>JAHNUO010000013.1:1200000-1618345 GCA_019787685.1 Chiua virens
GCCACCGCCGACGACGGTGACGTTGGGTTCGGAGGCGATCGAGGGATGGACGTATGACGCTCCGAAGGAAAGGTTGGTCGCGTTAAACCTGTCAGTCGCGCTGAATGAGGCGCAGACGACGCTGGGCTGGAAGTAGTGCAAAATGCGCATCTGGTGTAGTACTAGTAGTCATGAAAAGATATCGTGCATCTGGAGATGTATGACCCCGAGATCGATTGCATTCTCAAGATGACGCCAACCCCCCACATTTTAGTGGTAACTAGTACTGGACTTGTTCCGAGTCCTACCTCGTATCTTGTTTGGGAATGATGTCATTTGTTAAAAGATGGTTGTATTTCCGTGTATGTGCAAATTACATAAGCCTGTAACGGCGGGTAGGGAACCGCTTCTTCCATTAACTCGCCGAGACTCTGACAACGTGGCCTATGGCGTGGCAGTGCCCTTGTCGATAATCACATTGGAAAGTGTTGACGTGGAGTCCTACGTGGCCTAAAACGACTGGTATAAAGTACGTGAACAACAACATCCTTCTCCTCTCCCAACGTCGTCCACACCGATGGCCGTCCAATCCCGTCGCGCATCACGCGCAAAGTCACGTCATATGGTAACCTCACTGTCTCTTATCCTTTTCGCTTTCTTCGCTCTCATTTGTCTGTGCCCTGCTGTTTCTGCGGAAGAGGGCGGGAAGAAGAGCGAGTATGGAACTGTCATCGGTATCGGTACGTACATCCTCTCTGTATTGCCATTACTCTGCTCAATGATTCATGGTAGATTTGGGAACCACGTATGTGCTACTTGTCTTGGCGGACTCACCTTACTGACATTCGTGGCAATTCAGTTATTCGTGTGTCGGGTAAGTCGAGTACTCGGCGATTCTGTATCTCCTCACTTACCATTTGATAGTGTTCAACGGGGTGGTCGCGTGGAAATCATTGCCAACGATCAAGGTCATCGGATAACCCCTTCTTGGGTCAGCTTTACTGAGGACGAGCGGCTGTGAGCCTGGTGTTTCTCTGTTTACTACGTTCACTGACAATTTATCAAGTGTCGGGGACTCGGCAAAGAACGCCTTCCACTCCAATCCCAAAAACACGGTGTTCGATGCCAAACGTCTTATTGGTCGTAAGATGGGCGAGACTGAACTCAAGCGCGATATCAAGCATTGGCCTTTCAACGTCGTCGACAAAGGCGGGAAGCCTGCCATTCAAATCAGTTACAAGAGCGAGATGCGTGAATTCGTGAGACTTGTCTACATTGATCACTACTTGTGGGAAGCTTAGCGTGTCTTGTGCAGACCCCCGAGGAAGTCAGCGCCATGGTTCTGACAAAGATGAAGGAGACCGCAGAGGCATACCTTGGCGAGAAAGTTACTCATGCCGTTGTCACTGTTCCGGCTTGTGAGTATGTCACGTACTTTGAAGTTTAAATATCTTATTCATTCGTTAGACTTCAATGACGCTCAGCGTCAGGCAACCAAGGATGCCGGTACCATTGCCGGTCTTCAAGTCCTTCGTATTATCAACGAGCCTACTGCTGCTGCCATCGCTTACGGTCTCAACAAGAAAGGCGGTGAATCTCAGATTATTGTCTATGACCTCGGCGGTGGCACTTTCGATGTGTCACTCCTTTCCATCGAAGATGGTGTCTTCGAAGTTCTTGCGACCGCTGGTGACACTCACCTTGGTGGCGAAGATTTCGACAACCGGGTCATTGATTATTTTGTCGAGTTGTACAAGAAGAAGACTGGCACTGACGTTACGAGCAACTTGCGCGCCATGAGCAAGTTGAAGCGCGAGGTTGAAAAGGCCAAGCGGACTCTGTCTAGCCAGCAATCAACCCGGATTGAAATCGAATCGTTTGAGGATGGCAACGATTTTTCCGACACTTTGACTAGGGCGAAGTTTGAAGAACTCAACATGGACCTTTTCCGTAAGACCATGAAGCCGGTGGAGCAAGTTCTCAAAGATGCTAACGTCAAGAAGGAGGATATCGATGAGGTACGTGGTATGGTAGGGTGTTGTTGCAATGTATTGAGTCAGGTTGTAGGTTGTTCTCGTCGGTGGTTCTACGCGTATCCCCAAGGTGCAGCAGCTATTGAAGGAGTATTTCAACGGCAAGGAGCCCTCGAAGGGTATCAACCCCGATGAGGCAGTTGCTTATGGTGCGGCTGTCCAAGGTGGCATCCTTTCAGGTGAAGAGGGTACCGAAGGCCTTATTCTTATTGAAATCTGTCCCCTCACCCTTGGTATTGAGACCTCGGGCGGTGTGTTCACGAAGCTTATTCCCCGTGACACGGTCATTCCTACGCGCAAGTCTCAGATGTGAGTTGGATTCATTTCAGCTACCAGGATGTAGACTGATGACTTCCTACAGATTCTCTACCGCTGCCGACAACCAGGCCACTGTGCTCATCCAAGTGTTTGAGGGTGAGCGTGCGTTGACCAAGGACAACAATCTTCTCGGCAAGTTCGAGCTTTCTAGTATCCCGCCTGCACCGCGTGGTATCCCTCAGATCGAGGTTACGTTCGAGGTCGATGCCAATGGCATCATGAAAGTAGGTGCTGCCGACAAGGGAACGTAAGTGACCCTCACTACTCGGATGAAATAGGATTAGACTGACATATTTTCTCCAGTGGTAAATCCGAATCAATCACTATTACGAACGAGAAGGGACGTCTTTCCCAGGAAGAGATTGACCGGATGATTCGTGAGGCGGAAGAATTTGCATCCGAGGATGAGGCGAACCGCAAGCGGATCGAGAGCCTCAACCAGTTGTCTTCACTTGTCTTCGGCCTGAAATCCCAACTGGCTGACCAGACTGGGCTCGGTGGGAAGTTGGACGATGACGACAAGAAGTCCTTACTTGGTCTCATCAAAGATGCCACCGAATGGATTGACGAAAACGGACAATCTGCAAGCACGGATGAGTTGGAGGAGAAGTTGGCTGAGATTCAAGGACAGGTTGCGCCCATCACGAGCAAGATTTATTCAGGCTCGGGGCCAGATGTTGAAGATGAGGATGAGCCATCGCACGATCACGATGAGTTGTGAGGGATGTTATTATTTAATTTGTCCTACACCCTCGGACAATTTTCAAAATGTACCAGGTACTTTTAATTAGATCATGCATATCTGTAAATGATGTCACCATGACTGACTTGGGAAACCCGACTGCGTCGACAGCTCTTGCTTGACCAGTACACAGTGCTGGCTCGCACATACATAGCATGCCGTTAACTTGCGATTCGCATGGGCCAATCCGCTGGTGCCACGCATTCGAAGCACATCACCAACTGCCCAGATACGTTTGTACACAATGCGCAGTCTATCAAACTCGCTAGGTTACCATCTAGAATCTCTGATCGAGTCTCAGTACGGTCTGACCGCCCGGATGTCGTGGATCTGACCATCGAAGTGACCTACGTGCCCCTATTGAACGTGAACGCGATTGTCGTTTTAGCTGCACAGTTGCCACCGCAGGTTCTGGTTGTGATTCTCCAAAATGACGATGAAGCACTCTGGGGACCTAGCGGTAACATGACGGTCCATCGACGCTCGCATGCCTGGAACGATGGCGCCACTCACGAAACGAGGCAGTGGTGCTGGAGGTGAATCAAACGTGGACCTGACACTGGTCGTGTCAGCGCATATGATCTACGCAGGGATCGTGTGCGCTCCTCGCGTCGTTGAGTGCGACGGGCATGGGGCGATGCCTATGTGGACGACGGTGAGAGCGACGCGCGGGGTGTCAATTACACGTTGGGGGTGATATGTTGTCAATCAGAGGCTGGAGAAGATTATGATCGAGGGGTGGGACGGATAGGACGTATAACGGTGCGAAGGAAAAGGCGAGAATGTCCTCCAGGTGTATGCAAAGTCTTGAGGGAGAAAATTGATTGCATTTCTGATCGTTGATGTCGCGATCAATCTTGTATTCAGCCGGCTGTGCCAACTCCCCAAAAAAGCGCGTACATTATAAAACAGGTGGTAGCACATGATGTAATGTACAATATTGGCAAGAAGGGAGGACATTTAGACGGATGACGAACGAGTATGTGTGGGTATGGAAGAGAGATTAGATAGCATGTATGACAGAGTAATGTATATGCAGATGGAGATATGATGCGGGATGGGTCAATATTCGTCGTCAGTCGTCGATAGGATAGGCTGGGAGAGGATTTCGTATAGGTGCGAATCTAGGATAAGTAGGCTGATCTGGGTCGGGTGGGATGGGGAGGACGAGACGGAAGGCGTCTTTTCCGTTGAGGTAAAAGCGATAGAGACGCTTCTCGCGGATGAAACCGAGGGACTCGTAGAGGGAGAGGGCGGGGATGTTGTCGAACTCTGTTTCGAGGACGACCTGAAATCGGAGTCGGGAGCGAAACGCCGGGATCGGATCTGGGTGACGTACCTCGGAGACGCCGTTCCGTTTCATGACGTCGATTGAGCGGCGGACGAGCGTGCTCGCTGGCAATGGGATCACGTGGGGTTGGACGAGTGTGGGCAATGGGCAATGGGGAGTGGCGGATGAGACGAGTCGCGAGGAGGTGAAAGACGCTCACCGACGCCGCGTTTTCGCCAATTCTTGTTGACGCTGAGCATGGCGATGTAGCCTCTGTTGGCGATGTGCTTGTGCATGCTCTGCTTGCACACGATAACACCTATCGGAACCGAAGAATCTGCCGGTATCGCCTAGATGAATGAACATTGTGAGCGGATGGCCATCAAGAGAATAGGAAACGGACGAGAAAGGCGAGCTGGGGCCTGAAGGAGACAAGTCAGCGAGGCAAGACGAGTGAGAGTGGGACGGACCATTGGTGTAGAAAGTAGCGGTAAGGTGTAGATGACATAGGGTTCGCTGAGTTCACTCTGTACTAGAGACATGATATGAGGTAAATCTGATTCGCCTACATACTGTCTGTACAAAATATCGTGTTCGGTCATCGTGACTCGACTCGCAGTAGACAAGCAAGGAACGTCTTTGTATATTGGTAACATTAGGAAGGTTGTTCCCACACGACTCAGACGCGTTCACCCCCAAACCATCCCTTGTGTCGTCGCCAATGAACTCCATCGCTGCACTAAGGTCTATCCTCGCCGCGACCCTCTCCTCACGCGGTCACGGCGAGCAAGACCTTTTCGACGACCTTCTCATACACAAATCCCGTCTTCGCGACATCCTCGACGTCGGTCACCCAAACCAACAAGAACAGCGCGAACTCCAGTCGGGTCCGTTCCACTTCTCTCTACCGCGTCCCACCCTCACTTCTCCACAGGAAGGATCACCGTCAATGGCAGGTCTCTCGCAGTCAATGCAGACTTTGCACAGCAGGCAATATTCCTCGCTCAACAGCTTAAATGCTCTGAAAAGTACATCGCAAGCATCCTCCACACCATCATGGCAGACAACCCAAACATTGGCCCTGTAAACTCGATCGAGGCCACCATCGTCGAGTTTCACCTCCGCCGACGCCATCTCGTCGATTGTCTCCGTTACCTCTTCGAAGCCGCAGAATTGGCCCATCTCCCAGATGCACCTCGCCTCTATCTCCGGCTCGAAGCGTTTGTCAGGCAGGAACTCGTCCCGACCATAAAATCCGCTGGCGCAGACGCCTCCCTTGCTTTTCGTATCTTCAACGAGATCGACTCTCTCGGTGCTCTCGTCGCCCAGGCCCAAACAGCAAGTCAGAACGCCCAGACAAACACCGTTCCCTCTGGTCCAGGTGCATACTTCCCTTCTTGTTCTTGTTATCCCACTCACCTCGTCCAAGGTTCACAACCCTCTTTGGGTTACGACATTCTAAACGCCCGCTACGATTCTCTCAAGTATGAGCGACGCCATCTCGCAATGGTCTACCACCAAATCGCCCGTCTAGGCTACTTCTCCCCCAACGAAGTCCAAAAGTCGATTGACTGGCTTGCCCTCAATTCAAACGACCCCATGACCTTTTACGTCCTCGCTGCTGCCCTTGCTGCATTCGACCCCGCAGATCCCCACTCCTTCGCCGGCAAAGTCCGCAAAAGTCTCGCCATCGACAAGGCCACCATCGCATATATGAAGCGGCAGCTCGCTCCCACAGCATGCTGGAATGAACCTGGCTTGAAGGCAATCGTTTCACTCAAGTGGACACTCTTCATGACAGAGGCTCGACATCGCGACCCTTCCTTGGAGAACCAAGAAGGTTTCAAGACGGAAGAGCTTGAATCTCAGATATGGAATGCTGTCCAAGGCGACGCGTTCACCTACCTCGCTGCCACCCTGCTTAAGATCCAGAAATACCTCTACAGCTCCCCTCTCAGCTCATTCGCCCAGTTCGTCCAACTCGTTCCTGAACAGCAGGAGCAGCAGCAAAGAGAACCACTTGCCGATGAATTCAAGCTTTCACTGCTCGATACATGCGACGTCCTCATCCGGTCGCTCCTCACTTATGCTAACTCCGAGCTGCGGAAGATCAAGCAAAGGCAAGAAGACGTGCTAGCCTAGCGTTCGGACGGATCGCTCCCGGATGTTTAGGTCTGTCAGTAGCGAAGATGAGGGTCAGCCCGTACCACGAAACGATATCGCTATGTTGTACTCGCTCATCGGCATCCTTTACACGTCCCTCCCACCTGAACGTGCGTTGCAGTTCTGGGGCGCAACCCCACTCGGCGAAACACATGGTCTGTCGTACATGGAGATCACGGAAATGTCCGTGGGCAAGTTACCATCCTTTTTGCAATGGGCCGTGTGGTCGACCCAAGTCCGTGACGTGAATACGACGATGGCGTTGTACGATATGCTGTCGGGTCTTGCAAAGGGCCAGCAATGTAGTGAACTCGCGTACAACTTCCTCGCGCGAGGTGGTGGGGAAGTGATACCAGGGAGCAGTCTACCGAGTTCCAGTGGATCATATAATGCTGGGTCGTCGATATCATGGTCTACGATCTTTGCACTTCTCGAATCATGGGCTTTCCCTGCTTCGAGTCCCCGTACGAACTCGCCTCCTTCGCAATCGCTCGTTTCGTTTGGTTCTTTCGTCGCCTCACAGCCTCCTGCCCAACAGCCCCCTCAACACATCGCCATCGGACCAAAGGATGTCCTCCTTGCTCAATCTTTCCTCCGCCTCCTCTCCACCGTGGCTACGTGCTCCGTCGCAGTGCGTCTCGCCATTTCTTCCAACACACAATTTCGTGCTATCCCGACCCTTGTATCGCTCGTCCCTCTTGGTATTCCTCTCGAGTTGAAGGGAGCCATATTCGATGCCCTGACTGCATTTTGTGAGCCTGGTGCGGGTGTCGCGGGCGTGGATGTATGCAAGACTGTGTGGACGCTGATGGAGCGAGTCGAAGTGATCAACGTCCGTGCTCCCGTGTCCGGTCGCATGATCGGCGGGGGTGCCGTCTTGCCCCCCGTCAAAGGTGTGGAAGTGGAATTGGATGAAGTGGAGGCGGTATACAAGCTTTATCCGGCAACCATTCCGTTTCTGAACTTGCTCAGTGCGTTATTGCACACGCCAAAGAGGCTTACCCCACGGAGTCTGTTGGCGGACGCTGAGCCACTCAACACGATTCCCGAGTCCTTGGGTCAGCCTTACCGCTTACCTGGCATCGGTCCCTACGTCGGCTTCGTGGTGGACAATGTCTTCGCTGGATTACCTCGCCGAGAATATGCACGTCACTCGGAGAGATGGAGAATGAATGATCTTTGCCTCAAATTTGTCGAACGCGCCCTGGCAGGCTGGGAGATAGAGGGCCTCGTCAGATGGAGCGAGGATGGGTCCCTCAGGCGGGAAACAGTCGTTCCTTTACTCATTCATCCCGGTTACGAAGTGCTCTCTCGCCTCCTTACGAATTCGCCTCTTCAATCCACCATCCTTTCCTACATTGTCGACGGTATTGAAGGTTTCGAGCGTGGGTTGCCATCAGAGGAACCTTACTTTTTGCTGACCATCATTCGTGTTCTGCGCATCATCCACCGGGTGCTCGAGATCCAGGATGTCTTCCTCGACGTCCTTGTTCCCCTCCTTTCTGAATTTGATAGTGCGCCGCTCGTGGGAAGCGTCCATCCGCGGTCATTCTACACTCGCTTCGATCAAGCCTTGACATATGGGACCAAGTATATTCCTGCGATCGCGGCGTATGTCGTATATCCAGCTTACCCGGAGCTTGTCGTGCTTGCTGTCAAGATCGTTTCTCAGATCTCTTCCTCGACGGCTGTCACAAGTCTCCTCACAGTCATCGAACGCAGTCCCGATTCCGAGCGTATTCTCAGCGGGTTCCGACAGTTACTTGATGTTGAATCTCTGGATGATATCGACGCGGCGGAGTCAGCCGCAGAGCAAATGACCGGTGCCGGCGCTGCAGATAGGGAAACCCAAGAACCGTTCGATCAAGCCATCAGAGTTGCGATCCTCGACCTCCTTATTTGCAATACGGAACGCCGAGCAACTTACCCCAATATCGGACATTTCTTGTTGTTTGGCGGCGCAGAAAGCGAGTACCAGATTCAAGACCCGCATGCGATCAACGCACGGCGAACTTGTGCGCATGTCATCCTGGATCTCGTCAGCGGAGGCGTGCCAGGAGTTGAAAGCCAAAGGCAAGGATAGAGATCGACAACGGAGGGCGACGATCCACACCGAACCGCTGTTCAATGTCCTGCCAGCATTGAGTGAGCGGTGTTATCGTGTCATTCATCAGCTGTGCGTGCATCCTCGCACGTCGGACGCGACGATGCGGTATCTGCGCACGAGGGAAAACTTTTTCGCGCGCCATCTCGCGGTGATCCCGTCCAAGGTCCCAGAGGCGCTCCAGGAGCCGTTCATCGAAGTTATGTACCACGATGGATCGCGAATTTTGACGAACGTGGCGACGCTGCGCGCATTCAGTCGACTTGCGCTCTCGAATATTGGACCTCGCGGCGCTGGATCTACACGTCTTGACGAACAAGGGTCATCACAAGGGTGTGCTAGAGATCTTGCAGATCCTGTTCGGGACGGATAGCATGCAGGATGCGGGAGAGGTCCGACTGGGAAGATGAATTGGGGATGTCGTTGCAGCCGTTTAGAGAGATGGGTCAGTCTCATCTGCGCGTCATCGAGTTTGTCCAGTCGTTGAGTTTTGACTGGTCGGATTCGCTCACTACTAACGCTGTCGACCTGGAGTATTTGGGGTCACTCAATCCTGCACGCGTGTATCCGTGTGGACGCGACGGGATGTGAGGTGGTGGATCAGTCGGCGCTGTTGTCGCTCCTCACATCTACGTGCCGAGCGTTACATTCTCAAGGACGTATCCCGACCACGGCACAAGCGGAGAAACTCAACGCGGAAACGGCATACATCCTGGAGAGCTGCGCCATCGAAAACCACAGAAGGGAAGTGTCGTACGCCGTCGCTACTGGCTACGAGGCGTGGCGTCGACTGCTCGATATGACGCTGACAAAGTGCTTCAACCGACTCCCGCACGATCGACGTGAAAACATGCTCTTTGACCTGCTGCACGTGCTCCCTGGGATTGTGCGCTCCGATGTCCGAGAACCGACCGCGGTGCTACTCTCTGAAGCCACGCTGTCCGACCATCACGAAGCTCCGCGAGGACAGACGTCACCAGATCATGCTTCAGTCTGCAGGCGGCGACATGGAGGCGGGTTCGTTGCCGACAGAGCGGCTCTATGCGCTCCTTCGAAGCTTGCTCGAGTGTATTTTAGACAACAACCGCTCGGAACTGGTCCGTGGTAACTTGTACGCGTGCTTGATCAACTATCTGCACCTCGTCTCTACCGATGATGTCCATCACGATGGGGAGACTGCCGTGGACAACTTTGGGAAGCGGTCGATGGCGCTCTCGGTATCAGCGCTTGGATCGAGGGAGGATCTTTCTTTTCTCGAGAGTCATGGGGCCACTGCTCGATCAACGCCGACGCCGACCCCAGGTGGTCGCGCTACCGGCACATCCGCGTTGGAAGCTGGCACGTTGTCTGTGATGAGGAGTGTGGTGGAACGCTTGGTCAGTACGATCTCGCGCGACGCGATCGACGGGACCGAGGTATGGAAGACGGTGGCGTTTATGCTGCTCGATTCGCTCGCCCATCTGTGTCGGGCGGACAAGTCGCGCACGATGTTGTCGACGCTGGTGCGGCATGGCGTGTTGTCGAATTTCGTGCGGGGCTTTGAAGGAGGCGGAGAAGCATTTGCTGTGTGTGCTCAAGCCTGATCCGGGTAAGTGGTCGTGTCGTTTTCGTGGGCAGTTTGCTGAGCGGGTTGGCAGACGATTTGAATCCGCTGTATGTGTACTGAAGCCAAGATGTCGTTGTTCACGCGGATGGCGCAGACGAGACTGGGTGCGGAACGGTTGTTGGAGGCGCAGATTCTGCCTATCCTGTCTCAATGCGAGTACCTGGATACGAGACCTGAGGAAGATCAGTCGTTTATGGGTATGTGTCGGTGTTGTTGATGTGAATGGGGCTAACGTCGTTGCAGACCAAGATTCATTTTTGCCTTCTGCGATTCAGCGGTACCACCAATTGTTCATGCCAGCGCTGCAGCTGGTGGTCGCCATTCTCGCTTCGCTGGGCACGAAGCATACGACGGCACACAATCAGGTATGTGACTCTCGGCTCTGGGATGTTGACCTTACATGCGCCGTGTCAGGCTCTGGAATTTCTGTCAAGCCATAAAGACACCATCGTGATCATGCTAAAAAACGACAACGACGAAGTGACACTATCGTTTATCGAAGAGATCCACCTGCTTGTATCCCTCAGCGGCAGCCTGCTTCCTCTTGTCCCAAAACCAGAACTGGCACGTCTCGTTTGCGTCCCTTTTCGCTGCCATTTGAACTGATGTTGAATCCAGCTCACGATGAATACCGGTTTTGGCGGTATCCACGGTGCCGTCCTCGGACTTGCCGCGCGGTGTCTTGGACACGGTCTCTGGAGCCAGTCTGTGCGGACCACAGACGGACAGCGAGATTGCGCTGGCGAGCGTCTACGCGCCCGGAGACCAATCGGAGACCAAGTTTGACGTTCAAGTTCGACGGCAGGAGCTGTTGTTGCGAAAGGCGGTGATCGAATATCTCGGTACTGCAAGCGACTTTACGGAGCCTGAGATGACGTTGGTGCTCTCGCCTGTGTTGTCGGTGCCGAGACACGACGAGCGGCCGTCTCGGGTGATTGGTGAGTGTCGTGCCATGACAGTTTGTCCCTCACATTAAGCATGTTTTTCTCAGCGACGATTCCGACGGTGGGGGATGCCATTGAGGCGCTCAACAGTCTGTGCGACGATCTCGCTGCGACGTTGAAGCAGATTGCGGATCTCTCGGCAGAGTTGTCCTCGCGCGATCACATTCGGGTGGATAACATTCAAAAGGTAGACTGATGTCGCCTCGTTGTGGTGCGGATCTGACACGGACGGGTGCAGGTCGTGAGCATCTCGGACTCTGCGTTCCTGCAGGATCTCGACATTGCGCAAAAGCGGTCGTTGATCCATCAAGCGTACCAGCGGCTCAAGGTCGCATTTCAGGACGAGGTCAAGACGGTGCTTGGTAGGATGCGTTTCTGAGCAAGTTTTTCACACAAAGTTGACCATCGGGACAGGCACGACAGAGATGCTGTTGTTGTTACTGTGGCGGCATCTGGCAAACTATGCCGAGACGGACCCTTCGCGTTCGATTGCACCGCCACCTGCCAACTTACGGACGTCGATGCGGTTGCTGCCTGCGCTGGATGCGACCGCGTTCAAGGATGACGTCGGGAAACGGCTCGTGGGTGCGCTGACGCGGATATCAAGCCTCGATCTGGTGGGTAGTTGTGACTTTTGTTGGAGGTACAACCAACTCACGCGACATGACAGGGCGCTGAGACGATTGGACGGGATTGGCAATCATACCAGGGGTATATCGAGATCATGTCTCGGAGGTTGAGGGATACGGTCGGGTTGCACGACCTGTTGGAATAGATGCCACTTTACCTTCATTGTACTACAAATGGGAAGTATATCGCTCTGAATTGTGACCGTTTTCCGAAGCGTGAATTTGGTGAATAGGATTGCAGAGCGACACAAGATAAAAAGATAAATACGTGATCATGTGGGTCGTGCTGTATTCAAGCGGTTAAAAAGGGAGGAGGCTGCCTGCGCCGCGGAGAGCAATCTGTCCACCGAACCGGAGCGTCTGCATACCTCCGGGGAAGTATGCGAGAATGTAGGCGACGAGGGCGACGACCTGGGTTTGGGGGGTCAGTATGACGGAGGAGAAGTAATCGAAGACCGACCTGGACGACGCCGGCCAATAACGAACCCAGCTGTGATTGTGCCTAAGAGAGAAACCAAGTTCATACATCCAACGGCGATCCACCGTATCAACACTTACCCCAAGCGCAAAATAGAGGGTGAGGCCCAAGCTGACAAGGTAAATGGCCGAGAACGGCAGTCGTTCTTTCGACATCAAGTGTTTAATGTGATTGATGGGTCCGATGAGGACCGAGAAGCTGGAATGCGGGTCAGTGGCGAGTTCCTGAGTGTGCGGGGGTGGACTTGCCCGACCATGACGAGGAGACTGCCCATGCTGTGAACGAGGATGAGATGGGAAGCAGTCGAGTGGGACGGGTGCGAACCTGAATGCGAGGGCGAATTTGGCGGGTCGGAGGGGGAGCCAGGGGAGGCCGAGGAATGCGAAGAAGAAGCAGACGCAAGCACCGATGAGGCATGCGCCGAAACCAAGCAATCTAGGGGGGCGTTAATGGGGGGTTCATTTCCACCATAATGGAGGGGACGTACCTCTCCCACCGTGACAATGCGAACCAAGCTTCGTCTTCGTTGGAGCGTTCACCCGATCGGAGGGGGACGTAGTCGCCTGCGACGGCGTTGTAGAAGCGTGAAAACGGGTTTGAGGGTTGGGTTTGCTGCTCGGCTTGTTGGGAGTCATCTGTGACGCCTCTTGCCCAGCGAAACTGAGAAAGGTTGTTTCGAAAGCTTTGTTCGGTGGACGGAAGGGCCATTTACGATGGGTTAGTGAAAAGCGGCGTGCGCAGTTACCGAGCGGTGTGGGATTGGTAGTAAACAACCGTACATCGTCATGAACCACCTCCTGTCCTGGTTCAACGAACACGGCGGCTCGTTCCATCCTCGGGTCGTGCTCGACCCGCAAGGTGTCTGATGATTTTTAGAGCGTCTTGACCCCCTTTGATGTTCGTCGACAGGTCCGTTTGGCGTGTCTGTGCTCGCCCCAAAGCTGGACGCGGACACAACCATTGTCACTTGTCCATTTTCGCTCGTGATCACCAAAGAGACATCGTTGCAAGCCTTGAAATCCCTGCTCGGTCATGACGCACATGCCTCGCTCGACACCTGGTCCGAACGCCAACGGATCTGCTCCTATCTGTGTTTTCACCACCTCCCGGCACAAAGGTCTATCACGATCGCTCTTTGTGATGTATCTTGTTCACAACGTGCCGCACAGCTTCCCGGAGGCGTTGCACCATCTTCCATATGTCCGATCCCTCCCTCCAGCCGTGGACTTGTGGACGCCGCTCCATTTCACGGCGCCGGAGCGTGAGATCCTCAAAGGCACGAATCTCTACGGTGCGACTCTGGATCGTGAACGCGATTGGCGCGCGGAGTGGGAACAATGTCGGTCCCTCGTGCAGGACGTGAACCCCACCTGGGGCGACGCATTCACCTGGTGTGTTCCATCGTGAGCGTCGAGCCTCCTTGTTCACGCGTGCGACTAGGGCGTTGTATCTGACCGCCTCCACTCATCTTTCGTCCCGCGCGTTTCCGTCTTCCCTTCTCTCTCCCACGCCCTCGCTCGTCAGCACGCCATCAACTTACCCCGTGCTCATTCCTGGCGTCGATTTGTTGAATCATAAGCGGGGTCAACCCGTCTCTTGGCTCGTTTCCTGTCCAGACGTGAACGCGACCACGAACTATACTATCGCGATCGTGGCACATCCCAAAACCGAGTTCGAATCCGACTCCCCGCCTCATCAAGAACAAGAATTGGTCGAGGTATTCAACAACTATGGACCGAAACCCAACGACGAGCTCATCCTCGGCTACGGCTTTTCGCTTCCAAACAATCCCGACGACACGATCACGCTTCAAATCGGATCCTCCGCTGCGTCGTCGCCATCGCAAAAATGGGTCGTTGGACGACACGCTCACAATGCGGAGGGACTTTGGTCTCAAGTCCGATGTCTTGTCGCGAACGGGGAGAGCGAGTACGAATTCGAAGACGATCTCGAAACGGCAGCCGCATTGTCGGACATGGTTCAAGCGAAATTGGACGGCATCAAGACCGAGGCGGAACTGAGACGGAACGATGAGATTCGATCGGCAG
Organism: Chiua virens; assembly: GCA_019787685.1. Lineage (NCBI taxonomy): Eukaryota > Fungi > Basidiomycota > Agaricomycetes > Boletales > Boletaceae > Chiua > Chiua virens. The sequence continues at coordinate 1,214,315 of JAHNUO010000013.1, forward strand.
TCAGGGCCATGTTGGAACACTACTTCACGGGTAGATGATTTTCAACGGGTATTTTTGCTTACGTCTCACGTCGGGGTCCAGGTCAAAGAGACATTCTGGAGTCGATCTTGGAGTTTTTAAACGAGAAACGAAACGCGGCGATTAAAAGTGCAAGGGAGCAAGGCATTGATCTTGTATTTGATGAAGATGATTGAATTTGGTGAATGATGCGGTGCATTCGAGGTTCCCAAGGTTGTTCAGACTGTCCAAATCCTGACGTGCCTGCTGCTGCTTATATTCAACGGGCCCACTAGAATTTAGCAACACATCTTGGAACAAAATCCTTGCCGACGAGCCGGTCGAGATAAACGCACCAAGCTCCTCACCATCCTCTCGTCGAGAGAGAGAGCAGGATCACGTATGTAGTTTTAGCTTCTCAGGCTTGGATGAACAACCGGCGGGGCACTCCTTTGGGATCGCCGTCGTCAATTCCAGGTGTCATCGTTCCTCTTTTTATGAACAGGTTTACCTCTCTCAACTATCGAGACTTTGTGGTCTCAGAATCAGGACGCTCTTGGTCATCTGCGGCCTGAGAGTTGAGTGTCCATGCGGCCGAACCGCACTACAGTTCCGAGTAACGTTCCCTTGAGGAATTGCTGTTTTGTGGATGTACCCTTCCCTCATTGGATCTTAGTCAAACACGTGCTTAAGCGTGTAACCACTGTACCTGACGATGTATATTTCCGGTCGACAATTGCAGACGTTTATGTAGTCCACGTTCATCAAAACCTTTGACCAGCGGTATGTGTATCGTACTTCCAGAGAACCTGCAATGATCTTGGACTCAGGATCGGTAACACAAGATCGCACGCCGGTTGCGCACAATGAGCGATCGCCATCGTCCACGGATGAGTTCGAGAGAAGCAATCGGATTTCCACACTGGCAGTTGATCTTGGCGAATAACGTTTCCCGCATATGACAGGTTGTCCACAATTGTGCAGACCTGCGTCGACTTTCAAGGGTCTGTTCGAGGGTAGTGACCGATTGAGACGGGCATAGTCCAGGTGACGAGGGAAAGTCACATTTTTGAACAGGGATTTCGGAAGCGATAACTCAGAAGTGACTCGATCACATGGAAACTTCCCGGTCAGCACCCAATGAAACATGTGGTTCCTCTAGATCTAGAGACCCTCATGCTGTTCGTTCTCCATCGGATGTCATCTGAGTGGCACAAAATTATGGCAAAATGCTCTGCTGGCAAGGTCGGTGGCTTTGATAAATAGGGGTGGTTTTACCTGATTCGGATCACATACTTGGCTGGTAATGACGCCGAAGCTCTTCAAGTTGATTGCAGTACTCCTTTCTACGTCTCTGACAAATGGCGTGCTCACCGCGTAGTAAGCTCCGACGAAACCATTCCTGTTTGTTACGCGCAGTTCGGCCAAAAAAGTACAGGATCTGTCACGGCGTTGCCCATACAACCCCGACTCACCTCGCGATCATACAGTAGCATACCTGAAACGCCAGAACAGACTCCGAGGGTCTTTATGCGGTCAATTCCCGACAAATAGCTCTGCGACGAAGCAACCGCTTATGAATAATGGATCATGGAGCAACACATTCTCACTTTCTGCTCCATAGTTGTCCTCTCATCCCAACTCCATGCCTAAATGGCGCTCAATTGGGTCAATCTCAGGTGGACCGTCTCACACAGATATCTCATCGTGTTCATCCTCGCTTGCCTTCTTATCTTCCCCACTGTGCCCCGTGTTCTCCGATCGGTGTTACGATCCAACTGCTGCAAGCCCCACTGGACACTGAAACCGTTCGTCCTAGGCGATATGGTCGATTCGCATTCCAAGTCGGAGCTAGCACATGGTCTCTCCCCTGAGGGTCTCCTCATTGTCGATCCAGATGCACCACATCCTATATTCCAACTTATCCGTGACGCTGAGGCTGCATGGGATGCGAAATGCGCACGTGCGAGCAAGACCCTCGACGAGGCCGTCGCTGAGTACAAGAGGCGTTATCGTCGCGCACCACCCCTTGGCTTCGACAAATGGTGTGTTTTATGTGTCGCGCGACGCGCTTTGGGATCCAACTGTTGATGGCGTCTGCATTAGGTGGGAATACGTTGTCAGGCATCAAGTACAGCTTCCCGACGAATACGACGAAATATTTGAGGACATCGAGCCCTTTTGGGGAATCGATCCAACTGAGTTGGCCCGCACGCAGATAGAACTCGAGACATCTGCCGGCGTAGTGACCGTGGGGAAGACGGACGATGTCCCTCGATTCAAGGTAGTCAACACGACCCTCACAAAAGAGAGACAGTACTTGGAACAAGCGATTCACAGCATTCTCGACCTGATCCGCGATGTTGAACTGTATATCCCACCGATGCGAATCACGATCTCTCCGTTTGATAATCCAGATATGCTGATGGACTGGGAGATAAGATCCATGGCATTGGAAGCAGCTGCCAACAGGCGCAGTACGCAGATCCTTGACACCATTTTGAACACGAGTCTGATGTCCAATGATGTTTCCTACAGCACTCACCCGTGTTGACATGCCTCCAGTCAAACAAGGTTGGATCCAAGCGTGTCCCCCTGACTCACCCGCCCGCCTTCACCCGCCTGATTTCTCATCCCGGTCCACCGCAGCCCGCAACCCACCTTCATCCCCTAAAACATTTATCGCCTCCCATCGCAACGCGATGGATCCATGCTTACACCCCTCGCTGTTCACCTCACACGGTCAATTCCTCGCTTTGAAAGAAGGCCCTTTCCCGCGACCCACGCTCGTCCCTCGCTTCTCTCTCTCTGCGACCGTCCTCCATTCCGATATCCGCCCACCCGTGCCGTACGGGTGGGACTGGACATCGGACGGGGAGGCGGACGGGGCATTCAAGGAGGATGTCCCGTGGGAACACAAAGTCGACGAGAGGCTGGGCTGGCGGGGCCGCACAACGGGCATCTACGCGTCTGCGGATACGGTGTGGATGCATGGACACCGGGAACGACTGATCACGCTGACGACGGCGCTCGAGGGGAACGTGAGCGTGTTGCTCGCGCCCGAGGGCGGAGAGGAAGCCATGCCCGTTGGGGAGCCAGAGAGCGTGCGTCTCGCGCGTATTAACCCAGCGTGGATGGACATGGCCTTCGCGGAAGGACCAATTGGCTGTGACAAGACTGGGGGGACGTGTAGGGAGATGGAGAAGTTGTGGGAGTATCGGAGCAAGCAGGGGAGGCGCGAGGAGGGGCGGTACAAGTTTATATTCGATGTGAGTTTGGGAGGGATTTATGAGGCGCATCTACCTGAAGTTGACGTGCGAACTCTCAGATCGACGGTAACGGATGGTCAAGTCGGTTCAAACGTTTGATCACGACCAACGCGCTCATTTTCAAGGCGACAGTGTATCCAGAATGGTGTGCAGGCGTTTCTGGTCATGTTGTAAATATGTTGACAGTTTCATTGACTTTGCACGACAGGTTTACGTCGCGGATCGCCCCATGGGTTCACTACGTTCCGATTCAAATATCCTACGCAGACTTGTATGATGCGGTAGCGTTTTTCCGTGCTCAAGATGAGTTGGCTGCGCGGATCGCCAAAGCTGGACGCGAATGGAGTCTGCAGTTCTGGCGAAAGGAAGACATGACAGCGTACATGTACCGGTACGTGATGTGGAGTATAGCGATGCTGTTGCTGACACGAAAGTCTAGATTGTTGTTGGAGTATGCCCGTGTGACGAGTTTCGACAGGGCATCTATGGATTATACTGGTTGATGAGATAGACGTTCGCGCGTTAAATTTGCGATGAATATTTCTTGTGAGTCTTTGCAAAGTTACAGGCTTACAGCCGCGGGTGGTTGTTATTGGGGTTAGCATACATATAATGCAACGAGGTACCACAATATGCAGTGGCAAGATTGCAGCTTCAAGGGAATCGGACATCAATCGTATCATGACGATTGGAGAATTTCTGAAACGGAAAGTTTTCTCTACTTATGTCCCAATATCGCTTTCAACGGCATGTCGCACACGGTCTGGGAGTGGCGTTCGAGCACCGCGACTTAGACAAGACGCGTATTAGGCTCGAGGCCCAGATTGTATATCCTGTTCGCATTGTGAAAGAGCGCGTTTTTAACAATCTCGATTGCTTGATGTTCCGTGAGCTCTTCTCTGCGCACGAAATCAGACAGGACCTGATGTACGACTCAAATTCAGCTGGAACATCAGTTAGGGAAAGAGGAACGAAACCTCGTAGAGCGCCTGGCGCGCTTGTAAACTGGCCAGATAATAAGATTCTGGCCACCAGTGTCCGTCAGCTGTTGAGTGACGTGAGCACTCGTTTCCGAGCATGCGCGCGAAGACATGATCATACTCGACCAGAGAATTTTGTTCGTCGGCGCCAAATCGAGCATTTGTCGAATAACCTCGCGCTGACCCTCGCCCGACAAGAATGGGAATATTTCTCCAAAGTCGAGATAGACATTCTTGTATACTGCAGTTAGGTACCCGGCATCTCGGGTGAATGGGTAACTCGAGTGAAGGAGGATAATGGGGGTCTCAGGGTACGCTTCGATGATAGGTTGCATATGTGCGGGCGAGGTCTTGACCAATCGGATATCATTGTCTCCGAGACCTGTTCCCAGGGTGAATTGCTTGTCCCCACGAGATCATGCCATCGTCTCACCCGTGTGGAATTGTACTTTGGGGTTTAGATTACCGTAAGCGTGACCGAGGTGGCCCGGGAAAGGTGGCTGCTGAAACCTACCTGGTTTGCGATATTGGCCGGCGATCTCCAGCACGGTCCGGACGAGAAAATCGTTCAGGACTTTGTGCTGTAAGCGAACGCTTTCTGTCGTCTTGTATTGTAATAACAGCGCGCGGATGGCGCCTTCCATCTCTTCAAAGGTCGCTGGTGGCGCGATGTCGAGTCCCGTTCTGTGGCGCAGTATCAATCTTTGCACTTTATATCACGTCTCGAAAACCGTACCTGTAGCAGACCACGGACTTGAAACCGGCGACGTTGTCATCCCGGGCGCAGTCGACGATGATGGCTCTGAACCTGTCCGACAATGTTTCAAAGACATCAACGACGGAAACGACAGACGTCGATATTTGTGTCGGGTCACGTTCGAGCATGTTTCGCAAAATGTTCTTTGGACGAGGGTGGTCAAAGATAGGGGTTCGAAATGGGATGCTATATCGTACCTCTGCCTCGTGCTCAATCCGCACAATTCTCTTGCAGGGGCTTGTTGTAAACTGATTGTGCCAGTTGATCGACTCGGCGAGTTCGGCGACGTTACCAAGACCATCGTCGAGTAGGATGCACTGGATGCCGGTAGGCTTGAAACAGAGCTCACAGAGGTCGAGATAGACGGTGTTATCTCGCTTGTTCTTGAGGGCCTCCCAGCCTGGCTCACCATCTTTCAAGCCAAAAAGCTTGGACAGCTGGGCGGTGGCGCGATAGCTCGCCAAGGTGTAGGGAGCGTCGAGTGTGAGAGCGTCATCCGTGGCTTCTGAGATGATACCTTCCAGAGGGAATGCATTGCGGTTTTTTTCAGTGAGAATGGGGTGAGCATGGTTATCGATGGCGGGATACGTGAGGGTGATGTCTGCGAGCTGGCGGTAGTACATGTTGAGTTTGAAGAGAGGGGTTAGCTCGGATGTTGACTGACGCGCCATTGACTTTATCGGATACGATCAAGAAATGCCCGTACAAGTTGCAAAGCTGGAAAAAGCCATTCGGGATGCATTTCCTGTGTCCCATCTAGAGATCGAAGACCAATCGAGTGGTTGTGGCGAAAGTTACTCGGTTCTCCTGGTTAGCGAGGTGCGCCCCAATTTTCCGTCACATCGATCGTCAACTGAGGCATCACCCGGAGGCGTTTGAAGGGAAGAACACGCTCGCTAGACACAGGTTGAGTAGGTGGACGGTCTTTACAACGAATCTTGAAGTTGATCGTAGCCCGTAGTCAACGAGACGTTGAAGGAGCAGATCGCGCAAATGCATGCCTTCTCGCAGGTATGTCGTGGCCGTCACTTCAACGACTTTCACTGGACCTTTTCAAAGAAAACGTTCACACCGAAACAGTACGAGGTGCATTTGGCAAAGAGCCAGTGAGGGACAATGGTGTCGATGTGGTGGCCCAAGTCACAGGCCGACTTGCTTTGTCTGTGATTTTTTTTAGGCTCTCCTTTGTTCTGATTCTTCACCACCACAATACTACCTTCGATTAATATTGTTTCAGTCTCTCCACTGCGCTAACTAAAGCGCAGAAGAAAGAGACAGTAGGCATTCATCATTCCTCAAACTGGATCGGTAATCATGCTATGTCAAAAATTTCTTCCGCTTGGACCACACTCACAGTACTACAAGCGTGCGCGCCGCCTTTTCTCTCTCCACAAGCTACCGTCCACAATGGTCCATTTTGGTTCACTTATAAATGCCCGGTCTTCTGGTCAACAGACCTACCAACATCATCATCATTCCCAGCTATCTCTCTAACGACATGTCCAACTCATTATTCTCCCGAAAAAGCCAAAACATCGATAGTTCTCAGCGTGGACAGCAGGTCTCTGCAGCTTTGAATGAAGCCCGCGCGGCATTTTCGGCACAACACACAGAACCGGATGGTGTCAAGTTTCAAGAAGCTTGCGGGCGACTCGGACAGTTCCTTGATTTCGCCATCCCCATGGGACAGACGGAACAGATCACCGTACGTGCAGTCACATCTGACTTGATCGGGTTTGTTTGCTCATCGCCGCAAACAGTTGGTACAGATCCTTCAAGTACGCACCCAATGATGGCATGGAGAAATCAAAATTGATAATTATGCCTACAGCTTGCCTGTGCTATGCATGAAAATGCAATCAACGACCCCGAGTTGACGACAGCGCGACGTACAGTACACCGACGTGCTAGTCGCGACCTCACTGTTGTCTGCAACAAAGCTCGCGATAATAACATCCTATCACCTGGGCTCAGGTGTAAGTCTTTTGCAGACCATCCACTGCGAATTTGTTTCCTCACATTTGAACCTGACGCAGGGGAGGTGGCCGATCTCTCTTACCGGGCCGAGCAAGCGTTCGCCAAAAATTTCTCGAGGTCCTTCTCCAAGGACAACTGGGCAGGTTACAGGCCCGCAGCGCCATCACCCTCGTCTGCTGTTTCACATCTGCCCAGACCGATGCCATCGTTGCGCGATATCGGTGATACTCGTCAGGCGGTCCAGCCCAAGGGCTTTCAGGGGCTGCCCCACCTGTCCATACCTCTTCATACCTCCCTGCGCGAAAGGCGTTTTCGTACAATGCCAACGATACTTGCCAAGCCCCTGGGCAGAGGCCAGTGCACGTCTTCCACGGACTCTGGAAGCGGTGCAGGATCGAACGCAGTACCCTCGCCGCGCCCCGTCTTTACCCCTTAGTACCTCGAACCGAAGCCGTCTGCTGATACCCGGACCGAGTATTATCACAAGTATGACCGGGGTTTCACATCGGGAGGGATCTAGCAGTTTCCTCTGTGGAATTCATGTTTGATCCTATTATGATCGTATGGTTCATGCATTTGTATCGTTGTATGCTCTAATGTTATGCTCTATGCCTGTAATTCGCCGTTTCATCTCCATCTCATCGATCATGTACGTAGGTCCCAGGCGTGAATGCCAGTCAGATATGCTATGTGCAAGTGTTTCCTTCGGGCGAAGCAGACAATGATTTATTCAAGTAATCAAGTAGAGAGCGGTAAACGATGTTCGCAGTTCGAACGATCTTTATTAGAGTTATAAAAGAGAGTCATCGTGGCTTCTTTTCGTCTCACTCTCGATATATAGTTGTCCATGTGCAAATGGATTGATGAGCAGGTCGAGGACGAGCGAGCGAGGGTGAGCCCTTGACAGCTGTTGAACATGGTTTCATATGCGAGTCGTAAGGGAAATTGTTTTCTTGTCACCGTCCAGTTGGAACCGGGAGGAGTGAATTGGAAGGGAATACGTGGAATGCAGAAGGTTTCGGAACAATCGGTTTTGATTTGAACGCTTGCGTTGTGGACCAGACTGTTCTCGGGGCACAGATCGAGTTGAAGAGAAGACTAAGTTGATGGGGACACCCAGATGTATAAGCAGGGCGAGGTACTCAGGCGTTTGTTCGAGAGTGTCCCATGCGATTTGATCTGCTTCTTTCAGAGCGTTGGAACTAAAGCAGTAATCTGTCAGTGTTCGGCATAAGCGTTCCATCGAATGGGAAGGTAAGAAAGTTCTCCGTGTAAGTGTTCGAGAATCTTTCTGTTGAAGTTGTCGACGAATGGATTGCGGGGAGAAAGCCTCTTTGAAGGCATTCGACAGGGTCTTCGAGGATATCAGGAGTGAAAAGATTTGAAAGATGTCGTCGATGTCGGTAGTTGATGTTAGACTCGGGACCAGTCGTCTAATGATGAAGCTTGAAGCTGAAGGTCGGAGACACTAACAGCACGGTTCACGAAGCGGCACCCGAGTAGGGCCTAAGATGGGTGTACCCGGGTAGTACCCGGGTATGACCACGCAGGTTCGAGATATTTCAGGATGATGACCATACTCGACCCGGGTATATAGAGAAAGGGTACGGGTCGAACCCGGGTATATGTCGCAGGTTAACCGGGTAACCTGCAGGTAACCTACTACTCTATGATGAAGTGAAGTTGTAATTAGTTGACATGAATGATATCAGTACCAGATCCAGCTTCCTCCAACTCTGCTTGCCAATCAGCAAACTGACCATCATCTGGACAGTGCTGGACAGCTCTGGACAGTTTCTGACAGAAAGGTTCCCAACTGTCTAGAACTGGACAGATTTTTGAAAAAAATCCTGCCTCTAAACCTCTTCTCAAAATTTCACAAGGTAAAATTTCCATCAAATGAAGCCAATTGAGATAGTTTTTGTGAGCCTAGACATTGATTTGCTCATGTGGCAAGCCCAGGCTTTCAACAGTGTGAAGGCTGTTCCACTGATGTGCTTTCCCTTTCCCTTCACTCGACTTCCAACAATCTCTTCCACAAGGTTTTTGGGGAGCAATGGGGTGCAAGACCAAGATCCAATTGCCAACTTTGCCTTGAATGATTGTGAATTCATCCCATGCTGTAAGTGACCAACTTGTAGTTGTCTGCAGGAAAACAAGCCAAGGAGGGGAGCTTTGTTCCAGGGCGAAGCAACTCAACTTCCTCATATTCAGGATCGTTCATGATGTTGAAAGGCTGACTAGACTGAGCACAGCAGAGTGCAATTAATGCTTGATGCTTCATTGGAGTATACTTTGATATGTTGCCAGTGATCGTTTGTTGTGCACCAATGCTTGTGCTACTACCTTTGACTCCGTGCCACTGTGAGCACACTTCAATCTTTTGTTTGAGGTTTGTTGTACCCTCACTTGTTGCCATCCATGCCCATACATGTTTGCAGCTTGCTGGATTGACTTTGCATGTAAAAATAAAATCAATATGACATTGTTGGCCATCTGGGCCACTAATGCGAGCAACTTGAATAGTTGGTGTAAAATGCTTGTACAATGGTGAGGTCCATTTTCCAGTCAACTCTTATGAATTAACTCAACAATCAATGACTCGAATGGCGGCATCAGGCTCACTAAGGATTGTCTCATCATCCTGGCAGTCCCAAACGTCTTCATCGGGCAGTGTACCACATTTGGGCTGTTTTTGTGAGGGTGACCGAAGAACAACAAAGCCCAAAAAATGCTTTCCCTTGGATCGGGTGTGCTTTGATAGAGAGTTGGGTGGTGTACCCTCTGGCATGAAATCAGGACTGGTAGTATTGAAGCCATCCAAGCATCTGAAGCAGGAATTTATATTCGTCAAGCTGCAACATGGCAGTGAAGGTACAAATGGTGGCTCAGTGCTCAGTGCTCAGGAACTCAGTGCATGTGGTCTCTATTCTGTCTTACATCGTCTACATTCTTCACCCCTCAAGCTTACTCACACCAGAACCACAGGTATACCCAGGCAATGTACTCATCCAGCTTGCAATGTCCAAACCCACCCAGGTTCATCACTCCTGGGTCACCCATACCCATTATGACCCAACCTGCCCTCAACCCGCAGGTTGACCACCCCAGGTTACCTGGGTATCCTCATACCATCATAGGCCCTACACCTGAGATATTGTACCACCTTATCAACTTGGGGGTGTGTGGAACAAAATATTAATGTCAGCCAAGCACAGCAAGTGGCACATGATGTAGAGTCGTTGCAGATGTGTGGCATGGCAGATTCTGGTGTAAGAAAATACGTTGCATGGAGTGTGTGTGAACAAAAGCATCATGCACATGCATCAATCCTCGGATTCTGTATCAGTATCATACAGCAGTGGTCGCCTCTCCAAACCTTCTTCCATCAGCACATCTGCATCCTGGTTCTGATTCTGGGTGAGCATTGGAAGTTGGACCTGAAGGGACAAGTACTTGAGTAAGGCTGACATTTAAAAATGATGCTTAAGAAATCACTTACTGAAGACAAAAGCAAATTACTGTTCAGAGTACTCATCTGCACTGCTTCTTCTGCCTTGTGCTCAGGCTCCAAGTCTGTCTCTGACTGCTGGCGCAAGTGAACAATGATGAGAACATCTGACAAGATGTGCGCGATGCCAGCCAACTGGGCCAAGTAACTGGTGATTTCAGCAACATCCTTTGTTGACAACCAGTACAACCAGTCTAGGAGAATGTTGGATGTGATGAACACAGGAAGCGACAAAACACCTGGCAGATCTTCTAATGACATAACATATGTCATGCTACAGTGAGCAACAAAACTAATGCAATGTTTGTAGCATTTTGATTGAAGCATGAATATTGAGAACCCTGTTGATGCTAGACCCCCTAACCTAGATACCATTGGAAAGCCCTGATCAAGGGCTTTCTAATGGTATATGGGTTTATTATGTAATTCTTACTATATCGGGAAATATTTTGAAATTGGTGTGAGGTACTCATTGCATCAGTTTTGTTGCTGACACTCTGAAGTATTCAAAATGCATATTGCAAGTGGTTATTACATAAGCAATGGATCATGTGACATGCAATAAGTTCAACATGATACAAACAAACACACACACTATCACTTTGTCCACAACCACCATCATGAAATCTCTCTCAGTTGACCAAACTCATCATATCATCTCTTTCTTGGAATTGGGACAATCAACCCATCAAATTGCTCAGTCTACTGGTCTTAACCAATCTACTATTAGTAGACTCAGGTCCAAACATCTTCCCAACCTACCCAAAGCCTCTGGTGATTATCTTTCTATCATTTCTCCTACTGATATACGTCATGCTATTTGTCTTATTGGATCTAGGAAGGCCGAGAATGCAGTTCAGGTGACCAAAACACTTCAAGAAGTGAAGAACCATTTTATCTCCCCCCAGACCATCTGCCGCCACTTGAAAAAAGCTGGTATGAAGGCTGTAGTGAAGCAAAAACACCCTCTTCTTGCCCAGCATCATAGGAGAGCAAGGATGGACTTTGCTCTAAGCTATCAGCATTGGACTGTTGAGGACTAGAAGCAAGTTATATGGTCAGATGAGACCAAAATTAATTGCATTGGGTCAGATGGCAGGAAATGGGCATGGAAAAGGGCAGGAGAGGGTCTTAGTGACAGGATTGTGGAGGGAACAGTTAAGTTTGGGGAAGGATCAGTGATGCTATGGGGCTGTATGACCTGGGAAGGTGTTGGAATGGCTTGCAGGATTGATGGTAAGATGGATGCTGATCTCTATGTGCAGATTTTGGAGGATGAACTCCAACAAACTCTGGTGGATTATGGATTTTCCCTAGAAGACATTATTTTCCAGCAGGATAATGACCCCAAGCACACCAGTAGGAAGGCTAGGGAGTGGCTTGATGACCATGAATTTGAGGTCATGGTATGGCCTGCTCAGTCTCCAGACCTTAATCCTATAGAACATCTATGGTTTCTCCTCAAAAGAAGACTTGCAGTATCCTGAGCCAGCTAAGGGGATATTGGAACTTTGGGAGAGGATTAAAGTGGAATGGTATAAGATTGGGGTGGAGGAGTGTCAGAGATTGATTGAGAGCATGCCTAGAAGAGTTCAGGAGGTCATCAAGGCCAAAGGAGGATACACTTCATACTAATTTGTGATACTCTTATACCAGCAACAAAACTGATGCAATGAGTACCTCACACCAATTTCGAAATATTTCCCAATATAGTAAGAATTACATAATAAACCCATATACCATTGGAAAGCCCTGATCAAGGGCTTTCCAATGGTATCTAGGTTAGGGGGTCTAGCATCAACAGGGTTCTCAATGTTTATGCTTTAATCAAAATGCTACAAATATTGCATCAGTTTTGTTGTTCACTGTACGTCATGCAAGGTTGAAGGTTTGACAGTAAACTCACTGGTGTTGCAAATGTAATTTGTGATTGGGATGCTCATCCCAAACAAAAAAACACCCTAAAATGCTGGGATGATTGATGTTTTGTCAACATAGGAGAAGGATGCAATGGTAGCTGCAATGGGCACAATTGCAGAAGCGGAGTAGCAAAGCCATGTCACAATTTGGCCAACATTGCATTGATCTCCGAAAAGGGATTCTTGGATACCTTGATTGCTGGATTGACAATCTCAAAGAACATGAGAGTGATGATGAGGACAGACACCTGGAGGCACTTCTAGACTTTAGTATGCATAATGATGGTCTACTGGCATCATACAAAAGAGGGGCTGACGACCCTTTTATACTTGTGTCAGTTACTTGTCTCACTCAAAATTCTTTCTTGGCTGTTAATAATATATACTTACCAGGTATATAAATTTACAAACAGCGACAAACATGACACAGTGCTGTTTCAGAAACTGCGTGAACATGACAAGATATGATAAGAACCATAAGATGCAAAGTAACAGAAAAGCACTGGATAGCTCATGAGTCCAATGATATGCTAAGAACCGGATTTCTGAGCATGTCAAATAAGATATTTTTCTTATCATGTCCTATTTGGTGGGCACCACTGGACAATATGCTCAGAATGTCATAGTTGAAACAACCTAGAACAACCTAGACTGTTAAAGTGGTAGTGGTTGTGTGAAGAGGGGGTTCAGTCCAGTGAAGAGGCAAAAAATCCAAGAGAACTTTGTTAGAGCTCTCTGGCTTTGATTCATGGGGTTTATATACTACATGGATGTTGGACTTCTAATCTGAGTACGAACTACATAGATAACCATACTGTATCCTATCGGATGATAAGGTGTGAATAGATATGAGTCATAGATAAGAGCATAGCCTTGCACTGCTGTGATGAGTCAGTGATAAGGGAGATGAATAGATAGAAGTGTAAGCGTGTAAATATGTGGCAGCCAATTGGATGTGTTCTTTTGGACAGCCTTGACATAAGGTGTTATTCTTTAGAATAGGTTGAAGGTAGAATCTGTTAAGGGAGGAAAAAGTGAGATCATAACAACAGTCACATCTAGAATGTCATAACAGGATTCAAAATGTCACACCAGCTCCCAGAATGTTACACCTGGTTGTAAAATGTCACAACGGTGTAGGAGTCAATGACCCCTTGAGGTGATAAACCCGTATTCCCGCTTTGTTTACAGGATGCCTGGACTGCCCATATCAATTGTCCTATCCGTCCGTCACAGTCCCATGTCCATCCGAGTGGATCCAACCCATATTCATATGTTTTGTTTTTCGTTCCTACACATTTCCGCGTGAGGGGACCAAATTGGGTCACTCGATCGAGATTGCACAATGCACACTAATCAACTCTCTTTTGTCCAATTTCCATTTTATTTCATACCTTCTTAGATTCTTTTCAGACGGTTCCATGTTATTGACATGTATCCGATTGGTTATAAGGTACGGATAGTCGGGTTGTACAACATTTTAAAGGTAGTCCATTGATTCACAGATCAAACCTTATTCCACCTTGACAGAACATTGTTTTCCTTTTCACGGGTTGATCTCCATGAGAGACAGCTCTGTATACGTACGCTTTCCTTATTTATTTGATACTTCATCCACTGTAAAAGTCCCGGGAATACCTGAGACTATAAAATTTGTGTTTGTAAATAAAAATTTCATCTTTGGATTCCCATTTCTCTCACGTTCTAAGTCACCTCATCCATTTAACTATCTTTTCTATCTGCCCTTACTCATACTTGATCACCGTTGTGCTCGAGTCTCTGCCTTGTCACCGAACTATCCGACTGTCTGTGTTTCGGCCAGTTTTGTTGATCCTCGTACGGTTTCACCCGGGAACATATCCGGATTGCTTTCAAAGCTCTTGTCAGCACCTTAACACTTTGTCTCCAACCTCAGAACCCCTTGGGACGAGTCATACTCGCACCTATCCCTTTTCTTTCTATCTGACCGTTCCACTAATCCTGGTCCTGTTACACCAGCCCGTTTTATAGTTCTTCAACTGGAGCCCACTGCGAGGGGTTCTTTTTAGGTTGTCAGGACGAGATCGCTCAGGCCTACACCAGAGCGACTAGAGGTAGACGAGCTACTCTCAAGTCTTAGAAATCCGATATCTCTGCTGACACTGAGCTTTTTACTTTGGTTACCCTGGATAGAGCGTGGCATAACTGCATTAACTCCTTCACACTATGTTCACCTGATTCACCCATTGTCCCAGGCAGTTTTACTAATTTCCCTTCTGAACCGGAAGCCTCTTTTACTCGATACCGTTCACCCGACCCTGATCTATCTCCTCTAACAACTCTTCCTTCATTACCATCCTCACATTCCTCTACCCCTTCTAAACCATCTTCTAAATCCTCTTTGTCCGTGTCTTTATCTTCTCTACTTAATCTGTCCCCTACATCCCCTTCTTGAACCATATTGTCACCTTCGCAACTGTCTTGTCCTACCCCACCTCCACAGAACCAGATGGCGCAACAACCCTTCCAAATGCCTTTACAAGGCACACCCAATGCCCCTAAATTTGACAGAAAAACGCCATCTGAGTTACCGTGTTACCTGGAGGACATAGAATTTCTTGGCGATGTGGCTGGTCTCACCCCGACAAACAAGGTAAAAGCTGTGTTACGCTATGCGGCCCTAGATGAAGCCGAGGTCTGGCAAACCCTGCTGGAAACAATGGCCAACCTGATGGATTGGGACGCATTCGTGTCAGCGGTTAAAAAACTATACCCTGGATGTGAGGGTACAAACTGATATGGTCGTGCAGACCTTGAGTACTTGGCTCAGAAGTGTCACGGCGGGCAGATGTGTAACCAGGATGAGCTTGGGGAATATACTTGAGCATTTCGTAAGGTCTCTTCCGTACTAATTGCTAACCAAAAAATCTCAGACATCGACTATAATGGCCTATACCTAAATGGGTTCCCACCTGTTATGATTTCTTTCTTTTCCTTGTTTCACTTGTACTACTTTGCTTTACTCGATACCTAGGTATCTTCGTACGCTCATCTGTATACATTTCACCTTACGTAACCCAGCATTGGCGTTACCCGTATGCTTACTCTTCTCTTTCTCGTCATCATCCGATGGCATCGCACTTAGTCATTTCACCTTCATCATCGTCTGTTGCCTTCACATCATACGATTTCCCTTTTGGCCTTTCTTCCATTCCGCTCTTCGTGGCCACCCCTTTTGGATATCGTGCACTCCCCTTTTGGCCCTTCACTCTTCCGTTCTTCTGGCCTACCCCTTTTAGTTACTTGGTCCGTGCACGATTCTCATAGTATAAATACCTTGCAGTGATACTCTTGTACACTAGTCTTGATCTCCGCAATCTAGCTGAGTATCCCTGCCTCCACTCGGGAACCCCCCCTGTGACTTCCTTGATCCTTGACCCTCGACACCTACGGCCAACACCTAGGTTCCACCTTGATAACAAGAGGAAGACCCTTGGTCCTTCAGGTATAGATTCCCAACAGGACGCTCTCAGCAACGCCTGAGTTCTAACTTGTCTCCACTGTTGGCAACACGCTAACAGCAGTCCTCCTTGAACTCTTGCAGCACGCCATGTATCAAGTGGTGGTTGTTCAAGTTATCGCAGCCACTTGATCCTTAGCGCTTTTGTGGCTATGCTAGGTCCTACCTGGATCTATCGTAACATAAGATCAAGACTCTCGTATACAGCCTGCCTTCGCACAGATAGCTGCCCACCCGGACGACCTCCCACCCGTCCACTCTTGAACCCTAGTTGGAGTCTTCGGACGTCTAACACTCCTTCATCTGATTTATCTGACGATAACCCTGAACCCTTGACCCCATCTTCTGAACCCCAGGAGGAAGATCTCGACATCAACGTCGAACACCTTGACTTGGAAGACGAAACTCAGCAACTAGCTGAACGTCTCACTGCCTCCCTTGACATCCCAGCCCTCGCCACCTTCGCGTCCCCAATGACCCCATGAAGGCCCAACCCCAGACCATCATCTATCTGGAACCCCCCGTCCTTCCCCCAGGACCACCCTTGACCACCCCCACCTCGTCTAGCAACATGTCTAGTGAGGCAGTCGAGCTTCGCCTTGGAAAACCCTCCACCTTTGACGTGTCCTATGACCATGCCATCCCCTGGCTCAATGACGTCGCCACCTATCTCTTCGTCAACGATCCTATCTATGATACGGACAACAAACGTGTCGCCTTTGCCCTCTCTTTCATGACTGAAGGGTCAGCCAAAACCTGGGCTGATACCTTCCACGCCAAGTCCATCCCACTCCGCTCCTTCGGGACATGGGGCGATTGGCAAACAGAGTTCCGAAAGGACTTCGAACACCACGACACCAAGGGTGACACAATCGCCTGGCTCTCCACCACCCGCATCACCAAGAACAAAGACGTCCCCTCCTTCATCTCCTCCTTCCGCAATAAAGTCGCCACCGCAGGGCTTACCAGCTCTGACTCTGTCCTCATCAACTTCTTCGCAGCCGGCCTTCCTCCATCTCTCATGAGGCACATCCAAGGCATGGACACGGTCCCTACCACAATCGACAAGTGGTATACCCAAGCTGTGCATTTCAAAACCCAATGGGAACACGCCGACGAGATTGCCTGTCAAAACAAGAAACCCGCTGCTGCCATCGTTTTCCACGACAACCCTCCTCGCAAGAAGGAGCGAGACCCTGACGCCATGGACGTAGACGCTGTCCACATCCCTCCCAAGATGACCAAAGCAGAGCACAAGCGATGCTTCGAGAAGAACCTCTACTTCTGGTGCCACCAACCCAGCCATTGCATCTCCTCTTGCCCGGTCTTCATGACCAAAACCTTGACGACTCCCGCACCCACCACTAAGAAGGTGCGGAAAGCAGAACCTAAACAAGAGCCCATCCCCTCTCTTGTCAAAGTAGAAGACAATGACGACAACGACGCTATGAGCGTCAACAAGGTGACCACTCCGGTCACGGGTTTTTAAGGAGGAAGACTGATTCGACGCCAGTATCTTCCCATTCTCATACCCATGTACTAGTAGCTGAGCTCTCATCCCAATCTATGCAAATTCCCATTAGATTGAACGCTACTAGTACCTCGCAAGACGTCAACACCTGCGCCCTCATCGATTCTGGGGCCGGAATCAACTGTATCGACTGGCATTTCGTCCAGAAGAACAAGTTCCCCAAGGAGCGCCTTCCGAAACCCACCCCGGTTAGGAACATGGATGCTACCATGAACAAGAATGGTGACATCAAATTCACCACCACCCTCCTAATTGCTCTTGGCGGAGTACTCCAACGCATAAAGTTCCACATCATCCACTGTGGTTCTGAGAATGTAATCCTCGGACTCCCTTGGCTTAAGGCGACCAACCCTGTTATCAACTGGGTCGCCAAAACCATTTCCATCTCTGCTCCCAAACCCGACCTCCCACTGATCACCACCAACGAACCTCGTCACTCCACCAAGCTTGCTCACCCACCACCGAACCGTCCAGTTCGCCACCTCAACACCGATCCCATCTGGGATGGAAAACTCTACGATTACCTTGACACCCAGCAGGACCATCACTTCACGATCGGCGCTGTTCAACACTCTGTGAACCGCGTCATGTGCGCGGGGCGTCGCTTCATTTGGACCACTCAACCTGAGAAGCTCACCAATGCCACTTCCCTTGCAGCTGTGGCTCCAAAAGCCAAAGTCACTCTCCCTTCGGAATACCTGGAATTCGAATCCGTATTCGCAAAGGAACCCTTCAACCAGATGCCCCCATCCTGATCCTGCGACCATGAGATCCACCTCAAGGACTCATTCCAACCCAAAGTTGGGAAAGTTTACCCCTTGTCTCCCAATAAATGGAAAGCTACCAATGAATTCATCGACGAACACCTCGCCAACGGTAAGATCTGTCCCTCTAACTCCCCACAGGCCTCTCCCTTCTTCTTCGTCAAGAAAAAGGATGGCAAACTCCGACCCTGTCAAGATTACCGTTACATGAATGAACATACCGTCCGTGACGCCTATCCCTTGCCCTTGATCACCGACCTCATCAACAAACTCAAGGACGCCAAGCTTTTCACCAAGTTTGACGTCCAATGGGGTTACAACAATGTCCGAATCAAAGATGGACATCAATGGAAGGCCGCCTTCATCACTCATCGTGGTCTCTTCGAACCCACAGTCATGTTCTTTGGACTGACCAACTCGCCCACCACCTTCCAATGGTTCATGAACAACTCCTTCCGTGATATGATTGCTAAAGGATGGCTCGTTATCTACATGGACAACCTCCTAATCTTCTCTGAGAACGAGGCTGAACACATGGAACGCACCAAACACGTTCTTGCCTGCATGAAGGAGCTCGACCTTCACCTCAAGCTCAAGAAATGCCACTTTGCCACCATGGAGGTCGAATACCTCGGCATGATCACTCGCCCCGGTGAACTCGCCATGGACCCCATCAAGGTCGCTGGCATCGCTGATTGGCCAACTCCCACCAAGCTCAAGGACATTCGATCGTTCATGGGCTTCGCCAACTTCTACCATCGGTTTATCCCCAACTACTCGACCATCACTCGACCCCTTGTCGATCTCACAAAGAAAGATGCCCCTTGGACTTGGGGACCTCCCCAGGTCAACGCCTTTGAACGCCTCAAAAAGGCCTTCACCACAGATCTGGTTCTCCGGTTCCCTGACACCTCTCGACCCTTTGCCATCGCTATGGATGCCTCTAAATACGCAACCGGCGGTGTACTCCTCCAGACCGATATCAACGGTGACTGGAAACCTTGCTCCTACCTTTTGCAGTCCTTCAATGCTGTAGAACGAAACTACGACATCTACGATTGCGAACTCCTTGCGGTCATCAGATCCCTCAAGGCTTGGCGCCACCACCTTCGTGGCAGCACACACCCCGTTACGGTCTTCTCCGACCACAAGAACTTGACGTACTTCTGTCAACCTCAAAACTTGAATTGCCAACAAGCTCGTTGGCTCCTTGACCTCGCCGACTTCGATCTGACATTCTCCCACGTCCCTGGGAAACTCCTTGATGGTCCTGATGCACTCTCTCGCCGTCCTGATCATATCACCTCTGACTCCGATAATGAGAATGTCACCCTCCTTCCCAACAATGTATTCATCAATCTTGTTACCCTCGACCTCCAATCACTCATCGCCAAATCATCGGCCGATGACCCCCTCATCCTCAACACCTTGAACGCTATGGATGGCGGTCTCCTGTCGTCCTTCCACACCCGCCTCTCCGACTGGAAATACGACACTGGTATCCTGACCTATCAGGGCCATGTCTATGTTCCCCCCGACCTGAACCTCTGGCAACAAATCATTGCTCGACACCATGACTCTCACTCCGCCAGACACCCCGGCTTCTTGAAAACTCGTCAGCTCGTCGCTGCCGAATTCTGGTGGCTGGGCCTTGCCTCCTTCGTCTGCTCCTATGTCTCCGGTTGCACCGCCTGCCAGCAGCAGAAGGTCAACACACACCCAACCACGCCACCTCTCTCTCCGATCCCCTCCACATGTTCTCGCCCCTTCCAGAACATCTCCGTGGATCTCATCACAGACTTGCCCACCTCCGCGGAGGGCTATGATTCCCTTATGGTCATGGTCAACCACGGCCTTATGAAGGGGGTAATTCTTTGCCCCACTGTGAAAACTGCTGACTCTGCGGGTATAGCATACCTTTTTTCCACAAGGTATACACGTGTTTCGGCCTCTACGACAAAATAATCTCCGATCGCAGACCGCAATTCACTTCCGCCTTCGCCAAGGAACTCACTCGACTCATTGGCTACCACCTCTCCCTCTCCACCGCCTATCACCCTCAATCTGACGGAGAAACGGAACACGTCAACCAAGAAGTTGAAACCTATCTGCGCATGTATTGCCAGAATAACCCTGCATCTTGGGCCAATCTACTCCCTATGGCCGAATTTGCACACAACCACCACCCTCACTCCATCACGGGAAAATCACCCTTCTTCCTGATGATGGGCTATGAACCCCAACCCCTACCTGCTATCATAGCAGAAACCAAACTCCCTGCCATTGAGGAACGCCTCAAAACCCTCTCCGTGGCTCATGACAAAGCCCTCGCTGCCCACGAACTTGCTCGTCAGGCCATGAAAGCCCGCTCCTTCAAGAAGTTCAAACCCTTCGTCAAAGGAGACCAGGTCTGGCTAGAAGCCCACAATTTGAAACGGGAACTCATCTCCCCGAAACTCGCATCTTGCCAAGAAGGACCCTTTACCATCACGGAAGTCCTCTCTCCAGTCACCTACCGCCTCCACCTTCCCAAGACCTGGAAAATCCACCCGGTCTTCCATGCTTCCCTGTTATCGCCCTATCACGAGACAGAAACATACAGTCCGAATTTCCTGAAACCACCACCTGACCTTATCTCAGGAGAAGAAGAATACAAGATTGAGCAGATCTTAAAACACAACAAGAACCCATGGAACCGCAAGTTCCTGATCCAATGGAAAGGGTATTCCGCCTCTGATGGCTCTTGGGAGCCCAAATCCAATTTAGGAAACGCCAAGGATACGGTCGACGCATATAAGCACACCCACCCCAAGGACTTTCCCTCCATCTGCTCCATCTCCACCCAACCACCACCTTGACCACCCCACTCCCCGCTCAGACCACCACCACCTGTCTCCGTCAAGGCTATTATGTCCTACCGGTCCTGCTCTACCCCCGACTTCGAAAACAAAATTATCCACTTGGTCCCTGTCTTCATACCCACTGCATCCATCCCGTACTGCCCACTCCCACCACCGGCCACACCCATCACCAATGTCTCCTCCCTCTCCTCCAAATCCTCCCTCACAGAGTCCACCCGACCCCCTTCTCCAGCTGTTTCAGCAGCTGTGAGCGCAGGATGGGGAGTGCCTTCTCAATGGCCTGCTCCTACTTCTATTCCTGACTCTATTTGTCCTCCTATCGTGTCGGTAGATCTCCCCTACCACTCTCACACCATTCGCTCTTCCACCTCGACCCCCAAGTACTTTCACCGCATGTGCAAACTCATCCTAGACCCCACGATGGCTTTCCCCATCGAACACCATCTCGACTTGAACTCCCCCCTGAATGCCCTCTACCTGGCATACCTCCAATGCGAGCGCCTTACTTTCGTCCAATCCGACCTACTTGGTCAAGACCGTCACAACCGCCTCCTTTTGGCCGTCACCGGCCAGATCCATGACCACATCCGCGCCTACTTAGAACACATCCTTCATCAAATGCAGATGGGAGAGTTTCTTGAAGACCTCCACCGCTACCAAGCGGAACTCACCCTATGCGTTCATCACCCAACCCCAACACCTGCCCCATCAACCCCATCTGCCTCCTCGGAACCCTTTACCGAGGCCGAGATGATTGCCTCGAACTGCACCGAAGCCGAACACCTGTTTCGGACTGGTCAGGTATCCCTCCCCAACGACCATCCCCACTACCATGAGGCCTGTTTTGAGTGTCAAAAACTCGGACACATCCGCATCGAATGTGGCATGTATCAATGCCCCATTTGCCTCACCTGGTCCCCCGGTCATATCCAATCCCGGTGCCCTGGACGACCTCCTCGGGTACACGCTTGCATCCCCCTGGCCGACTGACTTCTTCCTGTCACCACCAGAGCCACTTGGAGCCGACGCTCCCCTCGCCCTGCCATCCTCTCCACTTCGTCCTCGTCAACAAACTCGTCTTCGTCATCCCACCGTAACCGCCGCACCGTACTCCCTGTACCCCCACCTCAATGAGCCCGCTGCTCTGTGCCCCGATGTTCCGCGTCTCTTGATCGACGCTCGGCGTCCCCATGTGATGACCCCATTGACAACGAGGGTTACGCCAATATCACAGGTAGCCCTGTCAGGGATTCATTCAATTTCTAGAGATGATCTTCGCATGGTGCTTTGATCGTACTCCGGGGGTAATGTTACAATTTCTTTCTTTTCCTTGTTTCACTTGTACTACTTTGCTTTACTTGATACCTAGGTATCTTTGTACGCTCATCCGTACACATTTCATCTTACGTAACCCAGCATCGGCGTTACCCGTATGCTTACTCTTCTCTTTCTCGTCATCATCCGATGGCATCGCACTTAGTCATTTCACCTTCGTCATTGTCCATTGCCTTCACATCGTACGATTTCCCTTTTGGCCTTTCTTCCGTTCTGCTCTTCGTGGCCACCCCTTTTGGATATCGTGCACTCCCCTTTTGGCCCTTCGCTCTTCCGTTCTTCTGGCCTACTCCTTTTAGTTACTTGGTCCATGCATGATTCTTGTAGTATAAATACCTCGCAGCGATACTCTTGTACACTAGTCTTGATCTCCGCAATCTAGCTGAGTATCCCTGCCTCCACTCGGGAACCCCCCCTGTGACTTCCTTGATCCTTGACCCTCGACACCTACGGCCAACACCTAGGTTCCACCTCGATAACAAGAGGAAGACCCTTGGTCCTTCAGGTATAGATTCCCAACAGGACGCTCTCAGCAATGCCTGAGTTCTAACTTGTCTCCACTGTTGGCAACACGCTAACAGCAGTCCTCCTTGAACTCTTGCAGCGCGCCACGTATCAAGTGGTGGTTGTTCGAGTTATCGTAGCCACTTGATCCTTAGTGCTTTTGCGGCTACGCTAGGTCCTACCTGGATCTATCATAACAACCTGAGCTATAGCAGGAGATCTGTGACCAGTTACGCATCATACTACTGGATCACCATCCTAATGACCCATATTCCATGGATGATTCCATGAAGGCAGCCACTTTCCTTCTAATGGGTTCTACATTCCGCCCGACATTCACCCCCACGCTCAGTCCCCCCCCGTTCACCTCTACATATCAACTACCACGTCAACCGACTCAAATACCCGCACCACCCGCATCAACGTACTGACCAACCGCACCTATTCCTTCATACTCGCCAGCTCCTACAGTGAAGGTAGAGACAAACCAAACCTCACGTACCTCATCCGCTTGCAAGTTCTGCGGTGGACCCAGCCATTATATGCATTCTTGCCCTATCTGCATTGAATACCTCAATACAGCGAAGGTGGTCAGAGGGTCAGATAACAAGCTCTACATGCTGGACGGCTCTAACATCCCTCGAGTGCCGGGTGGACAATGTTTCAAGGACGGTGTCGACTATGCATGGGCCAATAACCAACTGGTTCACCCTCCTGTCACATCCACGTCATCCAGCAGTACTACCAGGGACTTACCCCCACATATCACGGCAGGCATTCTATCATCTGCGCATCCGGGAACACCAGCAGTCCTAGACATTGAACCAGCCGCCTTTGCACTCACGGAAACAGATAAGGAAAGTGAACCTCTATCCATAGTAGCTGACCTGGATTTCCAGCTGTACATTGCACAGGCTTGGGCTATGTTCCAGGCAGATAAGGCAACCAAGGACAAGGGTAAGCATGTTCGGTTTGATGGCGTATATATGCCACCTCGGAAACTAAACAATTGGTTGGCCACGGTGTCTGAGGAGATCATCTCGCCAGAGTTACAGACTGCCAAAGAAGCTAACCCCCAATCATCATCATCATCTACACCATCACGCTCCCCACCAGCCTCGTCACCTGCACCCGCATCTGCAATAGCCGGACCATCCGGTTCTTCCTCTTCTAGTCATGCCAACGACAAAAGTAATCCTCCTTTCCGCGCAGCACAAACTAACCCCTTGTTTAACCCTATGACGCAATATAGGTACTCGTTTCCGCTTGAGGATGACTCAGCTCCACAACGAGTGTTGGACCGAGTCCTGGATACAAGTATACCCATGCCTGTTAAAGATTTATTTGCAGTCACACCAGAGTTCTGAAAACAATTTCGGGACCTTACTACCACTAAATGAGTTATGACTAACCTATCCACTCATGCTGTGCAGGTAAACAAGCTTGCGGGTCTCGACCTGTTTGCGATTGAATGCGAATATGGCGACCGGATAAACAGAAACGATGATGGACTCATAGTGGCACATCACAGTCTTCCCCTTCGGTCAATCGAGGCCAAGATAGGAGAATCTGGACAACCCATCTGATGTGTCTTGGACTCTGGGTCCAAGATTGTCGCAATGCCCAAACATATCTGGGAGACACTTGGTATCCCAATTCGGTCAGATCACACGATGAATATGTCATTCACCAACACAAGTGTTGACAAAACAGTGGGGGTACTGGAGAACCTATCCGTAGACTTTGGTATGGGCGATGTGATGCTTCAGGTCCAGATTCTGGCCAGGGCAAACTTTGACCTATTGCTTGGACGACTGTTTCATTGCCTCATGAGTGTGACTACTGATGATTACCTGGATGGAGCACAGATGATTACGCTGCACAACCCTAACACGGGGAAGCAATTCTCTTTGTCTACTCGGGCGTGGACGGAAGGATGCCCCCGTTGCCGAGAAAAGAAACAGTGTAACAGCCATCAGACTGTTGTTGAAATGGACTTGGGTTTTTAGCTATCGATGATCCATATACCAATCGGGGAGATTTCAATCTTCTATCCGTGTCACATCCGGTTTCATTTTTTTTTAAACTGTCATTTGTTTCATCTCTCTATTTCCTGACTTCTTACACATGGCTTCTGCCTCTTTTGATCGGACCAGTCCCGCCTTCAACCAATTACTCATTTTTATCATCCATGTGTACAGACCCTAATCCAGACATTCTTTCTGCTATCACTTCCATTTATTCGTATGATACCATTTTGCACACACTGGTTTATAAACCAGTAGCACATAAAGTTCGGTCGGTAGTTGTTCCTACCGGGGAGGAGTTTCGTATCACACAATCTCTGCCGGACAATCCTATCGCCGGACTGAAACCTTTACCTACTTGTCCACCTGACTTTATCCCTGGACAACATTTCACACAGGAACGCGCTGATGCTTTAGATCTTGACCCGGCTAACTGGCTATGGCCAGAAGAAGTCAAATTAATCTGACGGATCATCCACAAACACAAAACGGCCTTTGCTTGGATACCAACCGAGCAGGGCCATCTCCTCGAACAATATTTCCCCCCTGTCAAAATTCCTACCATACCTCATATGCCTTGGATACTGTGAAACATCCCAGTCCCCCCTGCAATGTGGGCTGACACGATTCAGATTATCAAGGACTGGATTGCGTCTGGTGTATGAACCCTCGACATCTGCCTATCAATCGCAGTGGTTTTGTGTCCTAAAACAGGACGGTAAATCACTATGACTCGTCCACAACTTGCAGCTGCTGAATGCAGTCACAATCCGGGACTCTTCTACCCCACCCCTCGTCGAACACTTTGCGGAATCTTTTGCCGGATATGCAGTATACGGGATGATGGACTTGTTTGCCGGATACGACCAACATCCATTACACCCGGATTCATGTGACCTCACCACTTTCAACAGTCCAATGGGTCCGCACCAGCTCACTACGGTACCCATGGGGTACACAAATGTGGTACAAATCTATCAGGCTGACATGTCGTTTATTTTGCAGGACGAGATACCTCGTTATACCTATCCATTCATAGATGATCTGCCAGTCAAAACAGTCTCGACCCGCTACCAAAATCCGGATGGCTCTTATGAAACCATTGCAGAAAACCCGGGTATTTGTCGCTTCATCTGGGAGCACCTCCTCGTAGTCCATCGCATCCTACAACGACTACAAAACATTGGAGTAACGGTATCCGCTAAGAAATTCGTACTCGCAGCACCAGATGCAACCATAGTTGGACACAAGTGTACGGCTGATGGCCGTATCCCTCATGAAAAGAAGGTACAAAAAATCCATGACTGGCCCAAGTGTCAGAACCTTACGCAAGTATGTGGATTCTTAGGTGTTGTTACAACTTTTCTCTTTTGCCTTGTCGATTCCATTTCCAATGGACTCTTACCTTAGCTCTTCCGCTCTATGACCCACTCCCCGTACTTGCGGAGATCATATCGCTCCATAGCATGGTAGCTTCTTTGTTTCTCGATCAGTCGTCGTGGCACGACTCCCTCTTCTCACGAAGTATCCCCACTTCACCTTTGTTCCCTTTACTTAGTCTTTCCCTTCGTTGGAACACCCTTTTATATCAAACGTATATAACTCGCAGCGATACTCCCACTGTAGTTCAGTAGTTACCGCAATCTAGCTGAGTATCTCTGCTCCACTCGGACCAATCCTTGTGACCACTCGACCAGGGACTTCTCTCGTCGTCCCTTGACCCAACACTCGGACTCTTCGTAGTCAACCCTCGACCCTCGACCGTCCCTCGGGTATAGATTCCCAACAGGACAACTCTCAGCAACGCCTGAGTTTTCACTCGTCTCTCTGGTAGCAATCCGCTGACCAGAAACCCTCGTTCAACTCTTCAGCGCACCACGTATCAAGTGGTGGTTGTTTGAGTTATCGCAGCCACTTGGTACTTGGCGCTTTTGCGGCTACGTTAGGTCCTACCCGGAACTACCGTAACATAAGATCAAGACTACCAATACAGCCTGCCACCGCGCAGCTAGCTGCCCACCATTGCCGGACGACCTCCCACCCGTCCACTCTTGAACCCCGCTTGGAATCTCCGAGCCACCAACACCCCGACGTCGGATCTATCTGACGATAACCCTGAACCCTCGACACCACTTTCTGAACCTCAGGAAGCAGACTTCGACATCAACGTCGAAAACCTTGACTTGGAGGACGAGACCCAGCGACTAGCTGACCGTCTTCACCAAACACTCGACATCCCCGCACTTGCCACCTTCGCGTCCCCTACGACCCCACGAAGGCCGAACCCCGGACCATCATCTATCCGGAACCCGAACCCATCCATCGTACCACCACCCGTACGAACGTCCACCACCTCGACCAACATGTCTAACAAGGCAGTTGAACTTCGTCTCGGAAAACCCTCAGCCTTTGATGGCTCCTACGATCGTGCCATACCCTGGCTCAACGACGTCGCCACCTACCTCTTCGTCAACGAAGATGTATACAACACCGAGAACAAACGAGTGGCTTTCGCCCTCTCCTTTATGACCGAAGGATCTGCTCTGACTTGGGCCGACACGTTCCGCGCCAAGTCCATCTCCGCTAGATCTTTCGGGACCTGGACTGACTGGCAGACGGAGTTCCGTAAGGACTTCGAACACCACGACACCAAGGGCGACGCCATCGCCTGGTTATCCACCACCCGTTCCACCAAGAACGAGGACGTCCCCTCGTATATCTCCTCCTTCCGCAACAAGGTCGTCACCGCAGGGCTCACCGGCTCTGACTCCGTCCTCATCAACTTCTTCGCCGCCGGCCTCCCGCCCTCTCTCATGAGGCGCATTCAAGGAATGGACACGGTCCCTACCACGATCGATAAGTGGTACACCCAAGCCATCCACTTCAAAACCCAATGGGAACGCGCCGACGAGATCGCCCGTCGAAACAAGAAGCCCGCCGCTGCTGTCGTCTTTCACGACGGTACCCCTCGCAAGAAGGAGCGAGACCCCGACGCAATGGACGTAGACGCCATCTATGTTCCAAAGCTTACCGAAGCAGAGCGAAAGCGATGCTTCGAACAAAAACTTTGTTTCCGCTGCCGCAAGCCTGGACATCAAACGTCCGCTTGCACGGCATTCCAGACAAAACCCGCCGCATCCTCCTCAAAGAAAGTTCGGAAGACCGCTCCGAAGCCGGAACCAGTTCCCGCCTTAGTAGAAGTGGAGGAGGATGACGAGGACGCAATGAGCGTCAACAAGGTGGCCACTCCGGTCACGGGTTTTTAAGGAGGAAGACCGATTCGACGCCGGTATCTTCCCATTCTCGCACCCATGTACTTGTAGCTGAGCTTTCGTCCCAATCTATGCAAATCCCTGTTAGATTGAACGTTACGGCTACTTCTCAAGACGTCGACACCCGCGCCCTCATTGACTCTGGGGCCGGGATCAATTGCATCGACTGGCACTTCGTCCAGAAACACAAGTTCCCTAAGGAGCGCCTTCCGAAACCAATCCCGGTTAGGAATGTAGACTCTACCATGAACAAGAACGGTGACATCAAATTCACCACCACCCTCCGGATCGCTCTTGGCGGAGTGCTCCAGCGTATCAAGTTCCACGTCATCCACTGTGGTACAGAAAACGTCATCCTCGGACTCCCCTGGTTAAAGGCGACCAATCCAATCATCGATTGGGCGGCCAAGACCATCACCATCTCAGCTCCTGAACCCGACCTACCCCCTATCACCACTGACGAACCAAAACACTCCGCCAAACTCGCTCATCCACCTCCCATCCGTCCCGTCCGCCACCTCGATGTCGACCCTATCTGGGACGGCAAACTCTACGACTACCTCGGCACCGAAACTGGGCACCGATTCACGACCCAATCCGTGCAACACTCCGTTAACCGCGTCATGCGCGCCGGACAACGCTTCGTTCGGACCACTCAACCCGAGAAGCTCACCAACGCTACCGCCCTCGCGGCCGCAGCGAAGAAACCCAAGATCACCCTTCCTTCGGAATATTCGGAATTCGAATCCGTATTCGCCAAGGAACCCTTCAATCAGATGCCTCCCTCGAGGTCCTGTGACCACGAAATCCATCTGAAAGACACCTTCGTACCAAAGGTCGGAAAGGTCTACCCCTTGTCCCCAGACGAGCGCAAGGCCACCGACGACTTCATCGACGAACATCTCGCCAATGGCAAGATCCGCCCCTCAAACTCTCCCCAAGCCTCGCCCTTCTTCTTCGTCAAAAAGAAGGATGGCAAACTCCGTCCTTGCCAAGATTACCGCTACGTCAACGAACACACAGTTCGCGACGCCTACCCCCTTCCCCTTATCTCCGACCTCGTCGACAAGCTAAAGGATGCCAAACTGTTCACCAAGTTCGACGTCCGATGGGGTTACAACAATGTTCGTATCAAGGACGGACATCAATGGAAAGCCGCTTTCATCACTCACCGCGGCCTCTTCGAACCAACGGTCATGTTCTTCGGACTGACCAACTCCCCCGCGACCTTCCAGCGTTTCATGAACGACTCTTTCCGCGACATGATCGCCGAAGGATGGCTCGTCATTTACATGGATGACCTCCTTATCTTCTCCGAAGACGAGGCAACTCACACGGAGCGCACCAAACGCGTTCTCGCTCGCATGAAGGAACTCGACCTTCACTTGAAACTCGAAAAATGCCACTTCGCCACCACCGAAGTAGAATACCTAGGTATGATCGCCCGACCGGGTGAACTAGCCATGGATCCCGTCAAAGTCGCCGGTATCGCTGACTGGCCGACCCCCACTAAGCTTAAGGACGTCCGATCGTTCATGGGCTTCGCCAACTTCTACCGTCGGTTTATCCCCGACTACTCAACCATCGCCTGCCCCCTCGTCGATCTCACCAAGAAAGACGCCCCTTGGACTTGGGGATCTGCCCAGGTCACCGCCTTCGAACGCCTTAAAAGGGCCTTCACTACGGATCCCGTCCTCAGGTTTCCTGACACCTCTCGACCTTTCGCCATCGCCACGGACGCTTCAAAATACGCGACCGGCGGTGTACTCCTCCAGACCGACACAAACGGCGACTGGAAACCCTGCTTCCCTACTCTCTCAAGTCGTTCAACTCGGCGGAAGAGAAACTACGACATCTATGATCCGAGAACCTCCTTGCAGTCATCGGTCCCTCAAGCTTGGCGCCACCCATCTCGGAGGCAGCGCACACCCCGTCACGGTCTTTTCTGACCACAAAAACTTGACGTACTTCCGTCAACCCCAGAACCTCAACCGCCGACAAGCCCGTTGGCTCCTTGACCTCGCCGACTTCGACCTCACCTTCTCCCACGTTCCTGGCAAACTCCTGGATGGTCCGGATGCGCTTTCCCGTCGCCCCGACCACATCACCTCGGAGTCGGACAACGAGAATGTCACCCTCCTCCCAGATGACGTGTTCGTCAACCTCGTCACCCTCGACCTGCAATCCCTGATTGCTAAGTCATCCGCCGACGACCCCCTTGTCCTCGACACCCTGAACGCCCTCGACGGCGGTCTCCCGTCCTCTTTCCGGGCCCGCCTCTCCGATTGGAAGTACGACGCTGGCGTCCTGACTTATCAGGGCCGCGTCTATGTTCCTCCAAACCTTGAACTCCGGCAGCAAATCGTTGCCCGACACCATGACTCTCACTCCGCCGGACACCCCGGCTACTTGAAAACCCGTCAGCTCGTCGCCGCTGAATTTTGGTGGCCGGGCCTGGCCTCCTTCGTCCGTTCCTACGTCTCCGGTTGTGCCGCATGCCAGCAGCACAAGGTCAATACCCACCCGACCACCCCTCCTTTGTCTCCGATCCCCTCCGCCTGCTCCCGCCCCTTCCAGAACGTCTCGGTTGATCTCATCACGGATCTTCCCGTCTCGGCGGAGGGCTACGATTCTCTCATGGTCGTGGTCGACCACGGCCTTACAAAGGGGGTAATTCTTTGCCCCACAGTGAAAACCGCCGACTCGGCAGGCATTGCCTGTCTCTTTTTCCACAAAGTCTACACCCGATTCGGCCTCTACGACAAAATCATCTCCGACCGTGGCCCGCAGTTTGCTTCTGCTTTCGCAAAAGAACTCTCCCGGCTTATCGGATACCGCCTTTCCCTGTCCACCGCGTACCATCCCCAATCCGATGGTGAGACAGAACGAGTCAACCAAGAAGTAGAGACCTATCTCCGCATGTACTGCCAAAACAACCCGGAGAAATGGGCCGATCTACTCCCTATGGCCGAATTTGCGCACAACCACCGCCCTCACTCCGTCACCGGCAAATCGCCGTTCTTCTTGATGATGGGATACGAACCCCGTCCACTACCCACGATCATCGCCGACACCAACCTCCCCGCCGTCAAAGAACGCCTTGACGTCTTATCCGCTGCCCGTGATGAAGCCCTCGCAGCACACGAACTCGCTCGCCAGGCCATGAAGGCCCGATCCTTCCGCAAATTCAAACCGTTTGCTAAAGGAGACCAAGTATGGCTAGAAGCCCGCAACCTGAAACGGGAACTCATTTCCCCGAAACTCGCGTCTCGCCGAGAAGGACCCTTCACTATCACGGAAGTCCTTTCTCCGCTCACTTACCGACTCCGCCTCCCTAAGACCTGGAAGATCCACCCGGTCTTCCACGCTTCGCTGTTATCGCCCTATCGCGAAACAGAAACCTACGGCGCGAACTTCCCGAAACCACCACCTGACCTTATCGCTGGAGAAGAGGAATACGAAATTGAAGGGATCTTACGCCACACACGGACCCGCTAACCGCAAGTTCCTGATCCGATGGAAAGGGTATCCGCCGCCGAGACTCATGGGAACCCTGAAGTCAATGTAGGAAACCCCAAGGAAACGGTCGATGCTTATAATCGGACCCAGTCCAAAGGATCTTCCCTCAATCTGCTCCAGTTCCACCCGCCATCCATCCAGGACCACCTCGCTCCCCACTGCGACTCAACCTCCACCAGGCTCCGTCATCAGTCTTGGACCCACCGCTCCTGTGCAAACTTGCTGCCGCAGCCTTCAGTCTTTGATCTACCCCGCCTAGGAGGAACCCTACCTTAGCCACTGTCAGGATTCCCAGCCCTAAAGTCAGTGTTCGACTGAGGGAAACAACTGCCCTGGCTCCACCGCTCAAGGTCCCCTCGCTTGGCAACCTTGATCTCTGTACCCTTGGCGACCTCTTCATTGAGTGTTCGCTCTCTTCTATGGTCTTGGACTGATCTCTTCCACTCTTCGACGGTCTGAATGTCGGGATTCTCCCTAAATCCTTGTTCCCCACCACGTTCACCTCTACCCCCTTGTCGACCTCTTCACTGAGTGTCTCCTCGTCCCTTGTGGATCACCCTCTACCCTGCTTCTTCGCAGACCTGCCCGCTCCTTAGCACGAGCCTACAACTGCTCCCGTTCTCTGATCCCTTGTCATCCTTCGACCCCTTATCAAACTCGCTATATCTCCTGATCTACCGCGTCGGATCCTTCGATTCTTGCACCATTGGATAGCCACCGTCCCTAGCTTTCCATCGCCGTCCCGATCGCCTTGATCGCCTCACTCCTCCTTGAGATATGCGCATCTTCGTCGCATCCCCCCCTGGTCACTTCCGACCACTCCTTGGACGCCTTTTCTTTTGTCCAGATCCTCTCCTCCCTTGTTCCCGAGCCTCTGGGACCCTTATTAGGATTGTCTTCGCTTGGCATCTTGACCCTAGCACTGGGGTAATGTTACAACTTTTCTCTTTTGCCTTGTCGATTCCATTTCCAATGGACTCTTACCTTAGCTCTTCCGCTCTATGACCCACTCCCCGTACTTGCGGAGATCATATCGCTCCATAGCATGGTAGCTTCTTTGTTTCTCGATCAGTCGTCGTGGCACGACTCCCTCTTCTCACGAAGTATCCCCACTTCACCTTTGTTCCCTTTACTTAGTCTTTCCCTTCGTTGGAACACCCTTTTATATCAAACGTATATAACTCGCAGCGATACTCCCACTGTAGTTCAGTAGTTACCGCAATCTAGCTGAGTATCTCTGCTCCACTCGGACCAATCCTTGTGACCACTCGACCAGGGACTTCTCTCGTCGTCCCTTGACCCAACACTCGGACTCTTCGTAGTCAACCCTCGACCCTCGACCGTCCCTCGGGTATAGATTCCCAACAGGACAACTCTCAGCAACGCCTGAGTTTTCACTCGTCTCTCTGGTAGCAATCCGCTGACCAGAAACCCTCGTTCAACTCTTCAGCGCACCACGTATCAAGTGGTGGTTGTTTGAGTTATCGCAGCCACTTGGTACTTGGCGCTTTTGCGGCTACGTTAGGTCCTACCCGGAACTACCGTAACAGGTGTGTGTGGTGTTCTTTGAATTTTCATCAAAATTTTTGCTATGATTGCTCGACCATTGGTCAACTTGACCCGAAAGAGTGTCTCATTCGAATGGGGAGAACCCCAACAAATTGCTATGCTGCATCTCAAAGATGCAATCTGTCACTCCCCTGCTCTTCATTGCCTGGATTACGAATCTGGGAATGAGGTTATCCTTGCAGTGGATACATTGTACATTGCGGTTGGCTATATCTTATGATTCTTATCACAGGAAGGAGATGACAGCAAGAGGTACCCGAACCACTTCAGTTCAATTAGTCTCACAGAGGTTGAGAGCCACTACTCTCAGGCCAAACTGGAGCTGTATGGATTGTTCCACACTTTGTGAGCAGTCCGGATATTCATGTTCGGTGTTGCCAATTTCACAGTGGAAGTCGACGTGAAATACATCAAGGGTATGATCAATAACCCGGACCTCCAGCCCAATGCGACCATTAACAGGTGGATCGTGGGCATTTTGTTATTCAATTTTTGCCTTGTTCATGTCCCTGCTACCCAACATACTGGCACAGACAGACTCTCTCATCGTCCACCATCTGAGAATGACCCTCCCGAAGAGGATGATTTGAGGATTGGTTGGACCAAGCATATTCCTTCTCTATGGCATTGTTAAACAACTGGTTGTCACCACCGGGTTGGTTTGCTCACATTAACAGACATTCCATCACACATTCCTTCCAATCCGTATCCATATTCATTTCTCCTACAGCTGAACCGGCTGAACCAGAACTGGTTATCCCCCGTTTCCCCAAAGTTCTGGCAAAAGATGCATGTATTGATTAGATTTGCCTATTCCTTGACGACCGTGTCCATCCTCTGGATTTGACAGATCGCAACTTCACCTCCTTCATTAATTCCGCAACCCGGTTCTTCCTTCTAAACAGATCTCTCTATCGTCGAGAACCAATGGCCGACACCAGTTAGTCATGCCAAGAGAACGCCATTATAGACTCATTAAGGAGGTGCATGATGACCTTGGACACAAAGGCGTCTTCTTGGTTCAGACACGGTTACTGCTACGTTTCTGGTGGCCCCTGCTCATCGATGATGTCAAATGGTATACCCATACCTGCCACGAGTGTCAAATTCGACAGACGCAGAAGTTTCATATCCCTCCTACCGTACCAGTTATGGGCGGGCTATTTCACAAAGTCCACATCGACACAATGGTAATGCCTCAATCAGGTGGATACTGGTATATTGTTCAGGCCTGATGCGCTCTTACTGCGTATCCTGAATGACACATGTTGCGATCCGAGAATGCGTCCTCTATCGCATCTTTTATTTTCGAAGATATCCTATGCTGCTGGGGAGCCGTCTCTGAGCTCATTACGGACAATGGTCCAGCATTTGTACAGGCACTCAACAACTTGGCTACCCGATATGGTATCCACCATATCTGGATTTCCCCTTACAACTCTCAGGCGAATGGCATCATTGAACAGTGTCATCTCAATGTCTGGGAGGCCATCGTCAAAAGTACCCTGGGAGGGGAAGTTCGCTGGCCGACGATCGCTCACTCCGTTTTCTGGGCTGAACACGTCACTATACTCAAAGCAACTGGTCTTTCGCCGTACTTTATGGTACATGGTGTTGAGCCGCTTTTTCCATTTGATTTATCAGAGGCAACATTTCTCATTCCCATTCCTAATGCTGACCCGGTTTCTAGCGAAAGCTTGATAGCTTGGAGAGCTCGTCAGCTCCAAAAGCATCAAACAGATATTGGTTCTATCCGAGAATGTGTCTTGGCATCACGGTTTGCGTCCCTTAAAGATTTTGAGGCGCGATTCAAGAACCAGATATGGACGAAAGAGTTTAGTCCAGGTGACCTCATCTTGGTTCGAAATACGCAGATTGAGAAGGAGCTGAACCGGAAAACGAAGCCATGCTACCTCGGTCCAATGGTGGTCCTTCGCAGGACTACTGGAGGATCGTATCTGCTAGCCAAGTTGGACGGTGCCATTTTGAAACTGAGGTATGTGGCGTTCCGCTTGCTACCTTACTTTCCACGGACAAAAATCACTATTCTGGTTACTGAACTGACCGGAATAGGTGATGAGGAATACAACCACTCTGATGCTGAGGAAGATGTCGAGTATGAAGATGAAGGTGAGGGTGATGTCTTGCAAGACTAGCCTTCCATCGTTACCGCCTCCCTTATACTGCCCGATACATATTTATTCTATCCTGGGTTTAGTCCAGTGTACTTGATTTCGAACAAAAACGATATCCAAGCAAATAAAAAGTCTTATGATACCCCATAGAACTGCACTCACTCACATCCTCCGCTTTCTCACTCATTCAGACCAAAAAGATCTACAAAACCATAAACAAAGAAAAACCAGAAAAACAGAAAAACAGACATCTATCCATTTTCCCTCCTGCCCCAACAAACTAATACCTAGATTTTCATCTTCGAA
Source organism: Chiua virens (assembly GCA_019787685.1). Taxonomy (NCBI): domain Eukaryota; kingdom Fungi; phylum Basidiomycota; class Agaricomycetes; order Boletales; family Boletaceae; genus Chiua; species Chiua virens. The sequence continues at coordinate 1,250,047 of JAHNUO010000013.1, forward strand.
TGCATGATGGGGCACACGCACATTTTGACCCGGTGATAGTTTTACCGATCTGCTTTTGACCAATATAGATGATAAAGACTACAAAAGTAGGCAAAGACACGATAGATGACCGAAGAAAACAAGACGGGCAGAACCCTGCTCTCAGGAGTCATTCATTCAGATCTCTTTTCATTTGTATCGTTTTGTTACCCTTCTAATCCTTGTTTTCGTACTTAGGGATCTCACTCAGACATGGACACAGACACGGATACGGATATTGACTATACACTATCATACAAGTAGGGACGGGCTGGAAACGACTCAAGACATTCCAAATGCCAGCTTTACCCTATCCAGTTCTCCCTGCTGTGAAGTGACATACAATTCCATGGCCAAAGCATGGGCCTGGAGCTCCTTGAAGAAGGACCTGGTCAACAGGAACTTCACCTCCAGAGAGAGAATAGCACGTCGGATATTGTCCGCTCCATCATAAGGCTCAGACGGCGAGCCAGTCTTAGACTTCTTCTTGGGTGACTCTACTTCTTCCCCCCATCTTGAAAAGGGAGTGGAGACACAGGCTTGGACTCGTAGAAGAGCGGCTCGGGCACATCCAGTGTTGCAGGAGACACGGGAGAAGGATCAACCACGGCCTTGCAAGCCAGGATGGTAACCTTGATAACAGGTAATGCTATGAAAAAGATCAGCCGAGTTGATGTGATCTGAGGAGAGAGGTCCTACCCACAGCCTTGGCCTTCGGATCTGCTAGTTTCCACTTCTCAACCAACGGCCCACTCTTAGCACCCCAACCACTTGACTTGTTGCACCGGTGTAGGGAATAGGTATTCCCTGTGCTCGCATAGCACGTTTCCGCACCCTGTTGTCACCCGATCCCGATCCTGATCTGTCTGCTTGTGTGAACTCATCCAGATTGCTATATCCGTGCCCGTTTTGCCTCGGACTCTTTTATTTTATTTTTGATGCTCCTTATTCGTACTTAGCATTGGCTAGACCATGTCATGCAGCCCTTGCAGGGACATTCGGGTGCCTCTCGAACTTTATACCGTACGAAAACCTTTTTTTTATTATTATCCTTACTTAGGACAAGTCTGAGGGTATTCCCGAGGACTATAAAATTCACTGTATTGACAAAATACAGTAGCTTTTGCCTGTGTGCATCTGTCTCACATCGTTTTCGGTCAACGTTCGTGTTCTCTCGCTCTCCTCGTGTTTTATCGATCCGGATTCGGACTGCCGTGTCCACTTTTCTATCCGTTTTAATCCGGATTCGCCCCAGATTCATCTTGGACTACTCAAAAACCATTATTCGTCGTTCACCAACTCAGTGTTGTCCCTGGGTCGAACGGAATTGCATTCCTTCACCCTCTTTTCTATTCTTTCAATCCCCCTGAGTATTGCACTACAGCCGGGATATATTACCTTCACCGGGCCTTGGCTTTGAAGCAAGGATCACAAGTGCAACCTGGAATCCCTGTGCACAACTTACTAGTCCAAGCACACATCTCGCATGCCGGGTCGTGAACCATACGATCTGGAATTTTAAGTGGACCATCGACTACCACCTCCTCCTCGTCACATGGGCTCTCATCCATAGCAGCCTTACGAGCAGACCACTGAAAAGAACTGTTAACAGAGCAAAATATCTGAGGTAACAGCAGTCTCACCTTGCGCTTCCTGCCAGCCTCGACCTCGACAGTCTTGCCTGTCCCCGCAACCAAATCACCCAGAAGCAAAGCGGATCTGAACGACCCGAACCCTGTTGCCTTGCCTGAGGCGGCTTGTTGTCTCTGAGTGTCTGCACATTGAGCTACTTCCCCCTGCCATCTATGAAAAAATGTGGTTGCTTCACACATCGTCTTCACCATCTTGTCGCTGAGGCGGCAGGAAATGTCATGTGATTTAGCCTGGCTAAGGGCAGTATTCAGATGCTCCTACAAATTCAGTTAATACCCAATCAACCCTAAGAAATTTGCGAAGTACCAAAGCCCATTGCCACTCCTGGCACCATCCCTCCTGTTCTTCTTGCAGCTCCTCCTTATCATCCAGCACCGCTAGCACCACAGCTGCAATCTGATCCTTGCCTTGTGTGAGGTCCTTCTCGACCTTGACAGTCACCTCATCGATGGGAGAGTCTGTGAATGCAAGGATGGAGTTGAGGGACGTAAGAGACATGGTGATGAGTAGCGGATTGGGAGGAAAGTAAACTTGTCGAAAGAGCGGACAGCCAACACAAGGCTTTAATGCATGGCCAATCCCAGTCACTGGTTCAAGGTCAGTGTTCGTGGGTGTCACGTGACTGCCTGAGGACAGTCAGTATTCAAGTCCTTGTCGGGTGTAGGAGTCAATGACCCCTTGAGGTGATAAACCCGTATTCCTGCTTTGTTTACAGGATGCCAAGACTGCCCGTATTGATTGTCCTATCTGTCTGTCGCAGTCCCATGTCCATCCAAGTGGATCCAACCCATATTCATATGTTTTGTTTTTCATTCCTACATGTTTCCACGCGAGGGGACCAAATTGGGTCGCTCGATCGAGATTGCACAACACACACTAATCAACTCTCTTTTGTCCAATTTCCATTTTATTTCATACCTTCTTAGATTCTTTTCAGACGGTTCCATGTTATCGACACGTATCCGATTGGTTATAAGGTATGGATAGTCGGGTCGTACAACGTTTTAAAGGTAGTCCATTGATTCACAGATCAAACCTTATTCCACCTTGACAGAACATTGTTTTCCTTTTCACGGGTTGATCTCCATGAGAGACAGCTCCGTATATGTACACCTTCCTTATTTATTTGATATTTCATCCACTGTAAAAGTCCCGGGAATACCTGAGACTATAAAATTTGTGTTCGTAAATAAAATTTTCATCTTTGGATCCCCATTTCTCTCGTGTTCTAAGTCGCCTCATCCATATAACTATCTTTTCTATCTGCCCTTACTTGTACTCAATCACTGTTGTGCTCGAGTCTCTGCCTTGTCACCGAACTATCTGACTGTCTGTGTTTCGGCCGGTTTTGTCGATCCTCGTACAGTTTCACCCAGGAACATATCCGGATTGCTTTCAAAGCTCTTGTCAATGCCTTGACACTTCATCTCCAACCTCAGAACCCCTTGGGACGAGTCATACTTGCACCCATCCCTTTTCTTTCTATCTGACCATTCCACTAATCCTGGTCCTGTCACACCAGCCTGTTTTATAGTTCTTCAATGGGATCCAAAATGTCACACTTGATCCAAAATTGTCACAGCTAGTTCTGGAATGTCACAGTGGAGTCCACAATGTCATACCTGGTCCCAGAATGTCACAATGGGATGTAAAAAATCACTCACAGTTTCTAAATTGTCACACATATCCTGAAATGTCACAGTCACACCAGTGGAATCACAGTATCATGTGATTGTAGGAATATGTGTACACATGACCATGTTTTACGCAGCATACTTACAGTGTGTGTACTATGTATCTGTCACAGTTGTGGCTGTTTTGAGCAGGTGAGAGGTTGTGGCCCCTGTTGCGAGACTGTGCAGGACATGCCACATCTCCTAGCCTGTGATGACACTGACAACAACAACAATCCAGATCTGTGGTGTGTTGGCAACTGTGACAAGGTGTCATATACCACTCCATTCTCCGTTCCTCCGGATATAACTTTCTCTTAGATGATAACTCCGGGTTGATCACCCTCAGGACACAACTCTGTGATCCCGGACCTCTGTTACGTTGTAGGAGTTAGATACTCCCTACAGTTGTAGGATACCTTTTCCTCACTCTTCATCATGTCCTATCACCTCCCATCTCATCCACCATCGACTTCGTGCCAGCCCGGTTTCATTCCTAGTGTTTACAGATCATCCAAATCCATCCGAGTCCAATCCAAGTCCAATCTGAGTCAACGTGATCCAATCCGGTTTCATCCATACTCACCCTATGTTGATCCCGTACACTTACTTAGGGTCGGATTACCTTTAACAGTCCTGGGTTATGCCCAGGACTATAAAACCATGTTTCTAACACAAAAATATCATCTTTTCTGCGTTCAGGAGATCTCCTGTTTACTCTCCCATGTGTGAGTGAGCTGGATAGTTTTTCTTTTACCTCATCCTATTGTTCCTCTGCGTCTCATCTACTCGAATCAATACTCTCATCGCCTCGACTCCACCCGGATACTTTTACATTGACTGCTTTTCATTCCAGATCGTTCAGCAGCCTCTAGGACTCTTAGACAAACCCAAACCCTTCATTCCTTCAAATATAACCCCCCTTGGGACAAACTTATCGCCCCACCTTTCTTCATACCACCTATTATTTTGTTTTCTACAACGTATATATGCTTCCTCTTTTGTTTTAGTACATAACCTGTGTCTCACCTATGAGCACAGCTCCAGCTTTCTCAGTACCCAACTTACCTCTGGCTATGTAGTTTCCCGATCTCCTGTCTTACTCAGTTTCTTACCAACTCCATTACTAATCTCCATTCTACTCCGAGTATATAAACTGTAGTACCCCGACTTTGTAACCTCAGTCTGAATATTAGTTTATTTGTACAACTCACTCCGAACACTCTGTAAGACCTTGACAGTCTCTACTCCGCTCAACTCCACTTTATGTGTTGAGTCTTATATCTACCTCTGTTCTCTGCACGTCCGAAATATAGGGACAGACTGTGACAAGGGTGCACCACATACGGTGAAGCCAAGTCCCATCCAATGCTACAACTCCAGAGATCTGGAGTTGGCTACCTCCAAGTCACACAGTCTCTAACACAAGGAAGGACAAGTGGGATTTCTTCTAGTTGCCCTCCGACTTTGTCCTGGTTTGTTCGTGATGAAATGATGATGCAAGCATTCAATGTCCATTCGTGGATACATCACATTCGTCCCGGCCCTCCTACAACTCACCCTCCCACACCTTGCCTTGCCTACACCTCACCCACTATCCATACCTTACCCTTTGAGTTACCACAGCACCACCCTGCCATCCTCACTCACCTTTTCTTGCCACACTGGCATCCCCTTCGTGCCACCTCAGAGCCATTGTTACCATGGGACAACAACAACAACAGGACTTCGGCCTCACCTTCTCTCTACCCTCACCCCTCCTACACCACCTCCATCATTGTCACCATTGTCATGGTGTCCGAGCTGTTATCATGTCACAGCGAGCTGGCAGTGGCATGGATTCGGGGTGAATTGACATGCAAAGGAGCATTAGCAAAACATGATTTTTGCCATAGTGTCCATAGTACTCATAGCAAATTCATAGTAGCCATAGTATTTTCATAGTGGTCATAGTGTTCATAGTGTGTACCAGACTGGTCATAGTCAGTTATAGTATAATATTTAACTAAACCTTACACAAGCTAAATGCTTGTAAATTACATAAATACACCAATGCAAAATGCTATCATACTAAACCTTGCATAAACTAAATGCAATAATACTAAACCTTGCTCAAACTAAATGCTTGTAAACTAAACATAAAACACTAAACCTTACTAAACCCTAGTGTTACTAAATCTTACAAATTGTCTTCCATTATAAGATATATTGTTGATTAGGCTTACCAGGTCATCTTTTCTTTGTGTCTTGTTCTGCAACCTCTCTCCTTATAACTCTCTCCTTCCCCCCCCCTCTCCATGACCCCCTCTCCCTTCCTTCCCTCCCTCATCATCACCTCCTCCTCACATCATGAGTCACTATAGTGTTATATCAAAAAGTGTACAAACTGTAGTCAAACTGTACCAAAAAGTGAAAAAAAAGTGTAGTCAAAGTGTATTGAAAAGTAAAAGTATACCAAAAAAGCACAAAAAAAGTTTGGTCAAGTGTACAAAAGTTTGGTTACAGTGTACCAAAAAGCAAAAAAAAAAGTGTAGTAAAAAGTGTACAAAAGTGTAGTCAAAGTGTATCAAAAAGCAAAAAAAAGTGTAGTAAAAAGTGTGGTAAAAAGTGTACAAAAGTGTAGTCAAAGTGTACCAAAAAGCGAAAAAAGATGTACAAAAGTGTAGTCAAAAGTGTACCAAAAAGCGAACAAAAAGTGTAATAAAAAGTGTAGTAAACAAGTGTACAAAAATGCGGACCAAAAGTGTAGTCAAAAGACTTAGCCAAATTTGTGTTGTGTTTCTCACAGCCACAGTTTTGTGGTGTGGCAATTGTCTGTTGCTATTTTGGATATCAAACATATATAAACCCAGCCTCTCTGAAAACTTTCTCACACCATCTCTTTCCTCAACCACTATCATCTTCATTATCACTACCTTTCATTGACTACACTACACTACACTATTGGTAAGAACATTACTCTAACTAGTCATTGACTAACATACCTTCATTAGTTTTGCTTGTACTGCTTATGTTAATATTTGCATGTACTTATATATTAATAAATTTATCTTGATTATAATATTTATTTCAAAAATAATTGTTTGAATGATTTCCTATATCAAGTAATTGTTAAAATCCATTAAGAGTTACTTTAGTTTCAGATTACTGTAAAACTCTGTGACAGACTATGACAGACTATGAGACACTATGAGACACTATGGGTATAGTAGATACTATGAGCTTGCTCAACACTATGTATGTATGACAGACTATGAGACACTATGAGACACTATGAACATGCTAAATACTATGATAGACTATGAAAGTACTATGACAGCACTGTCTACATGGGACCTCACTATGAGCACTATGACACTGTCCAGCACTGTCCAGCACTGTTCATCCAACTCTGAATTTGCTGATGGAGATGCACACGATGCATAGATGATATGACAATGTGTTGCACCATTGTCACGTTATGTCAACATCTTGTTTCTGTTAAGACTGGGTCTACTCAGGGTATGAACTCCGGAACTCCGGAGTTATTCTTGCAGAGGGACTTGGCTTCACCATGTGTGGTGCACCCTTGTCACGAGTCTGTCCTTTATTTCGGAGAGCGGAGAACGGAGGTCAGAGGTGAGACTTAACAATGAAGTGAAGTCAAGCAGAGATAAGACTGTCGAGGTCTTATGGAGTTCGGAGGGAATAGAAGGTAAAACTAATATTCAGACTGAGGGTACAAAGTCAGAGTACTACAGTTTATATACTCGGAGTAGAATGGAGATTAGTAACAGGGTTGGTAAGAAACTGAGTAAGACGGAAATCGGGAAAGTATGTAACCGGAGTGGAGCCAGGTATGTACAGAGGCCGGAGCTGTGCTGTTAAGCGAGACACAGGTTATTACTAATATAACACTAGTACAAAAAGAGACAAGAGGAAATCGAGAAGGTTCTAAGTGAAGTCCGGAGATCAGGAGTTGTGTCCGGAGAGAGATCGTACCAGAGTTATGAAGGAGTAAACCTGGAGATCTTGGAGTTGGATCGATGAGATATACGGGATATAACAGTTTCATTGTGCCATCATCATGTTGTCATCGGGTGAGGTTCACTGTGTCATTGCACCATGTCACATTGTGTCTGTGGCTTACTATATATGGACATCAAGCTCTGTGACATTTTAGAGAGCAATGTAACATTTTACTGAGTGGTGTGACATTTTGGAGAGCAGTGCGACAATTTTGGATGAATAAAGCAGAATTTTTATATTGGTTCACACTGCCAGCAGCTGCCAGCCTTTCGAAGAGAGTGGTGTGACATTTTAGATGAGCAAACACTTTCTTATAATTTTGTCCAAATTTGGGGTCCCTCATAGTCCTGCAACCAAGTGACATGAGTCCTGAAAAGATGACTCAAAGCCGAAATTAGCCAAGATAAATTAGAAGAAATTTGTCAGGAAAAAATAAATATTCAATTCAATGGTAATTCAATGACTTGCAATGCCCAAATAACGACTCTTGTATCTCAATAAATATCACAATTAATTCCAATAATTCTTTTTGGTTGTAACAAAGGTTGTAATGCATTGTAATCATCATTTAACAAGCCCTTCGGGCACACCTGGACCCACACTGGTGTCAAACAGGATGCACCAAACAAGGCGGTTGAAGACGAGAACAGTCCATCAATGAATTGATGGCCCAAGTCATCGAAAGGGGCAGGGTTTTCCGGTTTCCCACGAAAAAATCCTGCGGTCCGGACGGACCGGCGAAAGTTGGTTGCCAGTCTCACAAACCTGTCCCCTAAAGGGTCTAGGAATTTATTACAAAGCTTTTTCATTGCAATAAATAAAGGATTTTTCCGACACGAGTAATCGAACCGCAACATGTTCAAACCTCCAGTACGATCCGTACGATCCACTTGACAAGTCTAGGTAAGCTTACGATGTCCCCCATACTTTGATGTCCTGATCACCCCAATCGCTCGACACGCTAGTTTCTCGTGAGCACATTTCCCTTGCGCCGAAGCTATGACGTCCATGCTCAGCTCTTGACCGATGACAGCTATGAAACCGTCTTCAGGCGCTGGCCGATCATCATCACCAACATCATTGATCATGTCCACCGTCTGATGCACGACATGACGATGGAATCGCAGCAGCTCGCCGGCGCATCATCAGATCCGTCGACGGAATCCAATCCTGACATACATGCCGATTCGGACGCGACGCTCTCGCACGCAAAGATGCTCGAGGACAAGGTCAAGGAACTTCAGGAAGGCAAAGACATCATCGGTAAGATCGGTTTGTTGAAGTACCGTATGGCGCGGAATCAACCGCTCGAGTGAGAACACAACGAATCTGGTGGATCCGCATCGAAAATACTCACGTATTATATCGCTTATTCTCAGTCCGATCCGCTGAAGACGGCGACGTCGACGTCGACTTGTACAACGTCGAACTCGCCGAGCTTGAAAAGACTGGTCAGAACTTGTGGTTCACCGCACCGTGGCTCTTTGCAGAGTGCGATCGTTGCGATCTCTGGACTCTCAGGGTGTGACTGATCTATCTTCTCTTAGATGCTACTTGTATCGCCTCATTCGGTCGTACTTCAGCGAGACGCGTTACTGGCGAAACTTTGATCCCTTCTTCACGCAAAAAGAACAAACATTTAAGAACAGCGCTACCGCGATATTTCGTACGTATTCGTACGATCACCTGTCTTGCGAGCGATTCTCATTGTCTGGATAAAGAGATCGCCACTATGATGCATAAGCTGGAGCGCGACAAAGATTTGATAAGATCGAATCAGAACACACTCTTTGTTGTTTTCCAGGAGATGGTTCAGATGTGTCTTTGGCGAGCATATCTATTCTCCTGTTTCTGTTGTTTCGGACTAACGCATCCCGCTGTAGGGGAAATGCTACTGTATGTACCTTCGTACTCTTTAAAAGAGCTTACTCATGGTCGCTACAGGATCTCTCGCTCCTGACCAATTTGACAGCTGGCAGAAATGGAGGATCTTCAGATGGTGGCGGGACGAGGCTCATGAAGATAGGAAGAAATTCATCCTCAGAAATGATGAAGATGCAGTCTGGGAACATATCAAAAATCTTGGAGGATCGGAGAGGCGCTGCGATATTGTTTTGGATAATGGTAGGTGAGATTTAACTCGAAAGATTGTTAGCTAACTTATTGCGGGTAGCGGGCTTCGAGGTATTCATGATCCATCTCAGCCATCCAAATTGACTACAGCACTTGTCGAATAACGTCACTTGGATAGCTGTTCACCGATCTCGTCTTCGCGGACTTCCTGGTTACCTATACCCCATACTTTTCAAAGGTGGTCTTTCAGTGGGTAAAGTTGCAATTCTGTCGAAAACACTAACATCAGCCAGCCCAAAGCTCTTCCCGTGGTTCGTTTCCGATGTCACACCTACGGACTTTGAAAGCACCTTTACATCCCTTCTCTCCCCTATGTTCTTTCCACCACCGTTATTCCCAAGGGGGGACTCTGTTGCTCATTTGGAACAAATGGTGACGCGCTGGAAGTCATACATCGAACAAGGCATATTTGTCCTGAGCACAGACATTAAAGAAGTGAAGAATCAAAAAATCGAAGGGCAAGCATTGGTCAAGTTCTGGACCGAGCCATGGCCCTACTGGAACATGAACGAGAGGGCAAGCCTACTTTGGCAATGGCTGCATGAGAGCGACCTAGTCATTTTCAAGGTATGTACATTCCGCTTGGATTCATGCCGCCTTGCTTCACACGTCACTCCCAGGGTGATCTCAAGTGGGTGTTATAACTACTGCTGGTTCATGTGCGATTGATGGATGTTCTGCTGTCACTACCAGCTATCGCAAGTACGGTTGATTGATTCGTTTGTACGGGGACGAATACTGACTCGACCGAACATGTCAGGCTCACTGGCGATGTCAAATGGCCCGTTTCCACATCCTTTTCGGAGGCACTTGGTAGGGCCTAAGCTGGCGATACCCAGACCAACCTAACCGGAATGTTGACAGGTCCGCTGGCAGGCTCCTTCCCCCTGTTGAGCCTCCGGACTAACAAGGCGGACGTTGCAGTTGGTATTCCGCAGGGAGTTGCGGATGAGCTGGACGACAAGGGTGAGAAATGGAGAGTGAGCGGCAAGTGAGTGGCTTTTTCGCCTGGATCGGAGATGGGCTGAAATTCCGTTCGTTGCCAAGATATGCGCTCGTGAGCTTCGAGCCTGGTAGATCGATGAGAATGTCCACTGAGTGATGGGTTGTCTGCGTCATTTGGATAGATGTTCAACAAGTTCGATTTGTTTGCTTTAGGTAGCGTCTAGAATATTGTGACCCGAAGTTCAAGTTGTCGGGGCGAGACGGGCCGAGTTGAGAAATTCAAATGATGGTAACCATTGACTCGACCATCCGAGAACGCGCACGCGCAATTCGCCCAAATCACCTCTGAACGGCGTACTTCGACGGAGTCGTTCAACTGGCCTCTTACCAAACTTGCTACTGATCGCTTGGAAAGAGCACTTGTCATTTTTTGACTCCCCAGTACCAACGCTGCGACGTCGACTGGGTTTACTCAGCTGGCATTTCAAGTTGCTCCTGAACATGGAGCCATTGAAGTCTCTCTCACGCCCGTGCTAGTAATCAAGCGGCAATTCGGTTGCATACCTATAAATCAACATCACACGACCAAGAGATTCGGGGCTGTCACTAACAGGGACGACAACAAACCAGGTACCTACTCCAAATTTATCCCTCGATATCCCGCCACTTCCGGCGACTTGAAGCGGGTCACGCTCAGCGAAAAGAAATCCTGAACCCGACTTTTCGTGGGTGAGATCTTGAGATCCTGCCTTTGTTTGGAATCCCAGTTTATCTCCTCGCGTCTTATAAACCTGCTTCTGTTCGTCTGCCGAGGCTCGAGTGGACCTCCCGTCTCTTCTGACATGTTTCTCCATAGAGTCCCGTCCCGCGTCGCACTGCTGACCCTTGGCCTCTTGTCCGCTACGTCGGCCGTCGCCGCACAGAATGCGAACACGACGTCCACCTCACCCACTCACACAACCGTCCTCATCCTCGGCGGCGGCATGACCGGTGTTATCGCCGCGCGAACTCTTCACGAGCAGGGCATCAACGATTTTATCATCCTCGACGCACAAGGCGAGCTTGGTGGCCGTATGATTCACATGCCGTTCGGCGAGCCGGGCCGACAAGTCGTCGTAGAGATGGGTCCCAATTGGGTCCAGGGAACGCAGCAAGGCGATGGTCCCGCGAATCCCATTTGGGAATTGGCGCTCAAACATAATCTGACGACGGTGTTTAATAACTTGTATGGCAGCGTTGGTGTGTGATTGTCGTTCCGGTTTCTGTTGATGGGTCGGTTGTGCCGAGTACTTATGCGTGTCTGGATAGCAACGTTCGATGACAGTGGATACAACAATTATACGGACGTGTTTAATGACGCGGTTGATAACTTTTCGCAGGCCACTGTTGTCGCAGGTATGGCCAGGTCTTTCTCCTCGTTTTTGGGGCTGCTGATCGAGTAAACCAGGCCAACGACTACTGGACGGCGACGTGGATTTGAGTCTGAGGTCGGCGTACAGCATCATGGGTATCAGTTCCAGGACACCGCAAGAGGTTGCAAGCGAGTACTACCAGGTTGATTGGGTACGCGTTCATCACTCTGCACGCTAAATTTGGCTAACCCATTTGTCAGGAATGCGAGTTGTATCTTGTTTTCTGCCCCCGCAGTTGCTGATTTCTCTATTCGGCTGTCGTGTCATGCAGATGCACAGGTACGCTATGACATTTTGGATCTGGAATAATGGCTTGATACGTTTTCTAGTCACCCTCGCAGACATCATGGCTTGCTTCTGCATGGGTGAGTCTCTGAGTGATATGATCTTGTTTCCGTCCTCACTCTGAGTAGAACAACAATTTTACATACGACCCAGGATATGGAGGATTTTCCGAGGACAACATGATGTGTATCGACCAACGAGGGTATTCGTACATTGCTCAGGCTGAAGCAGCAGAATTCCTGCAGCCAGAACAAGTGATATATAACCAGACTGTCAGTCGGATCGAATATGGCGACGACAACGTTACTGTACACACGACTGGTGGTTTAACAATCACAGCGGAACACGTTTTGTGCACGTTCAGCGTCGGCGTCTTGCAAAACGACGAAGTTGCCTTCCAACCCACCTTTCCTGATTGGAAAGTTGAGGCCATCAACAGCATTGAAATGGTTCGTTTGTGCATTGGATGTAGATTAGCCTCGGGTGCTCATGGCATGCTAGGCCACATATACAAAGATTTTCCTTCAATTCAACGAGACATTCTGGTTCCCCACTGAGGTAGGTCCTCATTCCTCTTCGACGAATGATCTCTAATATCGCATTAGATGGGATTGTATGCAGCGAAGCAGAGAGGGAAATATCCTGTTTGGCAGAGCTTGGATCACATCGGATTCTTCCCTGGATCGGGCATACTCTTTGTCACCGTTACAGTGAGTTCATTCTAAGCTACGACTTTCATCATCCTCATTGCGTCTCAGGGCGACTGGTCCATATACGTTGAACAGCTCTCCATGGAAGAAATCCAGTCACAAGTGATGGAGGTTCTCCGGACGATGTATCCCAGTATCAACGTCCCCGAACCTGTCGCAATTCATATGCCGCTCTGGGCTTCGAACCCACTGTTCCGTGGTTCGTACTCGAACTGGGGCCCGTCCTACGTCCCAGCACAATCGGAGAACCTGAAAGCGACGCTGAACGATCGACTCTGGTTCGCTGGCGAGGCTACCAGCGTCAAGTACTTTGGTGCGTCTTGTACTGTTTTACATTGTTCATCAAGTCCCCGCTGACGTGAGACCTCAGGCTTCTTGCAAGCAGCCTACTTTGAGGGTCAAAGTACTGGTGCTGCGATCGCAGCATGCATTCAGGGAAATGGGACGTGTGGCTTCCCGCACACGACCATGCCAAAGAATGCGCAGCCGTATCAGCGTTTCTTGACTGCACCTCTAATATGATCCACTATTCTGTCTTATCTTGATGTCGCACTTGCTTCTTGAACTTCGTTCATGTCACAATTGCACATAGTAACTTTTGATAATGGAAGTGATTGATGTCAATTTGCATCTCATAGTTTTCGTGGGTGTTTTTTTTTTGGGTTGGTTTTGGTTTGATGACTTCCGGCGCTGTCCGCGGGACCATGGGCCACACAACAGAAATTCAAACTTTTGCCCCGAAAGGCCGTCACTGGCAGAGCACTAAAATGTTTGAGATTTTAGAGAATGCGTGCATAAGGTGACATTATAGTCTACGTTTCGCAATCGATAGGCAGACGCCGTTCCACTTGACACGTTCTACTGTGGCAAAAGTTGAACTGGGTCAGAAATCTGGATCCGATGTAGCCTATTGGTGGCATGCCTTTTCCCTCGTAACTCTCACTGATTGATGATCATGACAATCAGCCTGCTCTTCCGCCAAGTTCTGCCATGTCCCGTCTGTCGAGTTATATATTCAATCGTTGATAGATATATTCAACGTTCTTCGGTCGGGTTTCTAGGCTGAGGCTGATGTGCATCATAATGTGTGCCACGTATGCTTTTGAGACGCCACTGTGTTTCACGATTTGCGAGACAACCTCAGCAAGTTGGTTCGTTGGGTTCAGAGGAGTTGTCAGCTTGAGTAGCATCTGTCGGACCTTGCCGTGCTAATCTGCCGGGCATATAGGATGTCCTGTCTAAAGTTCCGGAGGTCCCCGGATCAGTCATTCTCGTTCTATCATTCACAAGGTCAAAATATTTCCTATTCACTTGCATCCTATTCTGCATCTCAGATAGGTTTTGCGTTTACAGTTCTAACGCCGGTGTGACCGACTGCGGAGAAGAGGTCTGGCGACCTTAGGGTGAGCGCGCGCGCTCTAATCTTGGGACTTTAGAAGATCTCCTATTGCAGTGACAGCCGAAATCATCACTATACCTCCGCATTGACCCTAATGCAGTTCGGATGAGAAGTGCCCGAATACCAGGTAATCACAAGTTATTGGATATGGATATGTAACTTGCGCCTCGTGGTGATTAGATCAGATCAATCGATCATGGACGTCTCCGTCGTCCGCTGTAAAAGTTTGACATGGTAAGTGAAATTGCGATGATGTTCTCGACCGTAGTGCGACTTGAGCGCCGGTTGTCGACGCTCTGCTTTTTCTCAGCCAGACCTGACAGAGCGATGTGGATGTTACTCGAACTTTGGATTTGAAGTTAGGCGCGTATTGATTGCGTTCCCTATTGATCCGAACCTGCCAGTGGTAATGATCAAAAATTGGCGATTCTCCGTGTTTCGGCCATCGTGGAGCCAGATGATAGGATATATCAGGGGATCACAGCCAACACGCATGTTGATACGTTTTTAACCCTCATTCCTACTCTCATCTTCTCCTTTCGGTGCATCCACCATTTGTTCACCACGACTGGTTCGTGCTTTCTTCTTCTTTGTCTATTGTTTCTTTCTAGTTCTCCATACATATGACGAGCTACGCTACCGTGCTGAAGACATGGGTAAGTGTTTGCGTCATATCTTGATGTTTGAATTCATCCACGTTCATACCGCAGTGTACACGAGTGACGCGGTCACGAATGACAATCGCCTTCTTCTTGTTTGTGCTATGGAACTTTTCTGCACAGATGACTCTCCACACCCTGGTCTTACTAGGTTCTACAGAGGAGCGACATCAAGTGTCCAGCGCCATCGACGCACTTGATATCCAGAGGGGCTTTATTGTTGTCGGACCAGGTCTTTTGGAAATCTGTTCTGGGATCCCAACTGCCGAGACTACGATGTGTTTTGCTTTGTATAATGGTTCCGCTATCTCTACGCCTATGGAGGGACTAAGTATAGAATGTGCGGAAGGATTGACCTGGCTAGAAAATTAGTAAGTAATGGGATTAGCCGTGCCCGCATTGTAAAAGCTTAAATGATTTTCTACAGCCTTGGTGATTCCAAGACACAAGAAGTTGCCTATCTCGTCCTCGAAACCTGGCTTTTTGTGATGTCGCTTATCGCTGTAGGCATCCCTTTCCGGAGCATGGATCCATGTTGACAATCTAGCCCTTAGCTACTGGACGAGTCTATTCCTCACCTGCACGTAATTTCATCGTGACGTGAGCATTCCTATTAAATTTTCATTTTACGTAGGATCGTCGTGCTGGTTGCTCAAGTCGTGAACACCAGTTGGATCTCCTATCGCATCGTTGACAACATCTCATCAAAACATATCTATGATGAGATAGTTGTTGATGGCACCTGCGGAGGTTATGATATCTTGAGAGGGTCATGGCAATATGACGTGCTTTATGTGGTGGGTCACATTCTCATGTTATTACGATATTCTCGTCCTCATATCATCGTTGATCCGTATAAGATTTTGGGGTGTTCCATTGCGGCGCTTCTAAGCATGTTGATTTTTACTTTCAAGTTAACAAAGGTGTGTGCGACTATCCCTTTCATTCATTCATAGGGCTGAATGAAACACGAGCAGTTATACTCGAAAGCATGTCTTTGTAGCGTTGGCGCCCCTCCCCAGATAGTCCAATCCTTGAAGGTGAGTTTTACCTAGCTCCATTCACAGTACGTTATTAATCACACCAAGACAATAGTGGAGACTCTGGATGCGGGTGTTCCTCCAGTTCGCGACCTTATTTGTACTCGTTTCTGCTGCGCTTTGGTATGACAAACGGAAGTACGATTTGATCCCTCCGTACTCCCAGAACGGCTTGTTTGATGCAGCCTTTTATTTTGTGGCCATTGTAAGAGTCTGATATCCTTCCTTGGATTTAAATCGACTCACATGTAGTCCAGATGATTTTACCTTGGTTTGTGCTGGTAAATATGTCTGTTTTGTCCACATTGTCGCAGTTATGAGAGAACCACCTAGGGCACCCACTCGATTTCTACGGAGAAGCATGCCCTATTCCTCGTACACGCGCTTATGAGCATCGCCCTACTACTGATTTCTGGCCTTTGGTTCGCAAGTGCGCTTTACCGGTATGAATATTGCACATGGCACTTCTTTACTGGAATCACTACGGTGGCAGACCTCTTTCTCCTCATCACATTCGTCCTTTCCATCATTTGCAGACTCAACTTTGGTAAAGGACTCGCCCACTTTCGTGAGTGAAGCCATCTTCTGTCTCGTCCTGATGCGAACTTGTGTGACTGACACCTTTTGTGCAGTGGTCGTCGAAAAGGCTCTCCGAGCTGCCGGTTTCGCCCAGGACACATTCCTGGTTCAACCGGACAAATCTGGCGGTGACGTTCGACAGACGATGTCATGCCAACTTGCCATCAGTGCACCACCGTCTCCCCCGGTCGTTCATCTTTCCCGTACTTCCTCCGAGACGTTCGAATTCCCTCGGTCTGAATCTTCTGTCCAGTCGTCTGCGTTTGAAACGTGGTTGACGTTCCATGGAAAAGGAGATGAGGAGGAGGGCCAAGTACCGATAGTGTTAGTGGGGCGCGAGAAGCCGGATAGCGAGTTTGTAGTCTCTAGGGAGGGGACGAGACCGCGCAGTGTCCAACCCTTTTTTGATGAGAAGGGTCTCGATGATGATGACGACGACAAGACACTAACGACTCTCCCGCTTTGAAATGGCCAAAAGCATATTCTCGTTTGCGGGGCGGATGTTGTTCTTGACGTTTACTACTCCTTTGTTTGTTGATTAATTCACACTAATGCCTTGTGCATGGATGCACGTTTTTGGTTCGCAGAGATACCCTAAATATGGATTTGCCGTTATACCCATCCTACGATCGAGACCTGAGATGGTACAATACGCGGTGACGTGTTCTTGACGAGTCGTGAAACACCAAGTGAGACACCACTACAGTTTCGCCACCTGATCCTCCAACCATGCCCAGAGCTCCTTGCCCAGCTGGGGATCTTGTGTAGCGGCGCTAGCTGTGCCAACGCGTCCCCACGGTACGAGATACTGATGAAACAACGGTGTTTCAACCTTTCTCACGAGAACCGACGGCAAAGAAAAGTGGACTAACCTGGCCACCCAATCCTGCAGCGTCCGGAGCAGTGCCCGCATATAGCTGAGTCAGTGCACCGTACGAAACGTCCCACATGAGACAAGCCTGGAGCCTCACACCAATGTATCATTATTGTTGGTAAAGGCGGAAAATACGTACAGCTATCCGCAGCGAGAGGCTGTCGTAATGACGTAGAATTTGGGTCCTGACGAGGCCTGGTGACGCAGTATGTGAGACTCGTTTGAGGGAACTGACGAAGCGAAAGAGAAGGTTGCGACGAACCCGGACTGATAGCGGTGGAAATGATGCCTTGGTTATGATATCTTCTGTGTAGCTCAGCGGAGAAAACGATGTTTCCCTACGTATGGTAAATGGACTGTGTGTTTCTATTGGACGGAGACTCACCATCTTGCTCTGTGAATACAACCAGGTTGCGATGGCCCTTCGTTTCGGCCCATCCATGAAGGTGTCGAACTGGAGCTGTCCCAGTACGTGCCCCATTGAAGAGAGATTCACGACGCGCACGTTTCCCTCAGGAGAGGATTTAGCCGTGGATGTGAGGATGGGCAAGAGCAGTTTAGTCAAGTAAAAGTGGCCGAGAACGTTCGTCCCAAACTGCAAGTCGTATCCATCGTCTGTGAGAGCGTCGATGGGTGGATTCAAGACACCACTGTGTAAGTGTGAGCCATCAAATGACAGAGGTCGGCCAGTCATGCACGCACGCATTGTTGAAGAGGATGTGGAGCTGTGTTTCCTGTCTGCAGAGAAAGCATCAGTGTCAATTGGTCAGATAATCGTGGGTGTTTTGCTACCGCAAGAATTCCTCGGCAGAGTGCATGATTGATCTCAGGTTGGACAAGTTGAGCTTGAGCAGGTGGGCATCTCGTCCGGTGAGCGCCTTCAACTCCCTTAGCGCTGCCTCGCCCTTGGACACGTCACGACACGCAATCCACACTTTGGCATTTTTGGTGAGTAAAACCTGGAAAGAAACATGGGTGAGCTGTGCGCGGACAAGGAAATTGATGACTGACCCTGGCTGTTTCTTTACCGAGTCCAGCGTTTGCTCCAGTGACAAGCGCGACTTTTCCTGATAAGTCTGGAACAGAGTCTGCTGTAAAGGAAGGCGCTGGTGGAAAGATCTCGCGGAGAAGCGAATAAGTCAGACCCATTGCAACTGGAATCAATTTCCCGAGTCAGTTCAAGACATCCATTTCTTGAAGAATATGGACACGCAACAGTGCTCTTATGCGGGGAACGGGAGGGATTGGTGCTTTGGAGTTGAACCAGCAGAACCGGGAAGCCTCGCCAGCGCAAATATTGCCAAGTTCCGAATCACTTGAATTCTAATTTACAGTACTAGGCTAGCGTGCGAAAGCCACGCATGAAACGAAGATTTGACAGATTCTGGTCTGTGGCGCGCTGGTGACGATTTATGCAGTTGGCGGTGCTATCTCTTACAAGTTACATACTACTCGTGCAAGCGCTTTGCGAACTCAGTTACAATGTTTCACGTCAAGTCCGAAATCTAGATTTCAAAGGTCATCGCGACCTATCCTTCACTCTAACAAGCTATAAATACGCACCTCTCTCTTCCATGCTTTTAGCAGCTTCAAATTATCCTCAACCTTCGGGCTTCAACTTACCATGGTATGTCATTTTCTTTCTTGCACTCATGGGTACCACTTCTAGTTTGGCACGTTAAGGGTCCCATAGCCACAGTTACAAGTCCCGGTCCGGAGTCGGACCCGAGGTATCTACTCAGGGGTTACCCTGTTACGATCAAATGGTGTTAATTATCACTCCGTTCTTGTATGACACCTCCTCAGATCACCTTCTTCACAGGAATTACTGGAATAAATTCATGGCATACTACACTTGTCTTCTTCAAGTAGGGTGGATGGATGGCCAAGAGTACAGTATGTCTCTCACTGAGCTCAATATCGTCATTGAGCAAGTTCGCAGGGGAAGATTTTCCAGGCATCACTATTGCGCAGCTTTCAGATGAGAATGTCAAAACATTGCTTCCCACTAATCTCCGGCCAGGCTTTTCTTACTACATAATCAGTGAGTCTACGTGCCACGTGAGTGCCATGACCCCACCTGACTTTCTTTAGAGTCTGTTCGGCATTGCCAAATGTTGACAATACTTGTGATTGACATTGTTTGGTTTATTGCGGATACTGCGGCTTGCGTTCCGTCTTTGTAGCGGAGACTGAATGCCAGCAAACCTACGACCCCCACATACAATGATGCTTGCAACTGATCACTATCTCGAACAAGTTGAAGCACATCGCCAGCGTGTCTGCACTCAACTTCTACACCTAGTCAAGATCCTCACCAAGACATCGGAGATTATGGCAGAGGAACATCGATCAGCAGCTTCGAGGGCAAGGTGGAGTGATCCTGAGATCGCTGTGATGGTTGACTACCTCCATGAACATCGCTCGGAAGGTGCTCAGGGGGGTAAATTCAAACAAAGTACTTTTAATGCTGCAGCAGTGCATATCCAGCCGCTCCTGGTGAGCGGTAAGGCCAAGGATGGTAGTAGCGTCAAGACAAAATTCTCCCAGGTATGTGTGCTACATTTTGATGCTATGGATTGAACTAACGACGCTTTATAGCTCAGGGCAACCTATTCGCTGATTGCTTCTTGGCGCAACATGTCAGGAGTGCACTGGGACAACGAGAGAGGTGCGAATATTGAGGGGGCTGCAGCCCGCACAGTTTTTAATGAATATGTCGCTCGAAAGGTACGTTTCTGAGTCGCTCAATGATAATTTCAACAGTACTCAATTACTTCACCTAGAACCATGGTCCCTTCAAGGACTTCGAAAACGGGGGGTGGGTATACCTTGAGATGATGGAGGATATCATGGTAGGAGGTGTCGCAACAGGTGCATACGCATTCCAAGGAGGGGCTGTTCAGCCCCAAGTTACCGAGCCTGACGAGGATGATACAAATGATGCAACCACTGGCACCCTGCCAGCTGTCGCCCCCAGATCCTCGGGCCCCTCTGTTGCTGATCCAACCCAGCAACTCATCGTAAACGCCGTCACGTCAACGGTGGCTGCCATCAATTCGTTTGCCAGTGGCACATCTCCGAGTTCATTCCCAGGCCCTCCTACTCATTCGCTCGCGTCTTTTCCACCCCGTTCCACCCCCCAATCATCCAACAACGCAAAGCGGCCTCTCTCTTCACTGTCTCCGGATGAGACAGACAGGTCACTTCTTTTTTCGCCTGAACCACCCACTTCTACTGCGACAACGTCTTCCATTGTCATGCGCGATGCCAGGAGCAAGCGTAGTCGCACGTCTGCCAGCCCAAGTGTTGTGGATGGTGCCGCTGGGCGTAGTGTTGTTGGTCATAGCACTGCTGGGCGCAGCATTGGCGGGAACAGTGCAATTGGACAGAAAAATACGACAAGCAAGAATACGACTAGTATCGCCCTCCAGCAAGTCGATTCATCGATCCGCTACCTTGGCGATTCGATCAACAAGTCATTCGTTGACCCGTTGAATGTGATCAAAGATGTCATTCCTGTGATCACTACGCTCGGTGACAAGATGCCCACTGAGCACAAAACATTTATACTTGTACACTGTTCGGATATCAAGCACGCTGGCGTTTCTATGACCCTCCTCTCTCTTGCGAATGATGAGTCCCGCTTACAATACATTGCGTCCCTGTATGATGCTCACTCCTGCCCTTCAACATCTTGATGTCGTTACTTGTTGTTGTAGTATCACCAATTCATGTTGTATCCCTTGGACTCGGATGTAATACTACTATGTACAACACAAAAGAAGTATCATTCAGCAGCTACACATAAACACTATCAAGTTCGTCTGATAAGCCGTCATCATCGGATACATCAACGTCACGGACAATATCCTGATAATCGTCCCACATTTTTTGTGCGATCCTGTCACGCATACGGCTTGCCTCAGTACGATCTGAATCTCTACCGGCCACCCGCACTCCAGCTTCAGCTCCTTGAGCACCGAAATCAGCCCGGTCCATGTCTTCATTGTAATCAGCGGTGTCGATGGGACTATCGAGGGGTTCGTGTGTGAGGATCAGATTGTGTAGGCAAGCCAGCACAGCGGGTATGCGAGCTTGCATGTGGAGATCATAGTTGATGGGCAGAAGGAGGATGCGGAAACGGTGCTTAACAATGCCAAAACTACGCTCAATAATGTTTCGCAACATTGCATGTCGCAGGTTGAATAGCTCCTCACGATTCTGGGGACTAGAGCATGCAGATTAGATGCAAAATTGAGATGACAAACAAAAAATACATACCATATGTTTGCGCGACCCCACTCGGCAAGATGATAGCGGACACCTCGATAGGGCACGAGGAGCTGAGGCAGCAATGGGTAGCCAGCATCGGCAAGAAGGTACTTGCCCTCTGGAATGCTGAGATTCCCGTGCGATGTAGCATAGTCGTAAACGCGTGCATCTGTGGCCGATCCTTCCCAACCCGTGAGTGTGTAGGTGAACATGGTGTCGAAGTTACAGATGAATAGGGCATTTTGTGAAAGAAACCCCTTCCGATTTCGAAATTGCCCACTTAATCGGGCTGGTGGCGAGACAGGAATGTGACTCCCATCGATGGCTCCGATAGCGTCTCGGAAGTACGGATAAAACTTTGGATTGTTGCGGATTTTGGAGGGAACATCGTCTCCAGCTGGGAACTGAATATACAGTGACTCCCAAAACTGTTACAATGTTTAACCCCAATCCAGTGCATGAAGCACACTGCAAACACCCGTGGGAATATCACTCAGCATTGGTGAGACAAATGATAGTACACACTCCTGGCTGCCTATAGGTACCTGGATCATGTGATTTGACCAAGTGGCTGTGGAGATATGGCCAATTCAAAACAGGAACTACATTGTAACAGTTTTGTCACTTTTATAATATTTAATAGGATCTTAATAAAACAAAAGGATTGTTGGTCATATTTAATTCTACAAACAAAGATACACATATAAACATAGTGTCTGAGTCTAAATATGTTCCCATGCTTCTTGTCTTTCAACTACTACCATCATGCAATCTGTCTTTGTCACTCAAAAAAATACCATCCTCTCTCAACTTGATTCTGGCCATTCCATTCGCTCCATTGCCTCTAGCACAGGTGTCAGCACTGCTGCTATCTGGAGGCTTTGTTCCAAGGAGCGTTCTGACCTTCAGAAGTCCATTGGAGATCGCCCATCAAAGCTTTCTGATGCTAATGTCTGCCATGCTATTTGTCTTATCTCTAGCAACAAGGCAGAGAATGCAGTCCAAGTCACCAAAACCCTCTCCACTATCACCAATCAGCCTCTTCATCCTAACACAGTTCATCGTCACTTGAAAAAAGTGGTATGAAGGCTGTAGTCAAGTCCAAACAACCTCTACTCTCTGCCAAGCATCGCAAGGCTCAGTTGGACTTTGCCCATATTCATAAATATTGGACTCTGGAGGACTAGAAACAGGTAGTATGGTCTGATGAGACTAAGATCAATCGCCTTGGGTCAGATGGTCACAAATAGGCATGGAAAAAGGCAGGAGAGGGCCTTAGTGATAGGTTGGTTGAAGGAACTCTCAAGTTTGGAGGGGGTTCTCTAATGTTATGGGGCTGTATGACTTGGGATGGCATTGGGTATGCCACTAAGATTGATGGTAGGATGGATGGTGACCTTTACCTTCAAATTTTGAAGGATGAGCTCCAGGCTTCCCTGGAGTTTTATGGTCTTAATCCTCCTGATACCATCTTTCAACAGGACAATGACCCAAAGCATACTTGCAGAAGGGTCAAGGAGTGGCTAGAAGAACAGGATTTCAGGACTATGGTATGGCCTGCACAGTCTCCAGATCTTAACCCCATAGAACATATCTGGCTTTACCTCAAAAGGAAGCTTGCAGAGTATGAAAACCCTCCTAAGGGGATAGAGGAGTTATGGAAAAGGACTCAGGAGGAATGGGACAAGATACCAGCTGAGGTGTGTCAGACATTGATTGAAAGCATGCCTAGGAGGATTGAGGCAGTGCTTAAAGCCAAAGGAGGATACACCAAGTATTGATATATACCAAATACCCTATCTATTAACAAAAGTGACAAAACTGTTACAATGTAGTTCCTGTTTTAAATTGACCATATCTCCACAGCCACTTGGTCAAATCACATGATCCAGGTACCTATAGGCAGCCAGGAGTGTGTACTATCATTTGTCTCATCAATGCTAAGTGATATTCCCACAGGTGTTTGCAGTGTGCTTCATGCACTGCATTGTGGTTAAACATTGTAACGGTTTTGGGAGTCACTGTACTTGTGGTAAAACGGCGCAGTCGCAAAGATGCACAATATCTTTCTGAAATATCTATTAAATGATCAGATAATTACATTTAAACAAATGGTGCAACATACCGAGAAATAGTGTCATTTGACCGCTGGAATCGCTCCCCGACATGTCGTATCGTCAATCCAGTGACACACATATACAGGAATATTGCCAGCTGTTCTTCTAACGTGACATTCCTGGTGTCCATGATGCCGAGTGATCGTAATTCAGCAATGATCTTCCAAAAAACTTCCTTATGGACTCCAAGCTCGGTCCGGATACGTTCAGGGTGGCCATGGAGTAGCTCTAAGACCCATTGGTTCCCAGAAAGAGCAGACGTATGGTATGGGATGCGCTCGCGCTGAACTTCGCCTGATAGGATATCAAGAAGTGTGATCAGCAGAGCTTGGATGAGTTTTAGAATGCCTTCGACCAACACTCTTCGTGCTTCAAGGTCAGAGAAATGGCGATTTGTTGAATTGTGGGTGAACGTCGACATCAGTGCAAGCAGATAGTACCCTCGTATATTTGTTGCTTCATACAACATTCTAGGTTCAGTCTCCACTACAAAGACGGAACGGAAGCCGCAGTATCTGCAATAAACCAAACAATGTCAATCACAAGTATTGTCAACATTTGGCAATGCCGAACAGACTCTTATGCTGGCAAGTGACTGTGGGACCGGGCGATCACAGTTCCCCAGTAGAGGAAGTTCGTGGCTCGCCTTTCATCGTTAGTGACTAGTAAACATATGTATTTTCTGCTGTTACCTCCAACAACCCCAATAACTTGTGTGTGATCAAGCACATAGCTCACAATAAGTCTATAAGTTGTAACTTGTTCAACACTGAACATGTTAGATTCCCGCTACTTTAGTAGTGGGTTTATTACGGCGGGGGACCCGTCGTCGGACTTCGAAATCAACTATGCGGGAAAAAAGAAAAATCACGTGAGTTTCCTTTTACGGTAAACATCACATGGGTTGTTTTGGATGATCGATTACTGAGTCGTACACAAAACACATGATGATAACCAGCTAGTTACAAACAGCAATGTTAAATAAACCTCCATTGAACAAGCAACATTGACAACATACTGATTCACGAAGTGCACTGCAACCTCCTCAACCATAAACACCTTCCCGCTCCTTTCCACTGCAATGACCACTATCATCGATTTCCTGCGCTCAACTGCGTCCATGACCCTCATTCCCAACACAGAAATATGTTCCTGGAGGATGGATCTCTACCATCTCGTCGTCAGCTGCAACAACTGTACCATCGCCAAATGATCTACAAACCAAAAGTGGACAATGTCCGTGACTGCATATGTGGTGTCTGATACGAAATGGACGCAATTGCCGTGCATCGCACATATCATGAAAATGAGTGAATGAAAAGCTAAAGCCTGTCTCTGAAGATCTGACGCCCCTATGCGATGGACTACTATCTCATATATTTTATTTTATTTTATTTTATCTTTTATTAGGACTGCAAAGAGTGTCTGTGCCTGATATCTACATCTCTGTTGGGCTCTGCCACATGCAGTCGATTCATACTACCAATTCACACTTTACTTGTACTTGTTTATGGCTGCCCATAACAAATGTATCATACACAACCCAACTGAATGCCTACAATTCCTTGTAAATCATTCAAACCATGTAGCGGGCTCTGCCGTGCCATCACAGCCCTATCAAGTTTACAGTAGGATGGATGGAAGAAGTCTCGAGAGCACGTGATCTCTTCCCACTCATGGGCATTGACTCGAATTTTTTCAGGATTGGGTCGTCGAAATCTTGAATATATCTTGTGAAGGCTATCAATTCCTGAAATGTCTCACTGCGTGTGGAATGCGGCACATCATTTTCGTCCGAGTCACCGCCTGCCACCATGACCATATCACTTGTCCCATCGTAATTGGCTTCTCGTGCTGCTTTCGCCTCCATGACAGCATCACAGATGTCCTTGTCCTTTGCATTGAAGATATTGTGTACCTCCACAGATGCCAGTGGATCAAGAAGCTCTGCAAGATCCATTCAGTTGGAATGTTGAAGAACACTGGTTGCCTCCAGTTCATCCAGAGCTTCATTCAATTCATTCTCAGCTTGTATGATTGGATCATTGAGTTGTTGTGAGAATTGCCCAAAGCAATCAGCTCAGTTGTGTGGATTAGAGACGACAGTCTGTGGTGAAGCGGAAGCTTGTGGCACCCACGCTCTTCTCTCTGTACCATCTCACTCCCTCAAGTTTGTGATACCATTGATCAGAGCTATGCTCCTCATTTGCTTTCACCTTCCCACCTCTCACTAGCAACATTCCATCAATCCCAATGTCCATTGCATTTGCCTCTCCCATCCCAGATTCCCAGGTTCCAGGACCAGTCGGTGATTGTGGCCACCCTGCAAGTCAGATCTTCCCGCCTGCCCTCGCAGCTCATCCACAGCCTTCAGGTCACTGGAGCCTGACATCATTATGTGCTGCTGCCCACCTCACACTCCCTTGTCACACTCAGTCTTTCCTCCCATAGTCTCTACTAGTTTCATTGTTCGGTAGTATGCTGTAGGAGTCAATAACCCCTTGAGGTGATAAACCCGTATTCCCGCTTTGTTTACAGGATGCCCGGACTGCCCATATCGATTGTCCTACCCGTCCATTGTGGTCCCGTGTCCATCTGAGTGGATCCAACCCATATTCATATGTTTTGTTTTTCGTTCCTACACATTTTCGCATGAGGTGACCGAATCGGGTTGCTCGATCGGGATCGCACAACGTACACTAATCAACTCTCTTTTTGTCCAATTTCTATTTTATTTCATACCTTCTTAGATTTTTTTAGACGGTTCTGTGTTATTGACACGTATCCGATTGGTTATAAGGAACAGATAGTCAGGTCATACAACGTTTTAAAGGTAGTCCATTGATTCACAGATCAAACCTTATCCCATCTTGACAGAACATTGTTTTCCTTTTCACGGATCGATCTCCATGAGAGATGTGTTACGATAGTTCCAGGTAGGACCTAACGTAGCCACAAAAGCACCAAGTACCAAGTGGCTGCGATAACTCAAACAACCACCACTTGATACGTGATGCGCTGAAGAGTTGAACAAGGGTTTCTGGTCAGCGGGTTGCTACCAGAGAGATGAGTGAAAACTCAGGCGTTGCTGAGAGTTGTCTGGTTGGGAGTCTATACCCGAGGGACGGTCAAGGGTCGAGGGTTGGCTGTGTGGAGCCCGAGTGTTGGGTCAAGGGACGTTGAGAGAAGTCCCTGGTCGAGTGGTCACAAGGAAGGGTCTGAGTGGAGCAGTGATACTCAGCTAGATTGCGGAGATCAAGACTAGAGTACAAGAGTATCGCTGCAAGGTATTTATACTACGAGAATCGTGCACGGACCAAGTAACTAAAAGGGGTAGGCCAGAAGAGCAGAAGAGTGAAGGGCCAAAAGGGGGTGCACAATAATCAAAAAGGGAATCGTATGATGCGGAAGCAACGGATGATGATGAAGATGAAATGACAAATGTGAAGCCATCGGATGATGATGAGAATTGAATGAGTAAGTGCGATGCCATCGGATGATGACGAGATAATAAGAATGTGAGCATCCAGGTAAGGCCGGTGCTGAATTACAAAGGTGAAGGAAGAACAAGTACGGATGAACATACGATGATACCTAGGTATCAAGTGAAGTGAAGAAGTACAAGTGAGACAAAAGAAAGAAATTGTAACATTACCCCTGGAGTATGATCAAAGCACCTAGCGAAGATCATCACTAGAAATCGAACGCATCACGGACAGGACTGCCGGTGATATTGGCGTAGCCCTCGTCGTCGATGGGGTCATCACATGGGGAGACCGAGCGTTGATCAGGAGACGCGGAACGTTGTCAAGCATGGCGGCGGGCTCGTTGAGGTGGGGGTACAGGGAGTATGGAGCGGCCGTTGTGGTGAGACGACGAAGATGAGTTCGTTGAAGAGGACAACGAGGATGGGATGGTGGGACGAGGGGATCATCTTGTCCAAGTATTCCCGGAGGCCACGGGAGTAAGCCGGTTGGCAAGGGGGATGCGAGTGCATACCCGAGGAGGTCATCCAGGGCAGCGGGATTGGATGTGACCAGGGGCCCAGGTAAGACAGATGGGGCATTGGTACATGGGGGACTCGATGCGGACGTGGCCGAGTTTCCGGCATTCGAAGCATGCTTCGTGCCAACGGGGGTGATCATTGGGGAGGGATACCTGACTGGTCCGAAACATCAGTTCGGCCTCAGCGCAGTTACAAGCAAGCATCTCTTCCTCAGTGAAGGGAGTGGAAGAGGCAGATGGGGTAGAGGACGGATGAGTGGGGGGAGCCATTCGGTGGGAAAGGTCCACCTGGTAGCGGTGGAGGTCTTCTAGAAACTCACCCATCTGCATCTGGTGGAGGGTGTGTTCGATGTAGGCACGGATACGGTCGCAGATTTGTCCGGTAACCGCAGAGAGGAGGTGGGAATGATGATCACGACCGAGCAGGTCGGACTGGATGAAGGTGAGGCGCTTGCATTGGAGATATGCCAAGTAGAGGGTGTTGAGCGGGGAGTTCAAGTCAAGGTGATGTTCGATGGGGAAAGCCATCACAGGATCTAGGATGAGTTCGCGCATGCAGCGAAAGTACTCGGGGGACGAAGAGGAGGAATGGATGGTGTGAGAATGATAAGGGAGGTCTACCACCTGGAGAGGAGAATGAACACGACTAGGGCACTCAGGAGGAACAGGCCATTGAGAAGGAGCTCCCCATCCTGCAGAGGCAACTGCTGAAGCAGCAGGAGAAGGGGGTCGGGTGGACTCCGTGAGGGAGGACTCTGTGGAGAGGGTGGAGACATTGGAGGTGGGCGTTGCCGGCGGCGGGAGAGGTAGGTGAGGGATGGACGTGGTCGGGGTGAAGATGGGGACGGAGTGGATGATTTCGTTCTCGAAGTCTGGGGTAGAACAAGAACGGTAGGTCATTATCGCCTTGATGGAGACTGGTGGAGGAGGTCTGAGCGGAGAGCAGGGTGGTCTTGGTGGTGGGTGTGTGGATCCGATGGAGGGGAAGTCCTTTGGATGGGTCCGCTTATAAGCGTCGACGGTATCCTTGGCGTTTCCAAGATTGGATTCGGGTTCCCAAGAGTCATCTATGGCGAAGTACCCTTTCCATCGGATCAGGAACTTGCGGTTTTGCAGGTTCTGTGTATGGCGTAAGATCCGCTCAATTTCGTATTCCTCTTCCCCATCGATAAGGTCAGGTGGTGGTTTCGGGAAGTTTGGGCCGTAGGTTTCTGTTTCACGATAGGGCGATAACAGGGAAGCATGGAAGACCGGATGGATCTTCCAGGTTTTGGGAAGGCGGAGGCGATAGGTAAGCGGAGAGAGGACTTCCGTGATTGAGAACGGTCCTTCTCGGCGAGATGCGAGTTTCGGGGAGATAAGCTCCCATTTCAGGTTGCAGGCTTCTAGCCATACTTGGTCTCCTTTGGCAAATGGTTTGAATTTGTGGAAGGATTGAGCTTTCATAGCTTGACGAGCAAGTTCGTGGGCGGGGAGGGCTTCATCACGGGCAGTGGAGAGAGCTTGGAGGCACTCTTCAACGGCTGGGAGTTTGGTTTCCACTATGATAGCGGGTAGGGGACGGGGTTCGTATCCCATCATCAAGAAGAATGGCGACTTGCCGGTGACGGAGTGAGGACGGTGGTTATGCGTGAATTCGGCCATAGGGAGTAAGTCGGCCCATTTCTCCAGATTGTTTTGGCAATACATGCGGAGATAGGTCTCGACTTCCTGGTTGACTCATTCCATTTCGCCATCCGATTGGGGATGGTAGGCGGTAGAGAGAGAGAGACGGTATCTGATAAGCCGGGAGAGCTCTTTTGCAAAAGCTGAAGCGAACTGCGGGCCACGGTCGGAGATAATTTTGTCGTATAGGCTGAACCGGGTGTAAACCTTGTGGAAAAAGAGACAGGCTATGCCTGCCGAGTCGGCAGTTTTCACGGTAGGGCAAAGAATTACCCCCTTTGTAAGACCGTGGTCAACCACGACCATGAGAGAATTGTAACCCTCGGCGGAGGTGGGAAGATCTGTGATAAGATCCACAGATACGTTCTGGAACGGCCGAGAGCAATCTGAGGGGATTGGAGACAAGGGAGGGGTGGTCGGGTGAGTATTGACCTTGTGCTGCTGACACGCGGCACAACCCGAGACATAGGCATGGACAAAGGAAGCGAGCCCGGGCCACCAAAATTCAGCGGCGATGAGCTGACGAGTTTTCAGGAAGCCGGGATGCCCGGCAACGTGCGAGTCATGGTGTCGGGCGACGATCTGTCACCAGAGTTCAAGGTTGGGGGGAACGTAGACGTGGCCTTGGTAGGTAAGGACACCCACGTCATATTTCCAGTCGGAGAGGTGGGCCCGGAAAGA
The DNA here is from genome assembly GCA_019787685.1 of Chiua virens. NCBI lineage: Eukaryota > Fungi > Basidiomycota > Agaricomycetes > Boletales > Boletaceae > Chiua > Chiua virens. Next base: position 1,280,178 of record JAHNUO010000013.1, read on the forward strand.
GGGTGGGAGGCCACCGTCTAGGGCATTGAGGGTGTCTAAGACCAGGGGATCACTAACCGAGGATTTGGCGATTAGGGATTGTAGGTCTAGAGTCACAAGGTTGACAAAGACGTCATCAGGGAGGAGTGTGACGTTCTCATTGTCTGAGTCGGAGGAGATACGGTCAGGGCGATGAGAGAGTGCATCCGGGCCATCAAGGAGTTTCCCTGGGACATGGGAGAACGTGAGGTCGAAGTCGGCAAGGTCAAGGAGCCAACGAGCTTGTCGGCGGTTCAAGTTCTGGGGTTGCTGGAAGTACATCAGGTTCTTGTGGTCAGAGAAGACTGTGACGGGATGCGCGCTGCCACGAAGGTGGTGGTGCCAAGCTTTGAGGGAATGGATGATGGCAAGGAGTTCGCGGTCATAGATATCGAAGTTTCTTTTGGCAGCGTTGAAAGACTGTGAAAGGTAGGAGCATGGTTTCCAGTCACCGTTTACGTCGGTCTGGAGAAGCACTCCACCAGTCACGTACTTGGAAGTGTCAGTGGCAATGGCAAAGGGTCGGGAGGTATCAGGAAACCAGAGTACGGGATCCGTGGTAAAGGCCTTTTTGAGGTTTTCGAAGGCGGAGATCTGGGAGGATCCCCAAATCCAGGGGGTGTCTTTCTTCGTGAGATCGACGAGGGGTCGGGCTATGGTGGAGTAGTCGGGGATGAACTGACGGTAGAAGTTGGCAAAGCCCATGAACGATCTGACGTCCTTGAGCTTGGTGGGAGTTGGCCAGTCAGCAATACCGGCTACTTTGACGGGGTCCATGGCGAGCTTGCCTGGTCGGGCGATCATGCCAAGGTATTCCACTTCAGTGGTGGCGAAGTGGCACTTTTCAAGTTTCAAGTGAAGGTCGAGTTCCTTCATGCAAGTGAGAACGCGTTTGGTGCATTCCGTGTGGGTTGCCTCATCTTCTGAGAAGATGAGGAGGTCGTCCATGTAGATGACAAGCCATCCCTCAGCGATCATGTCGCAGAAGGAGTTGTTCATGAAATGTTGGAACGTCGCTGGGGAGTTGGTCAGTCCGAAGAACATGACCGTGGGCTCGAAGAGGCCATGGTGGGTGATGAAAGCGGCTTTCCATTGGTGTCCATCCTTGATTCAAACGTTGTTGTAACCCCATCGGACATCAAACTTGGTGAACAGTTTGGCGTCCTTTAGTTTGTCAACGAGGTCAGAGATGAGAGGAAGGGGGTAGGCATCATGAATGGTGTGTTCATTGATGTAGCGGTAATCTTGACAAGGACGGAGTTTGCCATCCTTCTTCTTGACAAAGAAAAAGGGGGAGGCCTGAGGGGAGTTCGAAGGGCGAATCTTGCCATTGGCAAGGTGTTTGTCAATGAAGTCGTCGGTGGCCTTGCGCTTGTCTGGGGACAAGGGGTAGACCTTTCCGACCTTTGGTTCAAAGGTGTCTTTCAGATGGATTTCGTGATCACAGGACCTCGAGGGAGTATCTGATCGAAGGGTTCCTTCGCGAACACGGATTCGAATTCCAAATATTCCGAAGGGAGGGTGACTTTGGATTTCTTCGCTGCGGCCGTGAGGGTGGTAGCATTGGTGAGCTTCTCAGGTTGAGTGGTCTGAACAAAGCGTTGTCCTGCACGCATGATGCGGTTGACAGAGTGTTGCATGGATTGGGTCGTAAAACGGTGCCCAGTTTCGGTGCCAAGGTAATCATAGAGTTTTCCATCCCAGATGGGATCAACATCGAGATGGTGGACGGGACGGATGGGAGGTGGGTGAGCAAGTCTGGCGGAGTGTTTGGGTTCATCGGTGGTGATGGGAGGAAGGTCAGGTTCGGGAGTGGACACAGTGATAGTTTTGGCTACCCAATCGATGACCAGATTGGTTGCCTTAAGCCAGGGGAGTCCTAGGATGACATTTTTGGAACCACAGTGAATGATGTGGAACTTGATACGCTGGAGCACTCCGCCAAGAGCGATCCGAAGGGTGGTGGTGAATTTGATGTCACCGTTTTTGTTCATGGTGGAGTCAACGTTCCTAACCGGGATGGGTTTTTTCGGGAACTTGTGTTTCTGGACGAAGTGCCAGTCAATGCAATTGATCCTGGCCCCAGAATCAATGAGGGCACGGGTGTCAACGTCTTGGGAGGTAGCGGTAACGTTCAATCTAACGGGAATTTGCATAGATTGAGACGAGAGTTCAGCTACTAGTACATGTGTGTGAGAATGGGAAGATACCGGCATCAAATCAGTCTTCCTCCTTAAAAACCCGTGACCGGGGTGGTCACCTTGTTGACGCTCATAGCGTCCTCGTCATCCTCCTCTATCTCTACTAAGGTGGGAACGGGGTCAGGTTTCAGGGCGGTTTTCCTAACCTTCTTGGAGAAGGATGCAGCAGGGGTTTTTGTCGAGAACACCGTGCAGGCAGACGTTTGATGTCCAGGCTTGCAACAGCGGAAACAGAGTTTTTGTTCAAAGCACCGCTTTCGTTCGGCTTCGGTAAGCTTTGGGACATAGATGGCATCTACATCCATAGCATCAGGGTCTCTCTCCTTCTTGCGAGGGGGGCTGTCGTGGTAAACGACGGCTGCGGCAGGTTTCTTGTTTCGACGAGCGATCTTGTCGGCACGTTCCCATTGGGTTTTGAAATGGATGGCTTGGGTATACCACTTGTCAATCATGGTAGGGACCGTGTCCATGCCTTGGATGCACCTCATGAGGGAAGGTGGGAGCCCTGTGGTGAAGAAGTTGATAAGGACGGAGTCAGAGCCGGCGAGCCCGGCCGTGACGACTTTGTTTCAGAAGGAAGAGATATACGAGGGGACGTCCTCGTTCTTGGTGGATCGGGTGGTCGAGAGCCAGGCGATGGCGTCGCCCTTGGTGTCATGGTGTTCAAAGTCCTTTCAGAACTCCGTCTGCCAGTCGGTCCAGGTACCAAAGGATTTAGCCAAGATGGATTTGGCGCAGAACGTGTCGGCCCAAGTCAGAGCAGATCCCTCGGTCATGAAGGAGAGTGCAAAAGCAACTCGTTTGTTTTCAGTGTTGTACACATCTTCGTTAACAAAGAGGTAGGTGGCAACATCATTGAGCCAGGGTATGGCGCAGTCGTAGGAGCCATTGAAGGCTGAGGGTTTTCCAAGATGAAGTTCAACTGCCTTGTTAGACATGTTGGTCAAGGTGGTGGTGGGTTGTGGTAGTCTTGTCAGGGGTGTGACGATAGACGGATCTGGGTTCCGGATAGATGGTGGTCCGGGGTTCGGCCTTCGTGGGGTCATAGGGGACGCGAAGGTGGCAAGTGCGGGGAGGTCGAGTGATCGATGAAGACAGTCAGCTAGTCACTGGGTTTCGTCCTCCGAGTCAAAGCGTTCGACATTGATGTCGAAGTCTGCTTCCTGAGGTTAAGAAAGTGGAGTTGAGGGTTCGGGGTTTTCGTCAGATAAATCAGACAATGGAGTGTTGGAGGCCCGGAGATTCCAGGCGGGGTTCAAGAGTGGACAGGTGGGAGGTCGTCCTGCAATGGTGGGCAGCTAGCTGCACGAAGGCAGGCTGTATTGGTAGTCTTGATCTTATGTTACGATAGTTCCGGGTAGGACCTAACGTAGCCACAAAAGCACCAAGTACCAAGTGGCTGCGATAACTCAAACAACCACCACTTGATACGTGATGCGCTGAAGAGTTGAACAAGGGTTTCTGGTCAGCAGGTTGCTACCAGAGAGACGAGTGAAAACTCAGGCATTGCTGAGAGTTGTCTGGTTGGGAGTCTATACCCGAGGGACGGTCAAGGGTCGAGGGTTGGCTGTGTGGAGCCCAAGTGTTGGGTCAAGGGATGTTGAGAGAAGTCCCTGGTCGAGTGGTCACAAGGAAGGGTCCGAGTGGAGCAGTGATACTCAGCTAGATTGCGGAGATCAAGACTAGAGTACAAGAGTATCGCTGCGAGGTATTTATACTACGAGAATCATGCACGGACCAAGTAACTAAAAGGGGTAGGCCAGAAGAGCGGAAGAGCAAAGGGCCAAAAGGGGGTGCACGATAATCAAAAAGGGAATCGTACGATGCAGAAGCAACGGATGATGATGAAGATGAAATGACAAATGCGAAGCCATCGGATGATGACGAGAATTGAATGAGTAAGTGCGATGCCATCGGATGATGACGAGATAATAAGAACGTGAGCATCCGGGTAAGGCCGGTGCTGAATTACAAAGGTGAAGGAAGAACAAGTACAGATGAACATACAATGATACCTAGGTATCAAGTGAAGTGAAGAAGTACAAGTGAGACAAAAGAAAGAAATTGTAACAAGACGGCTCCATATACGTACACTTTCCTTATTTATTTGATACTTTATCCACTGTAAAAGTCCCGGGAATACCTGAGACTATAAAATTTGTGTTCGTAAATAAAAATTCCATCTTTCAATCCCTGTTTTCTCTCGTGTTCTAAGTCACCTTGTCCGTTTAACTATCTTTTCTATCTGCCCTTACTTGTACTCGATCACCGTTGTGCTCGAGTCTCTGCCTTGTCGCTGAACTATCCGACTGTCCATGTTTCGGCTGGTTTTGTCGACCTTCGTACGGTTTCACCTGGGAACGCGTCCGGATTGCTTTCAAAGCTCTTGTCAACACCTTGACACTTCGTCTCCAACCTCAGAACCCCTTGGGACGAGTCATACTCACACCCATCCCTTTTCTTTCTATCTGACAGTTCTACTAATCCTGTTCCTGTCACACCAGCCCGTTTTATAATTCTTCAACTGGAGCCCACCGCAAGGGGTTCTTTTTAGGTTGTCAGGACGAGATCACTCAGGCCTATACCAGAGCGACTAGAGGTAGACGAGCTACTCTCAAGTCTTAGAAATCTGGATATCTCTGCCAACACCAAGCTTTTTACTTCAGTTACCCTGGATAGAGTGCGGCATAACCGCATTAACTCCTACAATGCGATACATATCTACTGAATGAAACTCTTTTCTCCTTGCACCACTCATTTGCAGCGTCCACCAAAGAGCCTTTCCCTGTCCTCAAGACTGCCAAATACAGGGAACTTTCCACTGTCGAGGTTTGCAAAGAATTGAAGATCCAATCTTCCAAAGACACCAAGGTGCTCGCAGATGTAAAGGAGATTACATACAAAGAGGGTTTCTACAGTGGAACCATGATAATCAGTGACTTCGAAAGGAAATTGGTCCAGGATGCCAAACTAAAAGTTTGCACACAACTGATAGAAAAGGGACTGGCTGTCCCCTATGTGGAGTCTAAGAATATGGTCATACATGGATTACGGTGAGCCCTTTTGGAGGGCACAAACCAAGAAGTATATTGTGTCGTTGTGCTTGTTGAATTGACCTTTAACATTTGTTTCCAGACTCCTGGCAAGGATGGACACATGGACGGCAGAGACCTGTAACCTGTTCGAGTCAACATTGACTTGATTGAATCAATGGGCCTGCATGCGCACGTATGGCTTGGGATCAAAGATGCTGTGGGATCCTCAGTTCATGGTCGAAAGTTTGAGCGATTCAACAATTTATATGGCTTACTACATCGTCACCCACCTGCTGCAAGGTGAGTCTTGCATCGTCTTACTCCTAATTTGATCTCATCATTTACTTGACTGAAACAAGTGGCAACATCACAGGACATACTGTCGGCCCCCTTGATATCACAGCTCAGCAAGTGACCGACAAAGCCTGGGATTACATCTTTTGCAATGGTCCTTGGCCCAATCCAGAGCCTTTCCCAAGAGAGAAAGCTGATGTGATGATGCACAAATTCAACTACTTTTATCCCTTTGAGATCTGTTTGTCCGGCAAGGACCTGTAACGAGTTAAGTGCCAATCGAGGGTCAAACTTGTTTGAAATGGACACTCAGCATGTGGCACTAAACATGTTGCAGCACAATAGGCGTGAGAGGAACTTAGTTAGACGAGATGATAGTCAAGAGGCAAGAATCTATTAGGAGTCTCCTATCGACAGATGACGTGTAGCTACAGTCGGCATCAGGCTGAGTGAGGCTTGCTATTGTTTGGCGTAATCAAAGGACTTCGAGTCCAACAAAACACATCACTTTCGAACCGCTTCTTGTGGGGATTCCGGGGTCGCAACTTGGCATAAAGATTGCACCAAGTGTAAATATCAATGCACAACTTCAAGCTTCAGGTTGAATCTCATACATTGGCGAATCAAGTCATACACTGTCTGGTCATTGTCAATGTTCAGTGTTGGAAGGAACAAGTTGTAAGTTATATAGACTTATTGTGAGCTATGTGCTTGATCACACACAGGTTGTTGGGGTTGTTGGAGGTTTCTGCATGCTACTACACAACGGAGGTAACAGCAGGAAATACATATGTTTACTAGTCAACAACGACGAAAGGCGGGCCACGAACTTCCTCTTCTGGGGAACTGCCATCGCCCGGTCCCACAGTCACTGTCCAGTGTGAAGAAAGTCAGGTGGGGTCATAGCACTCATGTGGAACACGCAGACTCACTGATTATGTAGTAAGGAAAGTTTGGCTGGAGATTAGTGGGAAGCGACATTCTGAGGCTCGGATCTGAAAGCTGCGCGAGGGCGAACTCTGGAAAATCTTCCCCTGCGAACTTGCTCAATGACGATATTAAACTCGGTGAGAGACATACTGTACTCTTGGCCTGCATCCATCCACCCTACTTGAAAAAAACAAGTGTAGTATGCCATGAATTTATTCCAGTAATTCCTGTGAAGGTGATCTGAGGAGGTGTCATACAAGAACGGAGTGATAATTAACACCATTTGATCACAACAGGGTAGCCCCTGAGTAGATACCTCGGGTCCGACTCCGGACCGGGACTTGTAATTGTGGCTATAGGACCCTTAACGTGCCAAACTAGAAGTGGTAGCCATGGGTGCAAGGAAGAAATTGACATACCATGGTAAGTTGAAGCCCGAAGGTTGAGGATAATTTGAAGCTGCTGAAAGCATGGAAGCGAGGTGCGTATTTATGGCTTGCTGGAGTGAAGGATGGGTCACGATGACATTTGAAATCTGTATTTTGGACTTGACGTGAAACAGGACTTGGAGTAAGACAAAGTGAGCCTGTAACAAGTCGAAGCACATCAGTTGAAACAGGATGCAGTTCGTAAGGGCTTGCACGAGTGCAGAACGAGATGAAGCCTCAAGGTCTCGAGGTCTCAATGTCAAGAATCAACTTGAAACTTGGAGTAACGAGCACCGGATCCCAGAGGCTATTGCTTCCCGACCGCCAACTTCAACTTGAAGCCTGCATAAATCGTCGCTGGCGCGGCGGAGGCCAGAATCTGTCAAATTTTCGTTTCATGCGCCAGACCGGTGCATAAGCATCTAACTTGAAGCAACCCCTAAGGGAAGGGTCCAAGGCAGTAAGACTCTCGTTGGACAGTCTTCAAGTTGTCAGCGCAATTGAGGTCGGGAGTGTGACGCGGATTGAAGACACAGCTTGAGCTTGAAAGTATGGGCTGTTGTCTGACCAAGAATCATTACTACTGTGCGTTGACATGGACGCACACGTTACTGATTGATGAACGGACTTCTTGTCACGCTTTGGCAAGGGTAATGTTGACAGAAGAATAATTTACTTGGTCCTTGCCACATTTGTTCGCGACCATGGTTTGTTTCGCTAACGGCTCGGTAGGTATGGTCAAACGAACTGTTTCGTCGGTCCGTCCTTGAAGTATGGCATTTTTGCCATCAACGACACCGATGCCTTCCTCATGTCACACCGAGCAGCACGCAACATGGCCTTCCAGGGCCTCTCCCCGTCACATGGTGAAATCTATACGTGTTGCAGATGGAGAGTGTGAAGGCAACCAAGGTACTCAATATCGATTGCTCCACCTTTGCATGACACTCAACACATGCATCACAGGGGACCGGCGTCGTCACCTCTGTACCCTCCGATTCACCAGACGATTACATGACAACAGAAGACTTGCGTACAAAGGCCGAGTATTACAAAGTCAGTTCAAAACGGGTGGCCTTTGAGCCTGTCCCTGTCATCGAGACTGCCAAATACTCACTGTCATCGAAGTTTGCAAAGAGTTGGAGATCCAATCTTCCATAGACGCCAAGGCGCTTGCAGATGCAAAGGAGATCGCATACAAAGAGGGTTTCTACAGTGGAACCATCATCATCATAATCGGTGACTTCAAAGGAGAATCGGTTCAGGATGTCAAACCAAAAATTCGCACACAACTGATAGAAAAGGACTTGCTGTCCCCTACTCAGAGCCTGAGAATCTGGTCGTGTCGCAGTAGCGCAGACGAGTGCGTTGTTGCCTTGATGGATCAATGGTACATGAATTATGGTGAGCCCGTTTGGAGGGCGTAAACAGAGAAGTATATTGTGTCACTGTGCTAGTTGAATTGACCTTGAACATTTGCTTCAGACTCCTGGCAAGGATGGACACGTGGACGGCAGAGACCCGTAACCTGTTCGAGTCGATATTGGCTTGGTTGAATCAATGGGCCTGCGCACGCACGCACAGCTTGGGATCGAAGATGCCATGGGATCCTCAGTTCATGGTCGAAAGTCTGAGCGATTCAACGATCTATATGGCTTACTACACCTGTCGCGCACCTGCTGCAAGGTGAGTCTCGCATCGTCTTACCCATCTGATTTGATCTCATCTACTTGATCGAAACAGGCGGCAGCATCACAGGACATACAGTCGGCCCCCTTGGCGTCACGGCTCAACAAATGACCGACGAAGCCTGGGATTATATCTTTTGCAATGGTCCTTGGCCAAATCCGGAGCCCTTCCCGAGAGAGAAAGCCGACACAATGAAGCACGAATTCGACTACTTTTATCCTTTTGAGATTCGTTCGTCCGGTAAGGACCTGGTACAAAACAACCTGACGTTCTTGCTGTACAACCACGTCGCCATTTTCCCGGAGGACAAGTGGCCTCTGAGCATCCGCACGAATGGTCACTTGATGCTGAACGGACAAAAGATGTCAAAGAGCAAGGGGAACTCACTGACGCTTCGAGAGGGGATCGAGAAATTTGGTGCTGATGCCATGCGTCTTACCTTAGCTGATGCTGGTGACGGTGTCGAGGACGCCAACTTTGACGAAAAGACAGGCCAACGCAAACATCTTGCGTCTGCACACAGTTACTTGGATGCTGTGAGGTACATCCATGGCGATTGCATACATTTGTAGATCACTGAAAAGGAAGTCCAGGACATGTTGAAAGACGAATCAAAATGGAGGACATGGTCCCAGGAACTACCACGATCGCGTCTTTGAGGAAGAGATCATCAACCACATCGACATCACCAAGCACCACTACGAAACGTACGTTTACGCTTCTTTCCCAATCGTGTCTGCACGATCGCATTGCTGATGTCGTCCGTTCATAGCACCTCCTTCAAAGATGCCTTGAAGTACGGCTTCTACGAGTTCCAAAACATCCGCGATTGGTACCGCAAAGTCACCGCCGACGTTGGCATGCACATCGATCTCGTCAAGTACTGGATTCGCACCTCGCCGCTGCTCATGGCCCCATTTGCCGAACACACTGCCTGAACACATCTGACTCGCGTTCCTGCGCGAACCCGAATCAGATCCGGCTCGCGCGCTGGCCCGACTCCCGGCGCATCGCGGATCATACATTCATCAAAGCTGGTGCGTGCATGCGCAGCACGCTCGAGATAATCCGTGATGCGGAGACGATGCTGCTCAAGCACTTGTCCAAGGGCAAAATCGCGAACCACGGCCCGTCGTTTGACCCGAAGTTGCCCAAGAGCGTGAAGGTGTACGTGGCGACGCAGGTTACCCGAGTGGCAGGAAAGGTGTTGTGCAGGCGGTCAGGGAGGTGTATTCGGAGGCCAGGACAAGGTCGACCATGTGAAATTGAGAGCGATCTTGACAGACAGAGGGTTGATCAGGATAAACGTGCCACGCGGTTCGTGCAAGCAGTTCACGGCGAGTCAGTTGTTTCTCTGTTCGTGTCGAGGTATGCTGACGACTGCAACATAAATGTATGCAAAACTTTGGGGCCAAAGTTGCATTCAACCGAAGTCTGTCGTTCTCTGAGGCCCATGTCCTCGCCGAGTTTTGCTGTACTTGAAATGGTCGCTGGGCCTCGTGGAAGTAAAAGTGATCTTGGTTGATGACCCCATCGGTCATGGCAGACTTCAGAACCTGGTAGTCTTGTGTTTGAGTATCACAGCGTACTGTAAACGTCACTGGCGGTAGGACCAAGGACTGGCACAGTATTTGCACTGTTGTATTGAATATTCCAAGAACAAGGCAAGTTCCCGAACTGTGCTCTCATGTTTCCATGTTCCAAGGTTATCCATCCACGCCAAGACACTTGTCATATCCTGGTCTGTCGCTCAGATCACCTTGCATTACATGGGACAAGTAGTTCAAAGCAGGACCAAGGGTACACGCCGCCGTTGTGATTCGCGACTGACGAGAAATTACAATTCAATTCGAAAGGGATCTACTGTAGCAAGAAGTACTGATTATATAATATATATACCCTAATTTGGAAGTATCGGTTATCGGTTATCGGGTTTGGTTACAGATTTACCGCGAACCAACTCGGGAAACCTGAAAACCTATTTCAGGGAGTAGACACTGTCTGGAGCTGTCGTGTATATAGCATATAGCAAGTGCGATTTCCGGCTATCGGGCTAGTTTCAGTTTGGTGCCAGCGCGATGCTACGTTGGCACTGTCGAACATCTCCACGAGGATCAAAAGATGAACAGGTGGCAGGCCAAGATTGTCAGAGTCGTTAAACACTGACGACACTCTGCCATTTCTCGTTTTCTCTCAGCATCAATATGGCGGCATTTCAAGATAGTTATTCAACTGAATGCCCGCATGATGCTGCGTTGGCACCGTCAAACAGTTCCGTGCCAGTGGACACATAAATTGAAAGCAGACCGAGATCCTCTGAGCAGTTCAACACTGATATCAATCTGCCATATGTCATTCTCTTTGACCATCGCAAGCGCCACCCCGGGACTCATGGTCGAGCTTAAAGTGTCTACCGAGACGCCAGATGTCATAGTAATGGACACCTTGCTTAAGGCAGTCCGTAAGTCGTTTGCTAAATTCAGTCAAACTCGTCTCAAGTCGATCCTTTGGGTACTGGCAGGAGCACGATCAAATCCGGCTTACCACCAGTACGACTTCCTTCTTTCTCACATAGACAGTTTGAATTACTAAGTCCCCTGCAGCATCACCCCGATGAGAAACTTGAAAACCATGCTTTGGTCGGAGACACTCCTGAATTCATCCGCCCCTCCAGAAATTGTTGACCACTACGACCTCAATACCGTCCCAAGAATCACTCCCTCCACGCAACATGCATGACACCTATACTCAGATCAGTTTTACCCTTTAAATCATCCCCCGAACTCTTCGAGCAATATACTAATGCATATGGTGGCATCCGCACTGGCATGTTGATGGAGCATTTGGATTCCTTGGCAGGTTCTATATCGTACAAGCACTTGCTTGGTCCTGAAGTGGAGACCCTTGGCCGTATCTCCGAGAGAGGTTTCTACGTCGTCACGGCGTCGGTCGATAGGTACCTGTCTTCCTCCTTACATAGTCTCAGCTCAGTCATGACAATGATGACGTCAGATTAGACATGCTAGGCCTCGCTCTATCCTATTCGGGATATGTGCTTGAGTGGGCAAGTCGTTTATACGGGCACTAGCTCGATGGAGGTCGCTGTCAAGATGGAAGCATTTTCTCCGGATGGCGAAGAGGAAACTGTTGATGCTTGGTACGTAATCTCCTTGGTGACATTCACCCATCATTTACACAACTACTTTTGATCTGTGCATTTAGGACTGCTTTTCAATGGTCTGCAGAGACGCTCGTACGCACAAGGCATATTCTGTCAACCCTCTGGTTGTCGGCACGGTAGAGGAACAAGCGCTCTACTGTATGGGAAAGAGTCAGTGACAACCCCCTCGTCGCTAGACCACACCTATACTGACAGGATAATCACCAGATGCACAGAATCGACGAAAGATTCTGGCGCTTCAGTCGCTTTCACGTGTTCCTCCGAGCTCAGAAGAAGCTGAGGAACTTCATCATACCTTTCTGAAATATGGGCGAGTAGATCAACCCTATAGCTTGCAAAGCGATCAGATGTGGATGGGAGATACTAAACTCGAGATCACCATGACCATGTTCCCGCAAGAACGCAAGTAAGTCGTAGTGATATCATGTCCTGACATCCAGCTAAAGTCGGCCCAGCGTTCATCAGAAGGTTTTTGGAGGTACGTCCTTCTTTTTTCTATAGGTTCACACTGTTGAGCAGCTGGGACAACAAGGATATCTTATGCGTCTTGCAACAGAGGTAAAGCAGCTTCGATATCGGTACAACCGTCTTACATATTTGCATGAAGCTCGGTTTCTCGAACGCATGCCTATTCACCAAGTCGCGCGTGTCGTTCCACTCGTTAGACAGCATATCTTTCCGAAAGCCAGTGAATATCGGATCTATTCTTCGCCTCAAGTCTCAGGTCTTGAACACCAGTTGCATGGGCGAGCTCCCGGTCAAGATCGTAAGTAGCTATTTCACTCTGTTACTTACCCTGATTCACGTGCGTCTAGCACATTCGAGTTCAAGCAAACGTCATTGATATGAAGACCGGTCTGGAAGACAGCACGAACGACTTTAGATTCACCTTCGCCGTCATTGACGATGAATCTGAACGTCACGAGACGCCGAAGGTTGTTCCGAGGACTTACCAAGGTGCGAATATTTCAGTTCAAACGGGGAATTATTGTGTGACTTCGTTGTCTTTTGGAATATTTTCACAGAGGCAATGCTGTGGTTGGAGGGGAAGAGGACGCTTGAGATAGGCAGACAGATTCGGGCCAGTACTTAGTAGCTGAAATTTGCAATCCGGGACGCCTCTGGGCTGATCTGTACGGATGCATTTCGATTTGGTGTCGATCATGGTGATGATCACGGTCGGCCCGAAGTTCGAATCATTAGCTCAGCGGTACAATATTTAGAGGAGCTTCTGATATCATTACAGTCTCTTACTCTCTTAATCTTTTTGATCGCAGTGGTCGCCGAGGCCTCGGCCAGCATTATAGACCTGAGGTAGTCGATCGTGCCATCTTCAATTGTCATGCTATCGGTTTCGCTGGACGCTCCAATCACTTTGACCACATACATAATGTATTGATCATGATGAGTTGCGACCTGCCAGATATATATCCGAGATATAACTAATTCAAGTTAGTACCTGATCTTTGTTGTTCGTTATGTGACTCGAGGAGAGAGAGAGAGCGAGTATTCTAGCCGTGTGTGGGCGAAGGCGCTCCGCGCCTTCCGGTCGCGATCTGAGAACCTGGGAACTCGAGCGTCAGCTGCGTGGGCGGGCTGGGAAAAGCCTCGCGCAGGGCTGATAGTGGGCTAACGGATCCGGAGAACACGACAGCGAGGGTCCAGCGAGGCAATTCTGAGGGGTCCTTTGGGTCCCGGAGGAATCGTTGGGTGCGGTGGGTGGGCGAAAATAACGGAAGAGGTCGGTGCGCGGCTAGTGAGCTGACTGGCGAGGGAACGGAAGAGAGAGCGACGTCGAGACACAGCCACTCGTACAAAGACTGGCTATGTCTGCCGATGACGTCATCACTGAAACTCAAATTTATTGGCAGTGTAATATAACCGAGTTGTCAACCCCAAAAAGACCGCAATCGGGCGCAGTATGCTAAGTGGGTTGCTAAGTGGGTTGTAAGCGCATATAACGCTATGTCGCCTTGCCAATCACGCAAACATGGTAGTAGTTGAGGAATGTCGTCCCAATATGGAGCACATGCCGCTGCATTACATTGGTTTGTAACCTGCTAATACATATCTTTCGGATTTACAATGACAATAAATCTGAGCTCGATCTTGCAAGGTCCTCAAGTTCTCGTCTACGTTTGCAGGCTGGTCACACCTTGATTGTGATTGCCAATGTCAGGCATCTATGCACACCAAGTCTATATAGCTGAAAGATGACAAGGTATTTGGCTATCTTGCCAAAATGAAAGTACTTGCCCCAAAACCAATATTCACATTAAATGTGTGGAACCAGGTCGCAGGTGGTTAACATTGTTGATCATCAAGTAAGTTTTTTGCTCTGGGGAAACCTCGTGTATTTTGATGGTTCTCTTGCAGCTTTGTAGATTGATAGAGCAGATTTCAAACCTGTTGCAATCATACTCGCAGTATACAACAACCTGGAAGATTGCAAGCTATGGGCAACAAGACGCCGTGGTTCCTAATAATGGACAGCTGTCTGCGGAACGTTCAGTCATCCAGCGGATTTGGCGAGATACGATCAGCATTTACAAGCACAGCAGTACTTTACATGGATATTATCTACTAAATTAATACTGTGATGGTTACTATTGTACAGTACTAGTGATGCCGTAGTAGCTTGGTACATGGTCTTCTGGTAAAATGTCAGTAGCCTAGCGCTCGAATACAACATTGCGTAAGATCACGGTGCAATGTCAGATATTGTTAGAGACCGTGCGACTTGGAGGTAGCCAACTCCGGATCTCCGGAGTTGTAGCGTCGGACGGGACTTGGCTTCACCGTATGTGGTGCGCCCTTGTCACAGTCTGTCCCTATATTTCGGACGTGCGGAAAACGGAGGTAGATATATGACTCAACACATAAAGTGGAGTCGAGCGGAGTAAAGACCGTCAAGGTCTTTACGGAGTGTTCGGAGTGGGTCGTACAATAAACTAATATTCAGACTAAGGGTACACAGTCATGGTACTACAGTTTATATGGAATGGAGATTAGTAACGGAGTTGGTAAGAACTGAGTAAGACGGAAGATCGGGAAACTACATAGCCGGAGGTAAGTCGGGTACTGAAAAAGCCGGAGCTGTGCTCATAAGCGAGACACAGGTTATGTACTAATATAAAAGAGGAAACATATATACGTAACGGAGGTCCGGGGTCGCGGAGTTGCGTCCTGAGGGAGATCGACCCGGAGTTATCGTCTAAGAGAAACGGAGTTATATTCGGAGGAACGGAGAACGGAGCGGTATATGACAGATATACACAGAGAGAAGACGGGAATATACAATACACCCGGTTGCAAGTACATCATGACGGGAAAAAATTAGATCAGGGGAAGAGGTACCGTCACATTGAAGTTGAAGGAATTGTTATGCTCTGGAACGGACAACCGATAACATGGCGATGTCCTGGGGTTTGAGAGTCGATGAGCGACGAACGCCAAATGCTTTCCTAATTCAACAGAACGCGTTACAACAATCGTCAGTATCAGCGGGATTTCAACTTACTTATCCCACTAGCGAAGGAGCTTCTCAATCTCCCTTGATCGAGCGGCAGGCGCAGGGAGCTCAAACCAGTCCACTATGTTGCGGTAGAAGTTCTCATAATCAAAGTTATCGTCCTTGATGGTCCAGAAAGTGCAACTAGACAGGGCAAAGCGAAGCTGAGGTTCAACCATCAGAAGCAATCGCTAAGCAAAATAGGAACAGAAAACTTGCTTGGACGGCCACATATGCAATTGCGCGAGGCTGTACAGACCGCATTTTGAGGAGAGCGGCAACATTGGAACGAGTGCGCTTCCTCTCAGATGGTCCCTCATTGCCGTCCAAGTCCGTGCTAACCTCTTTGCGAGACGAACTCGGAGAAGTAAAGATGCAGCGAAAAGCCTGAAAATTGAATGAACATCATGGCAACGATAACGACCATGATCAGTCCATGTGTGTAGAACATACCCTAACAAGTAATTCCCCTTTAAATAATCCATTGTATGGGTTCTCAGAATCGTATTGTCCTTTAGAATACAAGAACGAGGGCCACATGTCGGCAATTACTGCAAACTTTGGATCGTAATCACGGATGGCGGCTCAAGTCCTTAGTAAGTAGTTAGAACGAGGAAAACAAAGAGCGGAAAGAATGTATATGGAGGATCAAGCCAATTGAAGTCGACTGGGCATAAGAATCTACCTGTAAGGTCGTGGTTGAATCCTCGGCCTTGCTTTTCATTGACAAGGAGAAGCGGATTGGGGGGTGGCTGCTGCTCATTCAACCAATTGGCGACTGAGGACTTCAGATGATTTGCATCGTCTCCACAAGCCGCATCTGCACCTTTCTTTAACTAACACAGTCCACATGAGCAAGTTCTGGAATAGGTGTGGTGTCAACTTACCTCGTGACAAGCTAGAGCAAGCTCAGAGTGCAATGACATGGTCCTTTTCAATGACAGACACCAGATCACAAGCTTCTTGAAGGATCGGAACATGCGATTCTCCCTAGTATCAGATGTATAAATTTAGATGAAAATTTTAAAATTAATGTGCTCAGGCTCACTCGTCAGTGGACTCGATATGCTCAAGGTCCTCAGGCCCACCATCTGCTGCCAACATGAGGCGCCGATCATACTCTGCAGTCATATCTGATATGGGATCTACAAGGCTGACGAGACGACGAATGGAACGCCCCTCTCGTGTCCATGAGTGGACGC
This sequence comes from Chiua virens, assembly GCA_019787685.1. NCBI lineage: Eukaryota > Fungi > Basidiomycota > Agaricomycetes > Boletales > Boletaceae > Chiua > Chiua virens. Next base: position 1,296,667 of record JAHNUO010000013.1, read on the forward strand.
TGTTGACAGTGGTGATCAGTGCATGATTTGGGGGTTTGATGGTAAGCAATGGACACACGGGGAACGAGTCATTTTGGTGGCGAGCTGCGCATTCTCTTCCTCAAGCGCAGTAATACGGCGCTTTAGAGCGGCAGTGGGTTCCTCCATGATACTAGTAGCAGAGACAATTACGTGAGTGGGAGCGGATCTGGAGTTGTTCGTCGTTTGGAGGCCCGTGCTTCAGGCGACTATAAAGCTTTCCTGCATGGATGATCCGCAAGATGCTGGTACTAATTTTGAGTTATCCTGGTGAAATTATGTGAATTCTGGAAGTCCACCTACGCGGAAAGAGAGAGAGAAAGAGAATTGCATTGGGATCAAGATGATCGCCGATCAAGATGTTACATAAGATCTTGGGTAAGTGCAAGAATGGATGACACCGGGTGGGTACAACCACACAGTTTGATGAGCAACAAGGTTTCCTTAGGCTTGGGATCTTGTGATCTGATCGCCTTCATTTGCCGATGAATCACCATGAGACTCAGACATACTAGACTAAGGTTCAGAGATCATTGGTGTATGTTATGTATGATGAACAGCAACTCAGAGTTCAAGTTGGAGCCCACTGGCAACTGGCCGCTGGGTCTGCTAGTGGGATTCAGAATTTCAGATACTAACTACTGTTGCATGCGGCAGGCTGAATGCGAAGTACTCTGACTACTACAACTCTGTTCTCCGAGTCAAGACATATACTACTAGTGATGAAGGATTCAGAATACATGTTTACTTGCCGGTGTACAGACAGTTGGAACACGATCATCATGATTGTTACTACAACGGCTCATGGGTACTTGCCGATAAATCAACTCAAGCCTGAGTTAGGGCGCCTCTCTCGCAGAACTCCCAAGATCTCTGCAAGAACCTTCGTTTGCTCCGTCAAAACTCGATTCAACTCCCTAAATATCTCTTCTACATTGTTCCCAGAGCGCTCACCAGCAGGAATGGGTTGTGACGGTCCAAATACGTCGACTAGGAAGGGAGACTGGAGACGGCGCCGCTTCCGAGTCTCTTGCCGCAAGGCGTGTGCAGGTACAGATGTTGCTCGATCAATGCTGTTTGAGTTGGTCAATGATCCTCCGAAGTTACCAGTGGCACGACGGCATGGTGTCTAGTTTGTCTTCATATCAGCATGTTTGTGTGTATGATACTGATTAGCATACGTACCACAGGAAAATTATTCTCACTTGACCGCCTTCTTTTCAAGTTTGGGTGATCAGTTGTACTGGAAACGTCCTGAGACTTGAGTGTCTCATTTGAGTCCTCTACCACTACATTCGAGTGGCAAAGAACATTCGAACTGTCAGGGAATGTTGGTGAGCAATTTGGATACTTTGTTAGTGGCACTAACCTCATTACTTCTTCATCATGGTGGGCCGCTGTTCGTGGGGATGATGGATCTGTCGAAAACATAGGCAATTCTGTTTGACTGTGTAAATATCAGTCATTTATTGTTACACGGTAGGATATGCTGACCATTCGACCAGTCTCTTGGCTGACCAGAAGGATCCTCGTCTGATGGAGTGTCTGGCAGTGCTGGTGAGCCAAACTTGTTGCGGTATTCAATGCGGTATGCCCTGTACATGTCGTGGTTTGTTGGGAGAAAGAGTCACAGTACCAGTGAGGTAGATCACTGAGTTTCAAGTCAATGATTCAGGTTCAGATCGAGAGCATCGGTACGGTGTAACTCAGGCCACTTTCATCGTCTCCTTGGTCAAAATTCGGCCGGATCTTTCCCAGAATGTACCACTCAGGCTGGCATGTGGATAATGGCTCATGACCTCGTACTAGGCATAATGGAATTATGAGACGCCGTTTATGAGATGTGGGTAGTAATGGCTCCCATACAGGCAACTGTGCATTGACCCCATTTGATCTAGTATCGGCATGGTGTGGGCCTGAACAGGGTCCCAGAACAGCTTACGACTCAGGTTTGGTCATGGTGGGGCCACTAGCAGGCCACATTCCAACCCAAAACGAGTCAGAAAGTTGGAGTAGTTACGCACCCGCATAACATGTACCTATCTTAGTTCCGTAGCATGTAAGCTGCAGCACAGCTGCTGCACAACTGGCGATTCTAAGTTTCCGCGGCACTCCCCGCCGCACTGTTGCTTTGGGCTGGAAGCCCTTACTCTATCTAGTCTTCGTCACCTTAGATTACCAGCTCATGTACCTACATAGCTCGAGTCATTCACTATACAACCCATTCATTCTTCCTCCACTGACACACGAAAGCCACGGAAAGCATTCGACATGCACGGATTGAAGTCAGACTCCATTGCATGTTTCAAGACGCTCAGGCTGTCACGGTATCGTACATCGTGTGTCTGGGTTCCTTTAGTACATAATTTAGTGCTACTCAGGCCGGTACACTACTGTACAGTTGACAACTTGGAGGGTGGCAGGTCACGGTGGGACATATGGTCTTCCGCCTGGCGCTACAGTTCTGTTGTTCAGTGAAACTTGGCCATTGTTGCTACTGAAATCTCACCAATTCACTGCATGAATCGGAAACATCGCAAGTCCCATTGATCCTCCGCAGCTTCCTTTCATTTCCTGCAAGCGTCTGTTTACTACGATGTTGGTATATGCTCATGAGGTCATAACTTATATTACTTACCATGTCCTCTTCACCACTTAAGCCGGCATCCATCAGTGATTCTGATCGTGGTCGTTTGTGGTCCAAATTGTGGAGGTGGAGTACCTCTTTGTCGCCACTCTCAGGCTGCTACTCGTCCATTCAGAAACTTCAAGTTGAAAGCGATCAAGGATTGAATACTACTTGCCTCCATATCGTCATCCGACTCTTCCCAAAGATCTGGTTGTGCTAATGACTTGCCAGCCCAGGAGTCGGGGTTCTGGGAATCCTGAAGTATGAATGCTTCTCGTACACTGGGATCCTCTTGACTAGGTTTGTGCGCAATGTTGTCCTCCCGAAAGAGCCCAAGAATGATTTCTGCTGCACTCGCATTGAACGATGAGGATCGTGAACCATGAGAATAACATCAGTCTCGGGACATCATGCGTCTGAGATTCACGAAGCTACAAACCTGAGGTGCAAAGTCCAATGGAAAAGTCCCTCATTCAAAGATTCATCTCCTGACCTGCCTATGTGGGGTAATAGGCTATCCGGGGTAGAAACTTACACACAATGATGACGAACCCATGCCTGACATGGGTATGGGCGAACCAAATAAATGGTTCCACAGACTCGGAAATATGGAGTCTGTGCTCAAACCTTGTGACCTTGTGAGCTTACTATGTACTGGCAGCGAGACACGCCGTTCAAGTTGACTTACGTTACTAGCTGCTTGACCATAGTAGGATCTGTGATCCAGCTTACTGATTAAAGAAGCAGCCCAGAGGAGAATAGAAATGGATGTGACATCAGTCATGATCGTCTGATTTGTTAAACTCACTGGCACTGTACCCTTGCAGGGCCGACGGCGACTTGGACTCAGAGGCGTCGAGTTTCAACTTGCTTGAGCAATCCTGTCTGAAGAATCCGTGGTCAAACGGCCCCCCCAACCCCAACCCCCCACTTCCTGCCAGTGCCAGTGTCACCAATTCTAGCAGTGGGATACACATGCGTATCAGCCGCCTCCTTGCAGTCATATCTGCAGGGTTCTTCGTTTTTCTGATGCATGCTGGCCGTTTCAAATGCGGGGCATGGTCATGTGAACGGACATTTGATTCATCTAGTGGGCTCACCCACCATCGCTCAAGCTGTTTCTACTATAGACAGGAATCCACCAACAGAGCAAGCCTTCCAAATCAGTGCAAACGTCTACTACCACCTGACTCGGAGACAGTGACCAACCTGGCTTCCAAGAAGGCAAGAGTAGACCAGGTAAATCCCTCTTTCCTTGGTGTGTCGTATCTCACCATGATCCGATATATCAACAGATTCTTGGATCTCCTTCCACAGCACTGTCTCCGAGGAATGATGATGCCATCGTTCCCAACTTGAACCCTCAGGCTGATGGTAACGCTACCTTCACATCGGTGGCCACCAACAGCATCCCTCCACTTTCCGGAGACTTGGGGTCTGGATCAGTTCCTGAGAGTACTCTTGATGCTCCTGGAAATTCAGGCCGTGCTGTGCGGTCAAGGAGACTGCCCGCACGATTCAGGGACGTGCTCCCAGAGCCATCTCTTCCATGCCCATTGAACCCAGAAGCAGGCACTGCCAGTGGCACGTCCGAGTCCTCTGAACCTACTTCCCTGTCAATTCTACCCCATGTAATTCTGCTCGTGTATGACTCATTCCGCACATGCTTCAATGCATTTTCTGTTGCACGCGAATACCGCCACCATCCATCATATGACCCTGACTCGTTCTTGATGATCGATCAACTCACCAATGCAACGCATGAGCCTTCGTCCACTGGTGTGCCTTCCCTAGACATGTCTCCTCCTCCTCCTCCCTGGCCATGGAAAAATATGGCTATATGGCGATTGATGACGTGGATGATGTCGGGCAGTAAACTCAAGTCTGAGGCTGAAGTCACTCGTCTGGTACAGGAGGTGATCAGTGCTGAGGATTTTGATCCTAAGGACCTTGCTGGATTCAATGCGCACACGGAAATGAAACGCTTCGACAAATCCGAGAATAGTACGCCTGGACACGAGTTGACTAGCATGCCGAGTCTAGCTCCGGATTCTTGGAAACAGTCAACTGTCAGTATTTCAGTGCCTACAAGAGAACAAAATGCGAATGGGAATGGAAGAAATTTCGAGATCCCAGGGCTCTTTCACCGCTCGTTGACTGGTGTAATCCGTGCAGTCTTCGCTGAGAAGGCTGCCAAGTTGTTTCATCTTACCCCCTTCAAACGTATTTGGATGTCTCCCTTGTCAGGTCGAGAGCAACGCGTATACGACGAATTATGCACCTCAGATGCCTGGATCACCGCGCATCATGAAATACAAAAGCAAAAGTGGAGCAATGGGTGCGAGCTGGAACATGTAATCGCTGGGCTGATGTTCTGGTCAGATGCGACACATCTTGCACAGTTCGGCAATGCATCTGCCTGGCCTGTATACTTATTCTTTGGGAATCAATCCAAGTATACTCGCGCATGCCCTAACTCAGGTGCATGTCACCCGGTTGCATTAATCCCTAAGGTGAGTAAAGAGGATAAGTTCTCAAGGCAACCCCGTCGGGTCCTCTGAATCCTGATCTGTTACATTCAGCTACCTGAAACCATAGCCATGTTCGTGTCGACGATCTCAATGAAGAAATCCATCAATGACATCCTAGCTCACTGCAAACGTGAGCTCTTTCATGCTGTGTGGAACATACTACTCGACGATGAGTTCATTGATGCCTACCGAAATGGTATTGTTATCAAATGTTATGATGGGAAGTATCGACGAGTCTTCCCTCGGATATTTACATATTCAGCAGACTATCCCAAGAAGTATGTATTCATTTTTACCTCGTGCAGAACAATGTGAAACAACCAAACCTTTACAGGCTTAAGTTATTTGCTGGAAGGACAATGAAAGCGAGTCTGTGTGACTAGAGAGGCTTGGAGAAACTCCAGAAGGACAAGACTGGGTCCTTCAGTGAGTTGGGGATTCTGCTTGATCCTCCTGCTCTTGGAGAGGAAGAGTAGTCTCCTGCTAAGCCCATTAATTCTCTGGTTCTATCATCTGCAGCTTTTACTTGGGCTTGAGCTTCAGCCAATTGTGTTGATGCTCTAGCAAGAGCACCTGCTAGATTATCTCTCTGCTGCTCAAGGCCTTGTATCCTGCCATTGTCAAGATTTACTTGATCTTGCAATGAGTTAAATCCAGCAATTAGAGCACTCTAGTCTTGCTCTGAGATTTTTGCAGTCATATTGATAGGGGTAAAGCGGAATTAGATTTGATTGATTGAGTCTAGATCAATCTAGTTATCAAGAATGATGTCAACAGTTGGGGGATCTTCAGGTATTATTGGGATAATCTCTTCAATAGGTAGAGGGTTCTCCCAGGCTACTATGTCTTCTGCTGGTCCCCAACCTTGAGAAATTGGTTGAAAGAGTCTAGATTGGATCTGGTGTTCTAGGTTGATCCAGGATGGAGGGATAGACAGCACTGAGTTATCAATCACCTATCTATATCACTGCTATGGAGGGGTATTTTATTATGATTTTTCCTGGTCTTGGTTTGCTAGAGTACCCCAGAGACTCTGGCTCAATATTCAAGAGTAATTCTTGTAGTATAATGTTGTCAAGCTGTGTTGACAACTTTGGCAAGGGTGATGGGATCAATGGGGGATGATGGGCCTTCACCAATAGTGTCCTGAACTATTTGATGACAATAGATTGATGGGATATCAATACTGGTTTGTTGGAATGGATTTGGGGTCAAGGTGTATAAGTTTCTTGACTCAACTTGAAGAAGGTTGTAACTAGGTAACCTTCTGGTAATCCTGCTATATAAAAACTAGGGTAGGCTCGTCAGCCTCTACCTTCTCTTCTGGCTCAATCCAAAAGGAGGGAATCAGGGGTTCTTCAATCTTGTAGTAAAATAAAATGGAAGGGATGACACTAGCAATCAATACTAATGTCCTGACAATGAACTAGTGTGCCTAGGTGCACAGAGAACCTCACTGATCAATACTAGAACTCGAAAGGGGAGGTCTAGGGTAGCTAATCCTAAACCAAGAGAAGTAAGTAAAGTCTTGTCCTAATGAAACAACCAAACCTTTACAGGCTTAAGTTATTTGCTGGAAGGACAATGAAAGCGAGTCTGTGTGACTAGAGAGGCTTGGGGAAACTCCAGAAGGACAAGACTGGGTCCTTCAGTGAGTTGGGGATGTCCCTGAAACAACCTAGAACAAATCTAGACTGTAGAGTGTAAAGGATGAAGTGAAAGGTGGTTCAGTCCAGATGAGAGGCGAAAACTCCAAGAGAACTTTGTTAGAGCTCTCTGGATTTCATTCATGGGGTTTATATACTACATGGATATCGGAGTTCTAATCTGAGTATGAACTACGTAGATAAGCATACTGTATTCTATTGGATGATAAGGTGTGAATCTATATGAGTCATAGATAAGAGCATAGCCTTGCACTGCCGGTGATGAGTCAGTGATAAGGAAAATGAATAGATAAGGGACATGTGTTGATGGATGCTGTGTTATTGTGGCAGCCAATCGGATATGTTCCTTTGGACAGCCTTGACATGAGGTATGAATCTTAGAATAGGTTGAATGTCGGAGTTGAGAAGTGAGGAAAAGTTGGTATTGTAACACTATCCCCCTTCTGTTGATCAGGCTCCGAATGATCGATTTCGTAATTGAGACGATGGAGACTATCCTCATCTTCGTTCATAGTTTTATCGTTGTAGGTTCGGAACATAGAGTTAAATTCGGTTTGTGTGACTTTTAATTTTCTTGGGGCATCCGGATGTGCTTCATGGAAGTCTGTGATAAGATCCGATGCGTTCTTTAGATTCTTTAATGGTTCCCAAGTTCTTTCGTCATCATCATAACCCTTCCAGTGTATGAGATATTCTAAGCGGCGTCCCTTCATTCGGGAGTCAACAATGTATTCTGCTTCGAATTCTTCTTCTCGGTCATCTCCTACTATGACAGGTCGTGGTTTATAAACCGGCTGTTCGGGGAGATGTTCCTTATAAGGTTTGACCTGAGAGATGTTTACGACTGGATGTATTTTCATAGTGCGTGGGAGTCGAAGTTTTAAAGCATTCGGACCGTGCATGGATATTATGTCATAAGGTCCAATCCACTTGTCTGTGAATTTCGGATGTTGTTTTATTTTTAGGTTTGCCGTGGAGAGCCAGACCTTATTGCCAACTGAATAGGAGGGAGGTTCTGATCTCGATCTATCTGCAATGTTTTTCATGTTTTCCGCGGCTTTATCTATGTTAGATTTGGTTTGTTCTAGAACTTCGGAGAAATCCGTAATGTAGTTCTGAGCAGCCGGGTTTTTCATAGGTTGTGGCATAATTCCCATCCTGGGGACGTAGGAACGTGTAATCTCGAATGGTGAGAATTTAGTGGCAGTGTGTTTTTTGCTGTTGTATGAGAATTGTGCGAGAGGCAGCCAATCGGCCCATGTGTTATCCTTCTCTGCACAGAACATGCGAAGATACTGTTGCACTTCTCGATTCATTCGTTCCGATTGTCCATCTGTTTGTGGATGATGTGCGGTGCTTAATTTGGGTGTTATTTTTAACCCTGAGCATATATCTTTCATAAGTTGGGAGGCGAATTGTGGTCCTCTATCCGATATAATGGTTTTCGGGAGGCCATGGTGTTTCCATATGTGTGAGAGATATAGTTTAGAGAGATCCATAGATGTACACGTTTTGTGGCATGGGATGAATTCGACTTCTTTAGAGAATCGATCCACGACTGTGAGAATGGAGTCATAGGAGTGTGAAAGTGGGAGATCTGTAATGAAATCTGCTGAGATATCTTCCCATGGTAATGATGGTGTTTCTAAAGGTTGCAGGAGTCCTGCTGTTTTCTGATTAGAACCTTTGAAACGAGCGCATCTTTCACAGTGTGAGACATAATTTTTGACTTCTTCATTCATTCGAGGCCAGATATAGGTTCGAGATAGAAGTTCTAAAGTTTTGTCGTAACCGGGGTGTCCGGCTTCCGGTGTGTCATGAAACATAGTAATAGATTTAGTGCGTAATGCATCGGGAATGAAGATCCTATCCCCCTTTCTAAGGAAGGCGTCCTCGACTTTGTATCCGATAGAAAGTAGGTGTTTCATGGCATTAGGTGATAATTTCATAGTTTCATGTTGTACGTTGGATAAGAATTGATCACCATTGTATAGGAGAGTGACGGCTGATCTAATCTTAGATGGATCTATGAGAAGGATTCCTTTGTTATCATCTTCGATTCCGATCATGTGATCTTCTCGTCTGCTTAAAGCATCTGCTTTTCCCATAGTGACTCCAGCCTTGTGGTGCCAAGTGAAGTTAAAGCGTGAGAGATATTGTGCCCATCTCGCTTGTCTTCAGTTAAGGTCTTGGCGTGTCATAAACCACGTAAGGTTCTGGTGGTCATTCCATATTTCAAATTCATATTTTGCACCCTCAAGATAGTGGCGCCATAGTTCTAGAGAGCGGATAACTGAGAGCATTTCTTTATCGGCTATTGGGTAGTTCCGTTCTTCTGGTGTCATAGAGTGGCTATTGTAAGCGACTGGGTGCCAGAGTCCTTCTTTTTCTAAAGATAGAACTGCTCCTGTTGCGAAATCCGATGAATCACATTCTAAGCGATATTTGGCATTCTGATCCGGATAAGCAAGGATAGGGGCTGTCGTAAAAGCCTTTTTAAGCGTAGTGAATGCTTCGTCACAGGCGAAGGTCCATTCAAATTTTTGATCCTTTTTTGTAAGGTCATGTAAAGGTCGTGCTATTTTTCCATAATCTTTAATGAATCTGCGATAGAAGTTGGCAAGTCCGAGGAAACTTCTGATGTGTTTGACTGAGGTGGGAGTAGGCCATTCTGCGACTGCTTTGGTTTTCTCATTGTCCATTTTAATTCCATTAGTTCCCACGATCATTCCGAGGAAGTCCACTTCTTTTACGCGAAAGAAGCATTTTTCTGGTTTTACGTATAGGTCATTTTCTTCCAGGCGTTTGAGTACTTCGAGTACTATTTTGTCATGAGTTTCATAATCATCAGTATCTGTGAAGATCATAAGGTCATCGATGTAGACGACAACGACGCCATTCATATCGGCAAAGATTTCGTTCATCATGGTTTGAAACGTTGCTGGTGAGTTACATAATCCGAAGTACATGACGATGGGTTCGAAAGACCCGCGGTGGCAGACAAAGGCTGCTTTCCATTCGTCGCCTTCTTTGATACGTACGTTATTGTATCCCCATCGGAGATCCATTTTTGTGAATAGTTTAGCGTCTTTTAATTTATCCACGAGCTGCGAAATGAGTGGTAAGGGATAGTTGTTTTTAGTCGTGTGTTCGTTTAGATATCGGTAATCCTGGACCATACGCTTCTTTCCATCTTTTTTTGGAACAAAGAAGACCGGAGATGTCTGTTCGGACTTAGAGGGTCTGATGTAACCTTTCTTTAATTGGTCATCAATAAATGCGGAAACCTCCTCTTGTTCTGTGACAGAGAGGGGTATTAAGCGACCCTTCTTGGGAACAAAAGACTCTTTTAGGTCAATATGGTGATCCCATGGTTTGCGTAATGGTATCCTTTCGGATTCCGTTTTTCCAAATACTTTAGCATATTTCATATATTCTCGTGGGACCATCTCTTCAAGAGTGCGTTCCTTAGGAGGAGAAGGTGGAGTTTCCATGTTTGCGGTAAAAATACGGGATTCCGCAATAGAGTTTGCATATTTAAGTTCTTCTGCGATAATGGAATCCAAGAAATCATCTTCTTCTTGAGAATGGCATGATTCGGGACATCTCCGCATTACAACCGATCCAGTGGACCAATCTATATGGGGATTGTGGTGCTTTAACCATGTATATCCGAGGATAAGGTCGTTCTTTCCAAGGTTGGTAATTTCGGCATCCACTATTTCCCTGTGTCCTTTGTAGTCGATTAATAGTTGTGTGGCGTGAGTAATGGAACCTGCTTGATTTTTGGTTCCATCGACATTGAAGACTTGTATGGCATGAGGAAGGGCGTGAGTGGGGAGTTTATGCTTTGCGACGTAATCCTCGTGTATGAAGATCGCATTAGCTCCACTATCAAGAAGTGCTTTTGCTCCAACATAACCAATTTGGTTTACTGGGGATACCAAAATTGGTAAAATAATTTCTTTTTCTACCGATGTAGATCTAATGAAAGACCCATCGGGTATTTGTTTTGGGACAGAATTAAGCACGGAACTATCGTGTCCGCCGCGCTCCGCAGAGACGCTGTCAACGCTTTCGTTTTCTGTTGTTTTTGATGGTTTAGGTAGTTTATCCTCTTGCCAGGGAGGTATTTCTGAATAGGTGAAATCGAATTTCAAAGAGATAGAGTTTTCATATTCTTTTGGAAGGGGTGTGCGAACGTGAGATCCCAGTTTACTCAGTTCGCCTTGCCTTTTCCCTTTCCATTCTTATTTTCGTACATGTCGAAGTAATATGCTTGTACTTCTTCAGGAGTCATTCCTCGGATGGCCGCGAAAGGGTCCTTATCCGGGACTGAAGAGGTTGAAGCTTTAGGGGTTTCTTTTTGAGATGTGGATCTCGCTTTTCGAGTTTTTCCACATGAGGCTTTATGGTTTCCGGCGTAGTATTTACATTCCGGGCATTGTACTTTGGGTTTGGGACAATCCTTAGGGTAGTGTCCTTTCTCTCCGCAGTTGAAGCATTTGGGGTTGGCCTTCTTTTGGCCGAATGCTCTCACTTCTTTGCCGGTAAACCAGCCATCTTCGTCTTGCTCATATGTCACAGCCCCTATGTCCATTGCATTGGGGTCTTTCTGTTTCCAATTTCTTTCTCCTCGAACGTAATTGATCGATTCGAAGGAGTTACCTGCTGTGCGAATTGCGGCGAGGTATTTGGTGACTGCTTGATTGCGGTCGGCAATGAAGGAGGGGTGTGAAGAGTTTGTGTAGATCGGATCATTCGGATCTTGCCGTTGTCCGTCTTTGAATATTTGGAATATTATGCTTCTGGCGGTGTTTGTTTCCAGAAGCCTTATGGCATGTGTGGGATCGATCTGGGCTTGTTGCCACAGATTTTCCCATCGGACTATGAAGTCTTCGACCCTCATGTTACCCTGTTTCAGGTTTTCCAATTGGGTTCGAGCCCAGTCCACCTTGTTGTTTTGTCGGAACATTCCTTCTATGTCCACGACCAGTTGTGCCCATGTTAGTTTAGAACCTTGAGCTAATCTTGTTTCGGCAAATTGTGAACTCTTAGCCCCTTTAAGGCGTGAGAGTACTGCCAATACTGCATGGTGTGAATCAGGGGCGATAGCTCTCTGATTAATGTCGAGCCATCCTTTCATCTTAGCCCACCATTCTTCGAATTTGGTTTGATCTCCGTCGTAGAGACCGGGGTCTGCGAATATTTCGACTTTAGATGAGGAGGCTGCTGGTGCTGCTGCTCCAGCATTGATTTTGTTTTCTAGCGTGGCAACTACATTTGTCAATTCTTGGACCAGCCAAGCCGATGCCGTGAGGCGATCTCCATCGCTCAATGATTGGTTGTTTAGATCTTTTAGGGCGGTGGCGTAGGTGTATCCTGACATATTTACCAAGCGTCAGTTGCAGGTTCTGGTGCTCCCCAAGCGTTAGCGGTGGCTGTTCCGTATTCTTCGTAGGGTGAGAAGAGACCGAAGGTTACTGCGAAAGGGTAGTCTCGTCGTTTGATAGAGACGTAGATGGGTCTTTGCGATTCTTGTACCTTGTTTGTAAGGTAGAATGCGATGTAGGAGAAGAGGAAAGTGACTAGAGTGCAAGCAGCGATAAGGACGATTGCAACGAGTTCCCAAGACATAAAATTTGTTTGCTATTTATAGGTAGCGAGAAGGTATCCTAAGAGTGTTTCTAGGACGTAAGGAGGGGAATTCGAAGTTATTGTATTGTGAGTAGGGGCGTATTCGAGAGGGGACTTGGTTCGCTTTGTAGCGTCTAAGTATTCTTTTCCTCTCTAGCTCTGTGCGAGCGTTTCTCCTTTCAATTTCACGAGGTGGGAGCCAATCGTTAGGGTCTCCGAAACTTTCCTCAGAGGGTTCTCTTAATGGAACAGGAGGGAAAGGGGACGGTTCTCTTTTGGGAATAGGAGCGGGGAAGTATTCGCGCTCTGGTTCCTCAGTTGGATACCGTAATTCCGGGCTGTCGGGCCGGGTTGACTCTCTGTTTGTTGAGTAGTCTGGGAGCGAAGAATCGTCTCCTAAAAAGTGGCCTAATAAGGCGTGGAAAATCTCTGTGTCTGTCCTGTCCTCGGGATCAAGATCCTCTAAGGCAACTACCTCGGCGAGATAGGCGGCGTCAAGTACGTAGGGTTCTTCCTTTATATCAGGGAAGGCCTCGTTGGCGGCGGCGACAATGGAGAGAGGGAGGGAAGTCACTATTTTTGTGGTCTCAGTAAAGAGGACAATAAGCGACGAGTGCGCTATCGACTTCTGCGCTATATGGACCTTAGGTCTCGAGCGGCTTTTGAAGAGGATAAAATCTTCCGTTCAAAGGGTTGCGACTTACTCTGTGCGCTTGTTCCTCTTGTTTAGTGGTAAGACGGCTACGACGAGGTCGAGGGACTTGACAGTAGTATCGACGGCGAAGAAAGCAACAAAGTTCTAATGAAACAACCTAGAACAAATCTAGACTGTAGAGTGTAAAGGATGAAGTGAAAGGTGGTTCAGTCCAGATGAGAGGCGAAAACTCCAAGAGAACTTTGTTAGAGCTCTCTGGATTTCATTCATGGGGTTTATATACTACATGGATATCGGAGTTCTAATCTGAGTATGAACTACGTAGATAAGCATACTGTATCCTATTGGATGATAAGGTGTGAATCTATATGAGTCATAGATAAGAGCATAGCCTTGCACTGCCGGTGATGAGTCAGTGATAAGGAAAATGAATAGATAAGGGACATGTGTTGATGGATGCTGTGTTATTGTGGCAGCCAATCGGATATGTTCCTTTGGACAGCCTTGACATGAGGTATGAATCTTAGAATAGGTTGAATGTCGGAGTTGAGAAGTGAGGAAAAGTTGGTATTGTAACAGTCCCTTTTATACTATTCTACTGTTTGTACAAGTGTAAGGTAAATCTACAGATATGCTATGCTATGGGACAAGGGTTTGAATGGGTATAGGGTATATGGATCTAGAATACATAGCCATAGAATGTAATTGCATCATAGACATGAGGAGGAATGGATATGAGGGTAGGCATGAGGTGAGGTAGGCATGAGGTGAGCATGTGTAGAATGAAATGACATACTATGAGTCTAGAGGGTGTCTGAGGGCTTGTATGGTCTAGGCTGGTCAAGGGTTAGTGGTTCTAGACCATAGCAAGGCATGGGTCAATGTATTTCAATCATATATCACTTTGTATTTGCTAAGTGTTCAGTTCCGGAGTTTCCGAGAGCGTGGGAATTTCGGAAACTCCGGAAACTCGGAAACTCGGAAGGAATGGAATGCTTATAGCAAGCTCAAATGCAAAGGGAAAAATATGGAAAAATAGGCAAAAATAGAGGGATTAGGATAGTATATTGTGTGATTGTAACACAATGTCAGAGGACTCAATACATAACTGCAGGGTCCTCCTCGCCACAATCCGGGACAAGGGAAGTTGTCCTTGTCCACGCTGTTTTGTACCCAAGACAAACTTCCACCATGTCGGTCTTCTGTCTGATATGTCCCAAAGGATGTCCAAACTGTGTTCGTATCTACGTGACAAAGTTGCTGCTGCATGGACAGCTATCTATAACAATGGGGCACCAATTAAGGGCTCAGTTCCAGAGGCTCACCTCAAGGAGGAATCCCTGGTTCCTACATTTGTACGTCGATTTGTCAACATCTGCAAATGTATCTCACACTATCTTACAGAATGTGTTCATGGAAAGGCTTGCATCATTGGGATGTGATATTTATCGCATTCTCGTTGTCGATCTCCTGCACGAATTTGAATTGGGCGTGTTCAAATCGGTCTTCAAGCATCTCCTTCGATTAATTTATGCTACAGACCCAAGGTTGATACCAATTCTCGACAATCGGTGAGTCTGGTTACTCTGGGTATGTCACCGGGTCTAGTGATCACGTACAAATATTTTAGGTTTCATCAAATACCCTCATTTGGGGCCAATGCTATTCGGCGGTTTCCTCCAAACGTCTCTCAAGTTCGTCAATGTGCAGCTCGGAACTTCGAGGACATTCTCCAGGTAAGACACAACTTAGAATTCATGACCCAGAGTGTTGAGTGATTACTACTAGTGCGCAATTCCAGCTTTCGAAGGGTTGTTCCCACCCGAACATGATGACGTGATACGCGTACTCCTCTTTCGCCTCGCTGAGTGGCATGCACTTGCAAAGGCGCGACTTCATACTGACGAATCTCTCAATTTTCTTGATGAAGTTACCCGACAACTTGGCTTTCAGCTCAGAAACTTTCGAGATTTTACATGCACGGCTTTCAAGACGACAGAGTTACCCTCTGAGCAGGCAGCACGCTGTCGACGGAAGGCAGGAAAATTGAACGCCTCAGCCTCTCATGGACCCGATTCAGATCCGTCTGGTGCACGTCAAAAGTTGTTCAACCTCTCAACCTACAAGATACATGCATTGGGAGATTATGCTCGCACAATTCGCTCATTTGGAACGACGGACTCCTATACCACCCAGATAGTAAGTCCGTTTTGGTGATTTCCAGCCCGAAAAGTATGACTACTCAATATCTCCCTCCTCAGGGAGAGCTTGCCCATCGATCCATCAAGAAATTTTATCAATCAACTAACAAGAAGGACACGACTGGGCAGCTTGCAAAGCAAGAAAGGCGATACACCCGAGTTCGGCGCCAATGTGACATCTACTTGGACCCTAACGATCATGATGAGGGTGACGTAGCATTGTCCGAGGACAGTATACCGCCCCACCTCCATCATCAACTAACTGAATCCGCATCCAACGTGTTCAACTTAGCAGAATTCCTCCAAAGCTCTCCCGGGGACCCAGCATTTGATGTGAGTGCATTTCTTTTCAAATTGTCGAAATACTGTGATGCCAGACTTTTTTTCAGGACTTCATCCCTAGGTTGAAGGACCACCTCCTGAACTGAGTGCTGAATCAAGAATATGACGGTGATGAGCTTACTTTTTCGAATGAGGAGCGGAGTGCCATCCATTTCGTCAATGGCCTCAATAGAGTCCTCCATCCGAAGCGTTTACAGATCAATTTTACGACATATGATATGCGTCGTGATGAGGATACATTGCGTCCGGGGAGCAGCTCGGCGGTGATGCTGCTTTCTCGCGAGGATGGTCCAAACCCCCATCCATTTTGGTATGCAGAAGTCCTGCGTGCGCTTATCATCACGGTCAATTATGCTGGCACTGAGAAGGCAATGGAGGTCTTATGGGTTCAGTGGTTTGGTGTTGTACCCTGTTATCGTTGGGGGCTCAAGTATGCGCGCCTTCCAAAGGTCGGCTTTCTCCCTTCAGAAACAGGTGGTGCATTTGGATTCGTTGACCCAGCACTTGTCCTTCGATCCTGTCACTTGATCCCTGTGTTTGCAGATGGCCGCACTGACTCATTACTGCGTTATGGCCCATCTGTTGCCCGGCAGGATAATGTTAATGATGATTGGGTGGCATATTACGTGAATGTGTGCGTACCTCTATTCTAAAGCTCCTATTACCCCTGACACTTCTCTAGCTTTGCTGACCGTGACATGTTTGCACGATACGCAGGCATCGGAGTGGGACACGTTGCCCAATATAATCTACCATCGCCCAACACTAGCCGTTCCACCATGGAGGATGGTCCATCAAAGACTGCTAATGAACTGGACCTCTACGATAGCGATGAGGATATGAATGAGACTGATGAACACAAAGGGGAGGGACCAACCTGGGATGAGGGAGGAGTTGCTGGCAACGATGAGGGTGAGCAGGACAAGCTGGAGGATAAGGATGACGTGGATGAGGATGAGGACCGGGATGAGAATGAGGATGATGAGGACGACTCAGAGGACGAGGACGAAGATGTCAATGACGGCGACGGCGATGGCGACAACAAGGAGCCTGAGGAGGAAGGGAGTAGCGGCGGTGCCTCTAAATTTTGAAATATCTGGGACCTGGTTATCGGCCCAACCGAAAGCAAGGCAGATGCTTTAACTCACTCTTGACAGCAACTCCCATACTCCCCGATATTCCCACCCCATTGACACCATCGTACTCATCATCATACTCACCATTGCCGTCTCCGGCGTCATCTCCATACCCCCAAGTTCCCCAGCACCACCGTTCAGTTTCTGTATGCTAATCCTAGCCAAGTAGTCCCCGATACCCCTCCCAAGTCCCCATCACTATCGTTGGTATGCCGCTGGCACGTGTCCCAACACCGCTCAATTGCTGTACGCTGATTCTGGTCGCATAGAATTGTATCCACCTTCAACATCATCAGAAGTCACCATAGGTCCATATCCCCCCTCCCCCGCTGTATTCTTCCCGGTGTCCTCGAATCACACTGCCGAGATCGTTTCACGCCAACATCACCTGACCTCAGTACACTCAAATTTCAAGACGTTCAACCTGTACTGCCACCCACTATGTAAGGACATATCTATCTCACCGTGACCCTCCATACCCCAACAGACCACTGACCACATGCACGCCCTCAGGCTCGGTCTCACTCTCCCGTCTCAATGGACCATGCGTACTACCCACCGACTCATCATCCTAACATGTGTACCCACACAGGCACCCTGATATTTTGGCCTTCACATTTACGCCTTGCACATCCGAGTCTTGTCGCAACTCCGTGCAAGTACGGGGAACTTGACTTTCAAGTTGCTACTTTTGTTGGATATACCATCTATGAGTAGTGTCGACCACAGTTTTCATGTACTTAATGAGCGAGCTGAATTCCTTCATCTGTTTGCGCTCGTTCATGCACACGACTCAACAGACCTGTGTAAACTCATTGGCATACAGTCGCGTGTACCGCTGTATATCTACTGCTAATCCTCGTAGTTATACAGTAGTAGCCCCTTTGTCCTATACTTCGTAGTTCCCACATAGAGCGTGATCCTGTTCTTTTGTGTCCACCGCTGAGACTCAGTGTTTCCACTGTTGGCCACGGCTGGTTTCCAACCTGTGGGTAAATTGAACTCGGGAAGTTTGTGCCCACACCCGTTCAGGCTGCGACAGGTACACACTAAGTATGGCATAAGGGCTTTCCTACTTTCAGCCTGGGTCAAAGGGTTACTTTACAAGCCGGTTGTACTAGGTCGTCAGAGTGGTGTGGACTTCGAAGCCGACCGAATACTAAACGGGAAATGTGCATACAACAGAATATGATACTAGGTATAGAAAACAGTTATACCCATACTGTCAAAGTGCGTGGGCTTCGAATTCACACCTAATATTGAGGGAAAATACCAGCATGACAAAATGTGATAGGCCTCCTACAAACGAATTACATTGCTATTACAAGCATGTGAGATTTTTAGAGTGAAGTCGGAAGCTCAAATCATTGGCGTGTCGACTTGCATGCGTGTTACAGCTCACTTGAAATTGTGCGGATCAAGGGAACAAGTAACAAAATTTGCAGATAGCCTTGTGCACAATTATAATGGGATCTAGTAGACGCACAATTTTAATGTTTGTTTGGCATCGAATCAAGGACATAACGTGCGAATCAGTTTCTAGTGATGGTATCGTCATTCATGATACCATTCTGAAGTGTGAACATGGTTTCGCCAATCACGATCCCGTTGAGGACCTTGAGGTGCAATCTGCAAAGGAATATGATATAGTGAGTGTCGTGAGGAGTCTTTCCAGGAATGTGGGTGTAGGGACTTCGGGGTACTCACAGTTGCTGGCGCGAATCTGGTTGATGGTCACTGGTTTCGTTCGACGGATGCACTTGTACCCTATCAAAAACCGTCTCTCGACCTCAACTTCAAATATCTTATCGTCGGGAAAGCATGACCTGGCAGCAGCGATGATAGTGAACACCTGGAGGCCATGGGAAAAGGTCCAGGGAGTGTGGTGCCCCGGACCCGCAGGTGGCTCAAAGGTTGGAAATTCACCGTTGATCGTCACCTCAATGCCAAGAGATGCTTGCGAAGTTCGTCGCGTCTGTGCTCTGCACGTCGACGGTCGACGACACAAAATCTCGATTTTAGTACACGGATACGGAGCCGCAATTTTGGACGGAATAATTTCATCCACTTCTTGGTGGGGACCTCGTTTGCGGTGAAATCTGCGGGGTCGTCAAAATTGATGCGCCACTGATGGCAGCTTAACGGGCGACGCTCAAGCAAAAGATCCGAAGGCAGGTTCGGATAGCAGAATGGCTCTAGTAAAGCTTACGGTTTTTATAGTTTCTGGCTAGGCGGCTCCGGCATACTCGAAAGGCGGAGGCATATCTCATGGAGGTGGCTGCAAGTACGCCAGCAAGTCGCACGACTAACAAGTCAGGGACGCACTGCATCCAACACGCAGTTGTCGTGTTCTCACCTCCAGGAAACGGAACACCGACGCCCATAGGGCAGAGATGAGACCCTAATATGTCCACTGTTGCATATCAGCGTTAGCATCAGTATTCCTGTACGGAACTGATAGCTTTTATGCCTGCAATGTTTTTCACCCTCGGTTCAAATTCAGATCGTCAGTCATTGGACTCTCGATCGTATGCACACCAGCATTTCCGTGACCTCGGTGAGCAAGACAAAGTCCCGAAGGCCCAAAAGGTCACTCTCAATTCAAAGTACAGTTTGCCAGGTAGGCTTGGATAGGTCAAACAATGTGAATCATGTTCGTGACCAACGGAAGGCCTCTAAATGAGCGGCATTCTTTGTTTTGATGTTTTTTTTTTTCATGCGTTCTATTGAGCCCTCAATGTGTTCCTTACAGTAACCATGCGCAATTATTGCCGATCACATTACCCCGCGGTCCCGTCACTCAAGTCTCTAGCTCGGCTGTGGTACCCCAATACTAGTTTAGCATCGTACAACGGTGGATGATCAACAGCCTCTACCCCAATGTGTGGACCTCCGCTTGCAGTTGGACGGAGTAAACCTGACATACCTGTCGCTATCCGTAAGCACCTGGCGGTACTGACGGTGAATGGGACCATCTCATCACTCGTGATCGCCCATCCGAATCGCTCGTCTCGAAAGCATACCCGCGTGCCAGTCTGTGCCCGGTTTGACACCCGTAGCATGCTCGAGCTGCCCCAGCTGGGCTTCACCCGTCTCCCACCGCGAGCGCGACGATTCCCATGTCCATATCCAGTAGTGTTGGTATCCCAGAGGTCGCGCGGTTGGTCAAGAAAATCGCTGTGACGTACATTTGAGTTGACTGTCGGGTACACCGCCGCTTGTGGCAGCGATCATCAGGCTTGGCAGGTATAGCACGTTGGATCGGTTACTGACGTTTTTCGCGCCAGTCGTTCCATGAGCAAAGGATATGCTGCAACGCAGGTCTTTGAGTGCATTGTACCGAGTGAGTCTTGTTCGTCTCGTGTAATGCCAAGTGACCTGAGCGACAGGCTAGGTTACGACCTTGAACAAGTCCCGGACCGGTATATTTCAGAGTCCGGGTGAGCGTTCAGTCGGATGCCGTGTGTACGTGCTCGTCGAGACATTGATGTGGTTCGCAACGTCATTTCACGTCGCTGCAGGATTTGAACTTCCTGATGAAGACTATTAACCTGTGAGAATCGATTAACGACATGTCGATAGTTGGGGTTATGATATTATGTGTATCTTGTCTTGTCATGGATAGATAACTTGGAACACGGAACAGAGCGGATACTTGCCACCTTGTTCTCGGAGTTTTAGACAAAAATGGTGCGAAAAAAATATGGTGCCGATTCTCGGCCCTGTCAGTATTAATGACGTTTACAGTACATTGCGATACTCAAACGCAGGGCTACCAGGTTCTGACGTTTCTATAATCGACGGCGTGAAACCTGGTTCGTCTCTTTTCAGCAGGGCGTCGTCCACCAAGAACACTTCTGCGTCCACGAGGCCCAACGACCGTTTCAAGTATGGCAAAAACTCGGCCAGGACATGGGCCTCAGAGAACGACAGACTTCGGTTGAATGCAACTTTGGCCCCAAAGTCTTGCATACGTTTCTGGTCGCAGTCGTCAGCATGCCTCGGAAAAAAACCACGATGTGACCTGCCTTGAACGCTTGAACGAACGGCATGGCGCGTTTATCCTTGATCAACCCTCTCTCTGTCAGGATCGCCCTCACTTTCACGTCGTCGACCTTGTCCTCGGTCTCCGAATATGCTTCCCTGACCGCTTGCACACACGTCTCCTGCCACTCCGGGAACCGTGTCGCCACGTACACCCTAACGCTCTTGGGCAACTTCGGATCAAACGACGGGCCGTCCGATTTGCCCTTTTTGCCCTTGGACAGCTTCTTCAGCAGCGTCGTCTCCGCGTCACGGATCATCTTGAGCGTGCTGCGCATGTACGCGCCAGTTTCGATCAGCGTACGATCCGGGATGCGCCCCGGGTCGGGCCAGCGGGCAAGCTGGATCGATTCGGGTTCGTGCAGGAACGCAAGCCAAATGTGTTCGGCAGTGTGTGGGGCAAAGGGGGCCATGAGCAGCGCCGAGGTGCGGATCCAGTACTGGACGAGATCGATGTGCATACCGACGTCGGCGGTGACTTCGCGGTACCAGTCGCGGATATTCTGGAACTCGTAGAAGCCGTACTTCAAGGCATCTTTGAAGGAGGTGCTATGAACGGACGATGTCAGCGATGCGATCGTGCAGACACGGTGGGGAAAGAAGCGTGAACGCACGTTTCGTAGTGGTGCTTGGTGATGTCGATGTGGTCAACGATCTCTTCCTCAAAGACGCGATCGTGGTAGTTCCTGGGACCTGTCCTCCACTTTGATTCGTCTTTCAACATGTCCTGAACATCCTCTTTAGTGATCTACAGATGTATACAATCGCCATGGATGTACCTCACACCATCCAAGTAACGTGTGCAGACGCAAGATGTTTGCGTTGGCCGTCTTTTCGTCAAAGTTTGCGTCCTCGACACCGTCACCAGCATCAGCTAAGGTAAGACGCATGGCATCAGCACCAAATTTCTCGATCCCCTCTCGAAGCGTCAGCGAGTTCCCCTTGCTCTTTGACATCTTTTGTCCGTTCAGCATCAAGTGACCATTCGTGCGGATGCTCAGAGGCCACTTGTCCTCCGGGAAAACGGCGACGTGGTTGTACAGCAAGAACGTCAGGTTGTTTTGCACCAGGTCCTTACCGGACGAACGAATCTCAAAAGGATAAAAGTAGTCGAATTCGTGCTTCATTGCGTCGGCTTTCTCTCTCGGGAAGGGCTCCGGATTTGGCCAAGGACCATTGCAAAAGATATAATCCCAGGCTTCGTCGGTCATTTGTTGAGCCGTGACGCCAAGGGGGCCGACTGTATGTCCTGTGATGTTGCCGCCTGTTTAGGTCAAGTAGATGAGATCAAATCAGATGGGTAAGACGATGCGAGACTCACCTTGCAGCAGGTGCGCGACAGTGTAGTAAGCCATATAGATCGTTGAATCGCTCAGACTTTCGACCATGAACTGAGGATCCCATGGCATCTTCGATCCCAAGCCGTACGTGCGCGCGCAGGCCCATTGATTCAACCAAGCCAATGTCGACTCGAACAAGTTACGGGTCTCTAGCGTCCACGTGTTCATCCTTGCCAAGAGTCTGGAAAGAAAAGTCAAAGGTCAATTCAACAAGTTTGTACGAGCACAATGACACAATATACTTCTCTGTTTGCGCCCTCCAAACGGGCTCACCGTAATCCATGTACCATTGATCCATCAAGGCAACAACGCACTCGTCTGCGCTACGCGACACGACCAGATTCTCAGGCTCTGCGTAGGGGACAGCAAGTCCTTTTTCTATCAGTTGTGCGCGAACTTTTGGTTTGGCATCCTGGACCGATTCCCCTTTGAAGTCACCGATGATCATGGTTCCACTGTAGAAACCCTCTTTATATGCGATCTCCTTTGCATCTGCAAGCACCTTGACGTCCTTGGAAGATTGGATCTTCAATTCTTTGCAAACCTCGACGGCAGTGAACTCCCCGTATTTGACAGTCTTGAGGACAGGGACAGGCTCAAAGTCCAGCCACTTGGGATCCACTTTGTAGTACTCGGCCTTTTTACGTAGATCTTCTGTCGTCATGTAATCGTCTGGTGAATCGGAGGGTACAGAAGTGACGACGCCGGTTCCCTGTGATGCACGTGTTGAGTGTCATGTAAGAGTGGAACAATCGATACTGAGTACTTTGGTTGCTTTAACGCTCTCCATCGGCAGCACGTATACTTCCGGGATGACACCAAAGGGGGCATTAACTTTTGTTCCAACGATGCTTGCACCGTCAATCTCCAGCAATTGCACGATTTCACCACGTGACTGGGGAGAGGCCCTGGAAGGCCATGTTGCGTGCTGCTCGGTGTGACATGAGGAAGGCATCGGTGTCGTTGATGGCAAAAATGCCATACTTCAAGGACGGACCGACGAAACAATTCGTTTGACCATACCTACCGAGCCGTTAGCGAAACAAACCATGGTCGCGAACATGACGAATCGTACATTGTCTCTGGTCGCAATGTGGCAGGAACCAAGTAAACTGTTCTTCCGCCAACGTTACCCTCGATGGAAGCCTTCGCAGCAGGACTCCATTCGACCACTTCCATCTTGATAGCGACGTACTCCTGGGGACCAACACCTTCTCCATCAGAGCGATCGTGATCCATGCATGGTTGGCCGTCTTTGGGACTGTATATGGTATAGCGTTCGCCAAACTTGATTTTACCGAGTCCATGCAGCTTATTCATCTGCCATCGGACGAACGAATCGTAGTAGGGATTGATATCGGTGGTGAGGAAAGAGCGACGCCAGTCTACTCGGTTACCCATGGCGTTGTTATCGGCCTCGAATACGATCAGATTAAGAAGCTAGATGCGATGAGAGACACACCTTGCAGATCGGTGGGAAGTAGGACAGCCAGTAATAAGGATCGGCAAACCTTTTGACTTGATCACGGGGCACGCCGATGGACTCCATGATTTGGAATTGGTAGGTCAAACCGGTGGATTTGGCAGCTAGTTTTCCCTTGGTCGCCTTTCCGACCTGTGCAGTTGGGGTAGGACCGTTTTCAGTTGCCTTTGGAGTCTCATCCGTCGACAGTGTGGTCGTATCGCTCAAAGTTTTCACCGAAGAGCTCCATTTCGCGAATGATTTTGTCTGACGCAGCCTGATTGAAGGAAAGATTGAGTGAAACACGGGAGTAAAGCAGGTGCCACGTAAACATACCTTGATTGGCATCCCGGTTGCATGTAGACCATGAGGAAACAAGACGCGCTTTCCGAGAAGACGTTGGTATCCGGCAGCGAACTCGATTTTCGAGATGGTGAAAGCATGGCCGAGATGCAAAGAGCCGTTCATGTAGGGATAGGGAAAGTTGCCGAACCACTTCGGGTATTTCAACATGATCTGTTCCGAGGAGAGTCCACGGAGCTCGTCTTGAGAAGGGGCGTTGGTCTCGAAGAGACGTTCCTCCTGCCATCGCGCCTGATATTTCTTCTCCAAAGCCTTGAGTTGATCTCGCTTGCCTGTCTAGATGCGAGTAAGTCGTGAATACGAATTGAATGACATACATACTTGAGCGAGTTCTATGGTATTAGCCATTTGACGGATTGATATTTTACAGCGCCAGAAAAGGCGGGTAGTCGTGGTGGATCTCAGCAGACCTGTAATCTTGTCTTTTTCGAGTCACTTGGACTCGATCAAGAAAGAGTCCCCCTCGGCTATCCTTTAGTCGCCGGTTTCTGTCAAAACATGTGCAAACTCTGTGTCACACACGCGTCCTGTCACGTGTGACATGTTTGACAACTTTAAACATGCCTGGGCCATGTAACTACAGAAGAAAGAAGAAACACTTGCCAAAGCGCGACAAGAAATTCGTCCATCAATCAGAAATAGTACCCCCATCCCCTCCTCAACACATTGATGATCTTGACGACACGTACCACGATCCACATCCTCAGCATCACGCGTCTCTTGACTCTGCCGATGGCGTTTTCATCGCTACCCCAAATATATATGATCCTGGTAATGGACCTCGAGTTCGCGATACACGGGCATTTCTCTCGTCTTTTTTTGCTCAGCCTCCCGCACTCGACGATGAATTGTGTGCAGAATTTGCCCAAGACGAGATCCTACAAATGTTATCCACCGTTCTACCCGAGGAGACGGCGATAGTAAGTTACCCTGCCTGGATCTTCGTCGTGTCACGGTTACTTATATCTGCCTAGATTTTGTGGTACAACAAGAGTCGTGCCACTGGTCGTGTTTGCCCATCTTGCCGACGACTGTACAGTCTGGGCGATATCCTTCCAGATCTAGTTCATGACAGTCCCAAGCTCTTCCCTGAAACTCAGTCGCCATATCTTGCTCGCGAGCAAGAGATATCTGGCTTGTGTACGTGACCACACAACTCCGGAGTAATGCACTGACAGCTACTCCATAGGTTCCCCACTCTGTTTCATCATGGCGTCTTTAATTACCCCGGGGCTATCAAATCCACTTGGGGTCGTTTTGCAGGAGGAGATAGACCATTATACATGGGAGCTCCTAAATGGCCCAGGTTCTGGCGCCGGCGACCAGGGACTGAGCTTGCTCGTCAAGATGGCACGACTGCCTGACTTGGGTTTGGGCCAGCTGTGCCTGCCTGATGTTGATTTCGGACCCGAGGGCTAACTCGTAGCACACCTTGCGTGCTATCCTACCGTAGATCTGTCCGATAGTCAGGGAGTATATATACTTATAAGTTATAGCTCCTAGTATATGTGGGATAAGTACCTGCGGCGCTGCAGATCACTGGAACCTGTACATACTTTATGATTATTATACGGGAAGTCACCCAATCGTGTATTTTAAACTCCGATATGTATCCAAACTCAAAACGTCTCGACTGACCGTTTTCAATTCTGAACGACCCTAACAATGCCTCGCGCAACATCAGAACGTTTCTCGAGGATACACACTTCTTCTATAAAATCAGCAGCAGCAGGCTCTTCAAAAAACCGCGACAACGGCGAAGGTAGTTCGTCAGGCGTCCGGAACCCCATCTTCAACACCGAGCGATTTGGCCAGCATATCCTCAAGAATCCCCAGATCGCGCAAACGTACGCACCCATTTGTGCTCGAATCACTACTCCTTATATTTTCGTATTAGAATTGTTGACAAGGTGTGTCTCTCACACATGCCGCGACACTTCCAATCTGACGACTTCTCAGGCCAATCTTCGTCCCACGGACAAGGTCCTGGAGGTCGGTCCTGGTACTGGAAATCTGACGGTCCGCATTCTCGAAAAAGCCAAACATGTCACTGCCATTGAGATGGACCCTCGGATGGCGGCGGAAGTCACGAAACGTGTCCAGGGAAAGTATGTATCAGTATCGATTGTTTCCCTGTTGATTTTGACCCGTACTGCTTTACCAGACCCGAGCAAAGAAAACTTGACATCATCATCGGCGATTTTGTCAAAGCCGACCTGCCCTATTTCGACGTCTGCATATCCAACACGCCGTATCAGATTTCGTCACCCCTCGTGTTCCGCCTGCTGTCGCATCGTCCTGTGTGCCGCGTCGCCATCCTCATGTTTCAGCGCGAGTTCGCGCTTCGACTGGTCGCTCAGCCTGGGACAGACCTGTGGTCGAGGCTGTCTGCAAACGTTCAACTTTATTCCAAAGTAGACCTGCTCATGCATGTCGGGAAGAACAACTTCCGACCAGCGCCGTTGGTGGAGTCGTCCGTGGTGCGCATGGCGCCACTTGATCCGCCGCCGCCAGTCAAGTTTGAAGAATTCGACGGCCTCGGTCGAATAGTGTTCTCACGGAGAAATAAGACGATCCATGCGAACTTTATGGCTAAGGGGGTGATGGAAATGCTGGAAAACAATTGGCGGACATGGTGTTCGCTGCAGAACAAGGTGATCACTGTCGGAGCGTTGCATGAGGCATGATCGTCTGACCATGCGTAGATGATTGATGACAGTGTCAGTATGAAGACCCGAGTGGAAGAGGTGTTGAACTCGGCAGGGTACTCGGAACAGAGGGCAGCGAAGATGTCGATAGACGATCTTTTAAAGTGAGTGGTTGGATGAGAAAGATGGTGTTTTCTCTGACACTGTGACATAGACTGCTGTCTGCCTTGCACGACCAAGGTA
The DNA here is from genome assembly GCA_019787685.1 of Chiua virens. NCBI lineage: Eukaryota > Fungi > Basidiomycota > Agaricomycetes > Boletales > Boletaceae > Chiua > Chiua virens. Next base: position 1,323,583 of record JAHNUO010000013.1, read on the forward strand.
TACACTTTGCGTAGCTAGTAAATAAGGGTAGTTATGTGGGCAAATTCGTCGTTCCAAGGGGTTGTTGGCCGGAGTCAGGTCCGACCAATCGGCCCCTTGGAACGGAAGACTGACTCGATGAACTCGGAATCTGTGATATCTACCAGGGGAAGCCTGGTGGTGTCCAAGCGCGGCAATACATTGCTGGGCAGCAGGACTTGCCGCGCTCGAAGACCGCCGTTGTCGATAGCATCCAACAGCGCCGCCTCCATGGTCTTGCTCCGAGTCTGATCCTCGCCGACCACGACAATGGCTTGATCCGCCTTGGATAACATGTCGAGGTCCCAGAGGACTATCTCCGAATGCAAAGACATGGCAGTGGTGAACGGTGTGAACATGAGCGATCAAGGCGGCTTTCATCTCAGCGTTGACGACGATGGCATCGTTACTGATAGGTCCGGTGCCGATGGTTTTGACCCTGCTGAGGCCTGCTCTCTCCAAGACTCTCCCAAATGATAGCCCGGCAGCTTCTGGAACGCCTCGAGGCCGCCGAAAACGAGGGATGAAATCATAACAGAGCCTTCATAGAAGGAAAAATGCCCTGAATCTTTGAGTTCTAGAGTGTGTTTGTTGAGCAGAAAGGTCTTGCCAGAGCCGGGACGATGTGGCGATCGACATGTCACATGCATCACTGACGCATATGATTCGTACACTTCGTCATTCCATGTGGTGTCACTGCCGTTGTTATGACATGGCGGTGGCGACGATGCTGATGACTGGCACGAGCACGGCTCAGTGGGGACACGTGGGTTCGTGAGTGCCGCGTCAGAGGAAGAGAGGATTGCGACTTTCGATTACAACTCATCTCAAGTGCCCAACGGACGGCTTCTAAATGAACGGCATTCTTTATTTTGATATTTTTCTCCATGTGTTTTGTTGAGCTCTCAATGTGCTCCTTAATACCACCAAATTCCCAGCCAATTCTCAGCGCTTATTTCTTCGTCTGATCAAGTCACTACCGTCAACGAGTTGACAGGGAGACTGGCCTGCTGGGACGGTATTTGCGCTGACATTGACTGACCTTTGACTTACAGTCCAACATTTCAATATCAATCGCCACTTGTTTTCAAGTTTTCAGATTGTCCATTTCGTTCAAATTATAGTGGCACCAAGTTCGAGCTTGTGCCAATAGGACATTAATACCAGCACACGATGCCATTACGAATCACTCGTTCCAAGGTTTCAGGCTTGGATCCCCTCCAGGTCGCTATCTCAACTACTGCCTTGGCCAGGGACCTTCTCGGAGGCCTCCAGTTCCCACCTGCCGTAGCAGCTGCTTCAGTCGTTCTCCTCATATTGGAAACCATCCAGGTTAGTATAAAGTCCAGTTTCATTGCAGATATGTTATCAGGGAGGCTCACAAAGGTCGATGCAGAATATACAGACAAACAAGGTGGGCTGTATCGCGCTCGCCCGGCGAGCGGCACAGATATTGGCTGATATCGATGACCAAATGCGGGGACGTTGGGACTCGGCGCCACAATGCTTGGTGCAAAACTTACAAAAGTTCGAGGGGTATGTACTTCGTTCCACTTGATATATATGCCAGCTATTATAATAATAAGAACGGCGCGGTCCTCGGCGGATCCATTTATGGCACATTAGGACATTAAAGCACATATACGGATTCATGAAGCGACTTGCAGATTCGAAATGGAGAGACCGTTTACTCCGAAAGAATTCAATCGAGGATGCACTCGTCGAGTACACCGGGTTGCTGGACGAGGCTGCACAATCTTTTCAGGTTGGTCTTGCTTTTCCGTTAACGACCTGGTGCTGATCTCAATCTGCGTGGGATTTAGCTTGCGACGCTCATCGATTTGCATTATACCGTCGGTACGCTGTCGAGAAAGAACATTGAGAATACGGTTGGACCCTCATCCTGCACCGAGGCCCCGCCACCTTACAAGAACCACGAAATAAGGGATGTGCACGTGCAAGAACACTTGGTCGCAGAATTAACTGCGACTGCGATCGTTGAAGTACCTGAGCTCACTCAGTCACTCACGGAATTGACGCTTTCTTCACAACGCGGGGAAGCAATCACTGAGATTGCCACAGATGGCGTCCGAGGTTGCTTGAACGATCAGTACTTACCGGAAGATTTGTCCTTATTGGCGTTGGACAGCAATCACGGGTACGCTCAAAAGTCGCTGTGTTGTCGTATCTCACGCGTCTCCTTTTAGTTCCGACGATACCACCAATCCGAAATTGTGCTCCGGGGTCGATCTTGCCTAAAAGAAGGCTGGTGGGCGGGAGGGATGGAGGTACAAGTCCAGGGGCAACCTGCGCTCATTAAAAGATACGAGGATCCGAAGGCAAACGCGTCTAGGGTGAGCCATTATGTTTCGCTTAGGAACCAGTCGCAGGTTACAATGATGTGTTTCAGCAATGGCTAAGAGATGTCAAAATGCTTCAAAACTTATAGTAAGCACTTTGTGCCGCCGGTATTTCGCTGACATTGTGTAATCGGGTGTAGCCACCCAAATTTACCTCAGATGTTGGGCTTCTCGGATGATGAAAATCCGACCCCATTTATACTTCTATCTAATGGTGAGTGCACCTCGGGTTCACTTTGGTTTTGCGAGGATTGAATCAAAGTTAGTGAAGACAAAGACACCTGAGGTAATGGTACGAGAGATGCTTCGAACAGACAGCCTCGCGACGTGCATGGAGCTGATGTTTCGGTTTGTATGAGCGATCTCCCTTCGTATCAACACCCCTTACTTACATTTTATGCGAGTACCGTGATCTCGCCGTCAGTCATCTCACGTTTACCTTCTGCCGCCCACTTCACTGAAGGACATCATCAGGATACGGCCCTGTACATCCAGAGACAGCTAAATCTTACGGACAACCAAGTGCAAGACTTCTTCGAGGTGTTTATCGACTTCCCTCAAACATTGACTATCGCTAAAGCCTTGCAGGTTGCAGGGTTCCGTGTAGATTCCCATAAGACTCTTGTCGTGGGCTTGCCTCCGCCACGTGAAGGGAAGTGGTATTCTGCGCGGAACTATGGTTTGGCGCATACACTACTTAGTGCGTGTCTGCGGGTATGTACATTCTCGCTTCGCCCTCATAGCCGCAAATCAATCCCTCTCCAGATGCTACCGAACCAAGGCACTAATTCGTATGATGGGTGCGAGGAAGAAGGTTTGTCTTGATCGTGATTTGCATCTTTCGTCACCGACACGAATCAGTTACGGTGGAAATGCAACAGAAGATCAACCATCTCGTGACTCTCGCACGATCGCTCTTACCGAGTGGTAGTGAACGGCCTGAATTGCCGTCAAAGCTTCAAAAGCTTATTGAGGACAGCGATGTTGATGCACCCTGTCTGACGCTGCGCCAAATCCGCGATCTGACATTCCATACTGGTACTCATGAGCATTCTTGGCATGAACGAAACGTGCCTCCTTGCAAGTTCTCTGTGGGTGACTTGGGATATGTTCCTAAGGGAAAGGATTGGAACTCGTTTGTTCGCCTGGAAAACATCGTCCAGCGCGATGCAGGGGCACTCAAAGTGTCTCACAGGGCTCATGGCGAACATTGGTGTTGGGAGAACGTGCCAATCCAGCGACAACCACTGCAGGCGTTTGAAACGCCCATGAACATATCGGCGTATGTATTGTGCATTGTCTTGATGTGTGCTGACGTTGATGTTAGGTGGCCGGTCGCTGTGCCTCCTTACAAACAAATTGACGTCGTCGTCGTGCACGAGGCATTTACCCTTTGTGTCAAGGATGCTTGGCAATATCTGCTAGAGAACGGGAAGACGATTGCCGAAGATGCAGGTATGAAGCCCGAAGACGTCGTTCTTGGTGAGAACCTCGTCGCGTCGTCCACTAGCAAAGTTTGCTCATCCATCCCAAGTCACGCACGCTGGGACGCATCAAGATTTCTACGTCAAAGACTTTCGACCTCCGCCATTTAGGGTGAACCAGAGCGGGAAGCTGACCGATCCCCGTTTTGCGCCCAACCCGTTGCACAGACCGCATTCGCAAGGGTTTCAAAACCCTTCCGGGTTTGGCTTCCCTGGTCGCCCTCCGTTCGATCAGCTCTCTATGCCGTCGATCGTGTACCTTTTCACGGCGCTCTCACCATCGCACGAACCACATTGGTCGTCTTCGCCGATGTGTGCCATGCCGGGAGGTGAGCATCCTTTGCTCGATCGGCATTTCACCTATAGAATCGGATAGTGAGTCATCATGTGATGCATGAGTAACCCTGCGCGCTAAGTCGTAACACCTGTGTCGTCAGTAAAACAGGGTTCTTAAAGTATGTGCAGCTACATGCGGAGGACTTTGAAAGTCAATGAGGTTGAGACACTATTACAAGTCTAGGTAGAATTGTTGATCACAATACTCTATAATCGTATCATTGCCAGTATTACGTAAATGATGTGAGCACAGGCGGCCCGACGGAACCATATCAGTCCAGGAAATAGCTATCTCGGCAGGTTGCTTTGGGAAGCGACAACCTCAAGTCGCAATCGATACCTCTTATATTATCCGACAGGCCTGTAGGAAGTTGACCCAGTTGAAAACAGTATTTACGATGCGAAACACGAAAACTCGGACCCGCCCGGCGGGTTTAGACTCTGGTAGAAGGTATCATCCTGATCATGGTATTTGCCAAGAAAACGGAGAAACAAGCACTCGTAGGTCGAACTCAATTCTGATCCAATACAACCAAGCAGAATCGAGAAAAAGGGGGACCAGGACCTGCCAGAAAGAAGGGGTGGGTCCGAGAGCCAGACCTTTCGACTACCTTAGTTTGGACAAACAAACCTGAAGAAATCGATCATGTTCACACGACACGCGGCGACCATGCGCAGTCAGGGTCTTTTGTCCCTCTGCTCGGATTTCTCACGCCGAGCTAATGTGTTCGTTGTAAAATTTGCCGATCGCATAGTAAAAGAGCGTGACCTAGTTCAACGGAGATCGGCAAGGCTAAATGATCTGGTCTACTTGTTCCGTGTGTCGTCGCTGTCTTCCTGTTTGACAACGTTAGGAGTAGCCAGCACGGGGGTTATCCAGTGCCGCGTCGTCCTCTAGAAAGCCTAGAATGGGCTTCTCTACAAATGTTTCCCGCGCAGGGAAGAAGACCGAAGTGATGTAGTAAACCGTAGACGCGACCACAAACTTGTGCAAACGACAAAAAACTTGAGTATAGATACAACAAACAAATGATGGCATCAAGAACTCACCCCATAGAGCCAGGCTATGTCAAAGAGACGCGTCACGTGGCCCACGTCAATAGTCGGGTTGATAGCATTGATGAGACCGGGAAACGTGGGTCCCACTGTCACTAGCACGGCAAGCACAGCTCGCCAGTTCTTTGGAATGTTCGGACATTACGCATTGCGTGAGAATGGAAATCCGATGACTCACAAATCCTCCGATGTAACGGTATCGGCCGTGTGGATCATACATAGCAGGAACATCCACTTTTCCTTTATGTACTAGCCAGAACTGCAAGAGGGAGCGATCAGGATGAATGAAGATCAATATGCGTAGATGGAAGTTCACGTCTGTAACCATGATTCCTGCGAACGGCCCAAGGAAAATAGTATACCCGCTCATAAAGTTCAAGAATCCTTGTGCACTTCGCAACGTGGTCGTGAGAGCCGGAGTGTGAGTTTGTAATCCCGAACCGTTTGAGGTTTTGAAACTTACTTGGCTAGAATTTCCCAAGGCACAAAAGCCCAACCGCCGATGATAGAGCAGATGATTTGCCCGCGTCTTATATTGATGTACTATTTATCCTGTCAGTAACTGTGAAACGGCATCCTCGATAAAGATCACCTTCGGAAACATGACTGTCATGTCGTTTCCAGCGCTAAATGTGTTCGCGCTTATGTTCGAACTGATAGTCGCAAGTAAAAAGGAAAGAGAAGCGAAGAAGGCAGCAGCACGATTGTCCCATTTGTCAATAAGAAGCATGGGATTCCAGATTACTTCGCCGTAAAGTTGGATTCCGGCACTCGTGACTGCGATACCAACGAAAGTGAAGAATATGAACGCAATGGGTATGATGAAGGGTTGCACATATTGGCTGTGGGGAAGCTCGTAAGTGTTGCGTCGTCTAGCTAAGGGGGTAAACTGACGCTCTCTCATTTTTTGCATATCGCTAGTGTCTCGATGAGCTACATGACACAAAAAAGATGAGGACCTCACTGTGAAATCCGGAATGTTGACAGACAACGTAGCATAAAAACCCAGTACACTGTTCAGTGCACTCAACCAGCTGAAGGCGAACTGTGTTCCTGTTACAGTCGCGTGCTGAACAAACAACCCATTAGACGGCGGAACCCGGACGAATGCCCAGATAAGTATGGCCAGCCATGTTGGCGGAACCACCACACTTTTAACCACGAACAACCATCTCAGCTTCTGCGGTGACAGTAGCATGAAAGGGAATTGAATGAGCCAATAGAGGAAGTAACACAAAAGACCGGAAGTGGTGATGCTTGCCCGAAGCGGGAGATGATTTGGCACTCTCGCAATCGAAGGCCAGATGGCTTTGATCATCTTTATCGAAGCTTAGAACGACGAGATGAGACCACGACAATCTAACGCCCTACCTGATAAATGCATTGTGACCCACCATACGTCTGATGAATCGACAGTTAGATGGTCCAGAACTGTAATAGTACCATGAATGGTTCACCTGAATACCGAACCAAAACATGGCTAAGATGATACGGCTGACTACGGTGAAATAGCTGAACCAGAATCCAAACGAAGACCTGTTCAGGACAGGAAACGCGACACGGAGACGAGCCCCGGTGGTTCCATTGAGTAACATGACCATGGATATGATAATATAGCCGACAGCTGTGCATGAGAGGGCTTGGCGCCTTTGATAATTTCAGTATGTTGTGAGACAGTAACAGAGTAACGAGACGTACCAGGACAGACCGATCGCCAGCATGGAGCCACCAACCTCCCACACAGGGATTGTAGCAGAATCAGACAGCCAATAAGTGATCTAGTTGAATTCGTGAGGATTCATGAGGATAGACGGTTGGAAATGACGCACATAGCTCCAGGTGCTGTAGTGTGAAAGGTACATAAACAAATGGCAGATAGGCGTCAAGAATTATTAGCCGTACTCACGTCCAAGTTCTCAAATGGGGAGGAACAGGGTCCATGTCCTTGTTGCTCCAACCATTTTGAGCAAAGGTCGTCTTCTCTGGCTCAAGGGCCCAACGATTTAGAAAAGGCGGCTGCAGAAAGCGAGAAAAAGGCATGGAGGAAGTGATAACAGGTGTAACCGTGTTATTATAGGTAGTACTGGAGTAAATAATTATTAGCCTGCAACGACGTCAACGTGAAGAGTTATTGACCCTGTGGCCGATAACAGCGATAACAGCGACCGAATGACCTACTACTAGGTATTAGTACTTGGCTTTTAAGCAATCCTCGATTACGTACATACACATCACGTGCTCTCTCGCCTGAGCTGGATCGGACTGGGATCATCCAAGATCACATACCCACCGCTCTCTCTCTCGACCAATATCTCTCTAGACCACCCCGCCCACTCCTTTACACAGTTCTTGACTTAGACAGATAGTATGGCCGATGCTTTCGACGTCATTCCTTTTGAGGTGCGTGCTTTTGAAGTCTACTAGTGCGTCACAGTGCATCACCTTCGTCCCAGGATATCAAAGGGGACTGGAAGAAACTGGGATCCGGATCTTTTGGAAATGTATACAAGGGTATATTTCGTCTCAGACCGTATTATCGTCGCTCACAAATAACCGCAGGCTCTTACCTCGGGATCGACGTCGCCATCAAGGAGGTACTCCCATCGAACAACTATGATGTCGCCAAGTATTTCGAACGGGAGTGGCGGCTCATGAAGTAAAGCTTTTCCCTCATTGATTCTCTATGTTATTCAGTTTTCTGTAGGGAAGCCCGTCACCCAAACGTCGTTTTATACCTCGGGCTTTCCAAAGCGCCACCACCTGACGGTCGAATTTTCATCATTTCTGAATATATCGAGAACGGTCAACTGAATACATACATACATTATTTTATACTGACCTTCAACATAGGCAACCTTCGGCAATATATTTTCGACAAGAATAAACCCTTTCCTTGGCGTCTTCGCATCTCCTTTGCAACGGATATTGCCCGGGCTCTGGCCTACCTCCACGCACGTAAATGCATACATCGCGATCTGAAAGGAGAAAATTTACTTGTCACTACCAATGGTCGTCTCAAGATCACAGACTTCGGTTTCGCCCGTATTGCCGCAAGAAATGAAGAAGAGATCAAGCGCCTGACCTTCTGCGGCACTGACTCGTATATGTCTCCTGAAATTCTGTTAGGCCATGAATTCGACCTCCCAACCGACGTTTTTTCCCTTGGAATAATTTTCTGTGAAATAGCGTCCAGGCGACTCGCTGACGATCGTTATTTCAAGCGTACCGGCCCCAAATTTGGAATCGATGCGGACGAGGTCCATAAACTAGCAAACACAGGGTGTCCACTTGCTTTCCTTTCCCTTTGCCTGGACTGCCTTGGTGATGATCCTGCTGCACGCCCCACCACACGCGATATCCTTGAGCGTCTAAAGGACATCGAAGCAGAGGTCCTAGCTCGACCTGACACGGAGGATCTTCACCTAGGCAGTCTCAAATTCATGACAGGAGGGAAGCGACCCAAGGCACCTCGCATTCCTAGCTTTGGCATTGGAATCGGGAAAGACATTAGACATTCGACACCTACTGTCACAGAGGACATGATGGCTGCTTTGTCCAGCGGAGAAGAAGACAGCGACGAAGAACTTGCGGATGTTGTGGAAGGTTTTAATATCAACATGCACCTCGACAGCGATTGGAGTAACGGTGGGGCCACCAATGGTAGGTAATCCACCTTACGGAAAACGCATTCCGTGACGTAGCCTCCCAGGAAACAGCGAAAACAGCACTTCTCCCCTTCTCAACAATACCTCGAGCACGTACTCGGACTACAGCATAACCGTTGTTCGCGGATGCACGGGAAACGCCACTGAAACCATTTCACCATCCATATCTTCAGTTCTCACGATCCGACCCTACCCAGATCCGAATGCCACATCGGACCCCATTACTCCGGGCGCGACATCTTCCACAGATGACAGCATTACGCCCACTACTTCAGACTCTATGCTCTCAGTCCATACCTACCGCACCGCTCAATCATCCGTTCCGTCTACTACCGGGGCGACGAAAGGACATTCCTCCATTGCGTCTGTCCCTATGTTGCACAGATTTACATTAATCAAGCCAGGCGCGAAACGCTCCGGATCAACTTCTCCTGCCCGTCATATCGATGGAAGCTGGAATCCACTTGAACTGTTCTTCTCGAGTGCACTTCTTGTACAGAAGTGTGATATCTGTGCAAAGAGAATCGGGTGGAAGCCTGTCTTGGAGTGTGATGACTGCGGACTTCGGTGGGTGGACTAGTTGCCTTCGGAAGCAGAAGGAACTATCTAACGATGTGGTTGGTGTGCTTACCGTTCTTTGTGTCTTCCATCCGCAGAGCGCACGTCAAATGTGGGGAAGTAGCTCCTCGGGATTGCGGTGTCCGTTCTATTCGAACAGCACAGCAACACGGTCACGGCGGCCACAGCCCCCAATCGTCATCGCCGTTATTGAAGGGACGACAAAACCCTAATCTAAAGCGACACTCTTTGTCTGCCGCTGTGACTCGATGAATGCCGGCATAGATAGCGACAAGCACGCATGAAAGCATACCTTTGTTGACCAATGACCCGTTTTGTTTCTACGCCAGAACCTAGTTTTCTCACTCCACTGCGGCGGGGGCAGTTTACGTTTTTTGGAGTCCTTCCTTCACTTTTTCATAGTCCTTCATACCCTCTTGCAATGGACCCTGATCATGTTCACCACAAATACCAACACTTTCGTACACCTCATCCTTGTCTACCCTCGATGTCATAATGCCAGTTTTAATAATCCAACATCCTCGTTTTACAACTCCGTAAACGTGGAAATTATTATACCTGCTCGGCAGGGTAGTCACCCAGAAGGTGTCAAGGTAATCGAAGATCGAGAGAAGGTTGCAATCCAAAGGGCCCGAATCTCCGACTGCAAGAGACACCGCGGCGAAGGGTCGTGAGCCATCGAAGTATTTGAGCGGCCTAGTTCAACTTAAGTATTTTAATTTGCATTTCGAAGTTATTGAATCATGCGATTATCATAGTGTGCAAGGCTATCACTTACGTGGTGCGTCTCAGAATTCCCGGTGAATCTAAACGTGTAATTTATTTTCTGCGGGTGTAACGTTCGTGACCTCCGAAGTTTCTGATTGGACCACAATCAGGGGTTATTGTAATGGACCCGTTTTTACCGCTGCCTTGGACTCGGGCGTCCGTATAAAATGGAGGCCGTCGAGGACGAGTTCAGCAACGATGGGCTCTTCACTTGTTATTTTTCTCTTCGCTCTGATTGTCCTTGGTTGTGTGATTTGTTGCTATCGCGACTCGCGGTCAAGAAACGGGCTGCCCTTGCCCCCGGGTCCAAAGCCCTTTCCCTTGATCGGCAACTTTTTCGACATCGATTCAGAACACCCATGGCTCACGTACAGTGCATGGCGAAAGAAGTATGGTGGGCGAGCTTCACGATTGTACCAGTACCCAGCTTATATCTCTGACAGGTCCCATCGTACATTGTCGGCTACTAAGCCAGGATATTGTCGTCATTAATTCGAATAGAGTTGCCAGACAGTTGCTCGACCAACGGTCATCGACGTATTCCGGACGTCCCTCGACATACATTAGTAAATTGTAAGTGCGAGCGTGTGTTTTTGCTTCCCAAACCACTGACGCGAAATCCCACGCTGGTTCGGATAGGTTTGGCATCGACTTTGCCACCGCATTTCTTCCCTATGGTCCGGAATGGCGCACGCATCGCAGAATGTTTCATCAATCTTTGAAGTCGGAGACCGTGGAATTGTACCAAAATCTCTTTCGATCAAAGTCCACGAAGCTGATCCGGAGCCTACTTGATACGCCAGGCGATTTTGAGCATCATGTTCAGTTGTACGTCCATTCTTCTCGATATTTGCTCGTCATTGTAGCTGAAAGTAATACTGATTTCTGTCTAGATACATCATTTCTGTCACTATGGCGTTTACCTATGGATACGAGACCGATTCGTTGGACGAGCCTCTCGTGAAATCGCTTGCAGAACTCGTCAAGTTGTTGAATGACGGATTGGCCCCTGAGCGAAATGCAATGCTCACAGCGTTTCCCTTCCGTGGGTACATTTCCTTATGGGGTGCTCTCAAGGCCCGTGACGTGTGGTGAACTAACGGGCGATGTTGATTGTGGCAGTGATAAATATTCCGACTTGGTTCCCCGGGACAACATTCAAGAGGGACGCGTTAAGGTCTCAAGAACTATCCCTGAGATCTTTGAACGGCCCGTTTGAATACGTGAGGAAGAGCAGGGTGCGGACAGTGAATTCCCGTCTTCTTAATGTCGCCGAGTGACAGGTGACTTATAGGAGGCTGGTTCGTTTGCAAATTCGATGGTCTCCGATTTGCTAGACAAGTTGGATGGAATGGAGGAACGTGCACTCCAAGAAAAGATGATCAAGGAATGTGCCGCGACCGTCTACATCGGTGTGTACGGATCCTCCTTCCTGAGAACTTCAAGCCAGCTGATCTGAGGTATTTTTCTATAGCGGGGTACGATACAGTGAGTCATGCGTCGCACGGGGGGTTCGTATCACGAGAGCTGAGTGCGTTGCAGAGCGCGGCGACCTTGCTAGCCTTCATCCTGGCGATGATGCTTTACCCTGAAGCTCAACACCGTGCACAAGCCGAGATCGATTCAGTGTTGACTCAGAATATGTTCCCGGATTTTAGCCATCGGAAGTCACTGCCTTATGTAGAGGCCGTTTTACGGGAAACGATGAGGTGGCATAGTGTCACGCCATTAGGTGAGTCGTTGTCAGTGACGCCGTTTTGGGGGCGTGCTGATGGTATGTGGAATGTAGCGTTGCCTCATATGACTTGCCGTGACGATGTATTTGAGGGGTATTTCATTCCAAAAGGTATGCTACACGAATCGATTGATGGTGGGGGTGACTCATTTTGACGCGTCGCAGGTACGATGATTTTACCCAATGTCTGGTGGGTGGCGCCTTTAATCGGTTGGACTGCCTTGACCAAGTGGAATTTCTCTAGGGAGATTCATCATGAAGAGAACGGATACCCTGATCCGTATGTATTTAACCCGGAGCGACATCTGACTGAGGACGGGACTGTCGTGGATAATGACCCGCTCACGTCGCGCGTTGCCTTTGGTTTCGGACGAAGACACTGCCCAGGGAAGTGGGTCGCGGATTCGATACTCTGGATGGGGATTGTGAGTATCCTTGCGGTTCTTCGTATTGACAAGGCCAAAGATGGGCTGGGGCGAGATATCGAAGTCGAGCCCAAGTTCACCGCAGGCGTGATTCGGTACGTGGGTTCTCCGAGATTGACAGATGGTGTCATATAACATTGGATGCGTCGTCTTCGCAGTCGTCCACTTCCATATTCTTGCCTGATCGCCTGCAGATCTGCATCGAGGGAATGCTTGGTCCGTTCGTTCGAGGCGTGAGGCTTAAGAATACGTTTAGAGTGTATTTAGCACATTCTCTTGGGTATGAGATTAGGCGGTGTTTGGGGTCTTTGCGGAGAAGATAAATTGGCAACGTAAAAGTGGACTTTGTAGTGTACCTCACTTGGGCAACTCGTTCCAACGAGCTTCCATCTTACTCTTCCGCACGAATCCTACACGACCTTGACGACACCCAAAAAGCTCATTGCTAACATTCGCGACGTCGTGTACGCCGCGCACTTCTTAGTGAGCTTGTCGTCACACTCGCCAGTCTGATCCACTGACAGCTGTGATGGCGGCGTTCGGCAGGAGCATCATACCTTGCTAGTTACATGGCCCGTACTCAAGCAGACGCAGATGTTACCCCAAAGCATAGACAGAGGTCCAACACTACCGCCTTTTCTTCCTTTACCTCAGGGTGGCGCAGACCCAGGCTAGAGACCGTCTCAACCCCCACGCCTCAGTCCCAGCCCCAGGCACTCCCTTTTGATGCGCTGGTGGAAGCCCTATCACCGCCTGCCGTTCCTAGTCTGACACACGCTCGCTCCCTGGCGGCCTCCATCACTAGTCAGTCGCCGCTTCCAAAAGCTGCCGTTCTGAATTCTCTCCTGGGATCCCTGTGCAGCGTCGATTCGCCCCCGCAGTTGCAATGCACAGGCTACGAGATCATGGCCTCGTACTGGGAGAGATACGAGGGCAAGGTCACGACGTCAGATCGACTGGCGCACTGCTTTCTCCTTTTACAAACGTCGTGGTCCCCAGAGATCGGTGACGCCCGTCTGCGAGCTCTCCGCGCTCTCACCAAAGGAGGAAGCGATGCCTTTGGCATCGAGATTCATCTGCTCAATCTCCTCAAAAGCTCTATGGATGGCGCATTTGATGCATACCTCTGTTGCGATCTCTCTGAACGTGTTGATCATGAGCGAAGTATCGAGTTGGTGGCCGCCTTTGTGTCCTGTATCCTCGAACATCCCGAGACCGTTGCACGCATCTCGGAAGGTGACCTTGCCAGTATTCTCCAGTTCTATGCTTCCTTGGTTTCCAAAACGCTGGATATCCCGGCTACTTTCCCTACTACGGACGCTACCGTGATTACTTCTCCAGTTGGCCTTACAGAACAGTCCGGGGTTGCGAGAGCAGTATCAAACGGACATAAGAGGCATTCTTCCTCAGTGTCCCTTCGGTCCGTCACGCCGTCCGCCGTCCATCCTTCTCGACATCCTGCAGAACTGATGACCACTATTTATTTGGATCACCTACATTCGCAATTGAAATCCCTGGCTCCCAAAACACTCACTCTTATACTTCCCCTTCTATTCCGGGCTCAAGCATTCTTCGCTTCTCCGTTGCCCCGCTTGTCCGTGATGAGTGGCCGCCCTCGTGGACCTGTAGGCCTCGAGGAACGGATACAGAAGATGCTGCACTCCCTTTTCTCAGGGCCGTATGGTGCATCATGTATGATGATACTCAAACGCCATTTATTTGCTACCGATCAAACACTGGACCCCCACAATCTCGCAACATCCTTTGGAGCTCATCGGACCTTGCGCTTTGACATCCGCCAGGTACTTTTCAGCAAGATGGCGAGGGCGTACATCACGAGATCAAGCACGCTCGTCTATGCACCGTCTGGAGCACCCAGCCACATGGATCTCGAAAAGGATTTGATGGAGCGTGCATGGTTGAAAGATGAACTATCGGGTTGGGACTTGTTGAAACTTGGACGTATGTTGTGCAAGTCCACGGAAGCCTGGGCAGAGCGAGCCAGTGTGGGATTCGACGAGGCGTCCCGTATCGACGGGGATCGTATACTGGATGAAGCTGCAGGTACCTTGAAGGACATCTTCCAAGAGTTTGACGAGAGGGAAGACAACGTCGACTTGGACGAAGAAGAGGCCAGTATTACTGGTGAGACGTTACAACACTTGACGTCATTCGTTCGTCCTCTCAAGTGGGTTCCCTCGTCTCGTCTGATGGTCGAAATGCTGACTTGGGGTCGTCAGAAATCCAGATGATACGCCCATGATTATTCCGTTATCACAGCCTAGTGACGCCCCGACACCATTCTTGCGGACGTTGATATCCCTTTTGGCACGTGATCACTCCACATACATGAATCCTTCGTTGTCTACCACTCTTTTATCCATCGCTGACCACCTGGCTGATACGGACACCGTTAAACTTCCCGCTGTCATGTTCGAACAACATGACCTATCTCCAGCCTCCCCCGACTGGTTGCGCAACTGGGAAAGCATCCTGTCGAACACGACCATATTTGGTCTTACTCACCCCCTCACGCGACTCGAGGTTGTAAAAGCGCTGGAGGCAATATACGATTCCCTCAAGGACATGCACAGCTATCGGATGGATTTGGCAGAGCTCGTATTCAAGTTTTGCCAAAGAGATGCTCTCGAGAGCTTGGACACTTCAGCCAACGTTGTCATGGGTAGAATCCTCGCTGATGAAGTCGTGTTGCGTACTGTCAACCGCCGTACGCCTTCAGCTGAAGATTCCTCGAGTCCCTCTCGGTACACATCCACTCAGGCGATGGTCGAGCTTCTCAGGAGAGTCGCTTCGGATGGTGTTGCAGAAGATGATGGTGACACTGCTTCTACACACACTATAGAAATGCAGTCTCCCAGTCCTCTTGCAACCTTTTCAGCTGGTGCTTCAAATACTGTTACCCCCGTGCTCTCGCGAAGACAATCAGATTACCGCAACATCGCAGTCCGTGATTCGGGGCTTCCGTCTGTGATGTCCTTGTTGTCAACACTTGCGGGGTCACGTTCTCACTCACAAAATTCTTCGCAAGATCAGCCTGACAACCCAATACCTCCTCTTGCTTCCTCCCCATCTCCAGAACCCACATTTTCCCGGGCATCTCTCGCAGTGATCTCATTAGTCGCGATATTTGGCCAACTTGCGTTCACACCGTACTCATTGACACGGGAAAACGTCGACTTTTCTATCGCGGTCTTCCGGATCATCGTACAAATGGTGACGGAGGCAAAATGTCCTCGAGCTCGGCTCTTGGCTTTGCAATTCTTGATGCGTCTCCGAGCTGATCGGGATCATCGCGTTTATTTCACCGAAACTCAGTATGACTCGGATGGACTCAGTGCTTGCCTTGCTTGCCTGATTGGACGCGCTCCCAACTCACCACACCAGGATGAACGCGGACCTTTCGTTGATGCCTCCCAAGACGAGTTCCCTCTCCGTCGGACAAAAGGTGCACAGGAGCGTGATGGAAGGAGGAGTTCACGCGGCGGACGAGGTTTCAGACCATCACACTCGACGCCGAGCCGAAGTCGTTCAAGAGCACCGCTGCCCGTTTCACCTTCTCAGTCTGCCTTTGTCACTCCGAAATGGAAAGAAGCCCTTTGGTCCGTCCCAGAGTCACTTCCATTTACAGCGATCGACACAGATACAGCTAGCGAAGGGATTGTATCCTACGACCCTGTACAAGAATCCCCTCGCGTTCTTCCCATCGACACTTATCTTTCTAGTGTCCTGGTGATACTCGAAAAGGAGAAAAACTGGGACATTCTTTCCTACGTCTTGTGCCACCTTCCTGTGCAACTGTCTAACAAGCACTTTTTCTGTGGGCCGAAATGCCGGGTGCTCATTACAAGATTAGTGACGGTGATTTGTTCTGGCGTCACCGTTGGCGATCTAGGGTCTTCCGTCGAACAATGGCCCGCCGGTCTCAAGGCGCGAGACGCTCAAGGGCTTGCATATCGTACGCTATCCGTCCTAATCAGTTACAAGCGTTGCTTCGATGTCCCACTTCGACACGCTCTCGTGGACGTCCTCAGGGAAGGACTGAATGGACAGCCATCCACTATCACTTGTTGCCTTCACGCCCTCACACTTTCGGCTTTTGAACTGACATCGTCCGTTAAACGCAGTCTTCCTCCTCTCCTGGAAAAGCTTTCGCAGATCATGTCCAACCCCGATATGGCTGTCCACATTCTCAGTTTTCTTTCCATTATTGGGTCCATCCCCGAGCTGCATGCAAACCTGCGCGAGGATAATTTCAAAATGGTGTTTGGCGTTGCTTTGCAATATCTCCAACATCACAATCGCCCCGGGGCAACGCCTGTCATCTCATGGGCGATGTCGCAGTACGTGCGGATGATCTCGTTCTATGTCGTTTACGTTTGGTTTTTATCTGTGAGGCTTCCCGATCGCCCACGACACATTCCATACATTACGAGACAACTACTATTGGCCAACGAAGAAAGGTCCGAGATCGATGAACCCACGGAGGTGTGCTTTGACTGGTTGGCCCGATACACTTACGCTAGCGCGGATCCTAGACCCGCCAACTCAGTGCTCAGCGAGATTGTCATGAACCCTACTACCGCCCACCACACTTCGTCGGAGCCAGCGATTGGCGAAAAATCGTGGGTCATGGGTAACGCAATCGTCACCATCCGTGCGCTGGCAAGATTGGGATGGATCGAGGTTATTTCGAGACGCCCATCCGGTTTCACCAAATTCATCTGCAAACTGGAGAACGTACCACTTGTTGGCCCTGGGGAGGTTGAGCCAGATATGGTGTCCTTGCCAGCGGGTTTACTTATGGAGAGAGAAGTGGCTCAAGCAGAGCGACCCGATCCTTCGGAAGAGACGGAACAATCTGCCAGTGGTATCAGTGTAAGAAACTTCTCGCTTTGTCTTTGTCATTAGTTTTTCATGTGTCACGAACAGGATATGCGAGACTTGGTCCCGCCCCCCAGTGAGGGCCCCCCCATCCCTGCTCCCGACCCTATCACAGGCTACGTCTGGAGTAAGACCGCCCCTTCACAACGCCGAAAACAGGTCATGGTAGACCCAGCGTTCCTACCGTTTCAGCTCTCTTCGTACCCCAGTGCCCCCAATCATCGGCGAATCATCGACGAGTCTGCTCTTCCCGCTCTCTTCCGCAACCTTGACCGCACACCTGTTATCGACACGCACAAAGTCGGAATTATGTATGTTGCCCCCGGTCAAACCGATGAACTCGAGATCCTTCGAAATACCCACGGCTCGCCAGCCTATACCCGCTTCCTCGAAGGAATCGGACGTCTCATCAATCTCCGCGGGCAGGTCGACATCTACGCAGGTGGTCTTAACCCCGACGAAGACGGGGAATATGCTTACGCCTGGTGGGACGACATTGGCCAACTCCTCTTCCATACCGCCACAATGATGCCAAACGCAATCGATGACGAGTATTGCGTGAACAAGAAGAGGCACATCGGTAATGACTACGTCAGGATCGTGTGGAACGATGGTGGGAGGCCATACAGGTTCGATACGCTCGCGACCCAATTCCAGTTCATGAACATCGTGATCGAACCACATTCGTTGGGAGCCATCGCGGCTTTTTCAAACTTTAGGGGTACAGCGGCTTCCCCACCAGTGGATACCAAAGTTTCCCCTTCACACTCCCCACTCCTTACACCGTCAGGCCCGGGTATGGGCACTCCCACACCTTCACACGAAGCTGAGAACGAGTACTTCAAGGTGACGGTTCAGCGGGCGAGCGGCATGAAGGACTTTACGCCGATCGGGTATTTCAAGCTCATCAGCGCGGAGAAGCTTCCCCTTCTAGTGAGGCAGCTCACGCTTCTGGGCGACTGGTTTGCCAACGTGTTCGAGAAGACGGAGCGAGACGAGGTGGAAGTAGAGGTCATCACCAACTGGCGGCAGAGGCTGCAAGTTGTGAAAAGGTTCATGAAGAACATGGAGAAAACTTCGGGTGAAGGTTTAGGGACTAGCGAAGAGGGAGGGGAGGGGGAGGGGGAAGGTGTTATCGGGCAGGAATGGTCGAGGAACTTTACGACCGTTTACTAAGGAAGATCTAACCCGACTGCCTCCGTGGTTGACGAAATGGTCCGTGCTGTATGATGGTTATACTTTCTTCGTTTTTCTCGCTCCATTCATTCCTTTTCATCGTCATTCTCTTGTATTATTCTCTCTGAATCGCCTTGTCTTGTCTCTTGTATCAGCATCATATCAACCGCACCTGCACCTGCACCCCATCTTTTGCTTTTCCAACTTGTATTCATTTCGCGCTTCGTACAGCTATCGTGACTATTGATACGTCCTGTCTGTTGTGTCAGGGTTTTGTGTTCTGACAAGCCTAGTCCACGTTCATTTCTGTTGCCTGTACAATAGTAGTACCCTTGCTTGCACTGCGCAGGTAATATCAGAGCTATTTTTGTGCTGTCCCTGAAGAGGGAAAAGGTCATTTCAACTAGCTATGTCGCCAATATGATTAGATCCATTTTCTTATCGAAAATGTGTTGTTCTCGTATACAAAGCGAGCGATTGATTTTCATCTTGTTGACACGAATGATCTAATCTACAGTTCCACGATGCATCCTCCGATAAGTATGGTATATAGATGAAAGGTTCAAAGATCTAGTCCGAGGTGAGGTCGATGATATCCTCGTCTTTGCTCTGGTTTCGTCTGACGCGTGCAATCAGTAAAGGCGCTCGACACCCTGTGCGGGGCACCACTGTATCTTCATCGTCGGTTGTACCCTTGACACGCGTGGTCGTGGGGGCGTGTACGTCCTTTGAGGCAGCGATGGGCGCAGGCTTGAACTTGGAAGCACGCCCAGGACCAGATACAGGGCGAGGAGGCGAGAGCGCAGGAGAGGGCGGCGCAGACAGTATCATCGCCGTGTCCGCCCATCCATCCACGTCCTGGTCCGTGAATTCGACCGGGTCCTGAGCTTCGTTCCTGTCCGCGTCTTTACCACCTCGGTAATCGTCAACACCAAGACCCGGGTCGCGTTCGTCCTCAGACCCGCTCGAGATGGAAATCGCAGAAGTGTCGCTCGGGTGTGGTTTTCGACCAACATTACCATCTAGCATTGGCATAAATCCAGAACTCGCTGGCTGTGACTCGCGACTAGTCTGACACCGGATCGCAAGTCAGGATGACGGCATCGTTTGTACGAGAACTAGAATTGGGCAAAGTAAATAGTGTTGGAGAAGATGGACGCCGATGTGAACCAGGAATGTGTCGTGGTGACGAATGGGCCGCCGACTTACGTGGGGACTTCAATATACCATTTCTCTCGCTAGACGCCGGCATATCCGAATCCGATGAGGCGCAAGTGGTTTTCTTTCGTCCATTTCTGTGGCTCAATGTCCGTCCTGCATTTGGTTTTGGTAGGACTCGCAGGAAACCTGTCTGAATGCACTGATTGTACAGACGTCGCAGGTCCTCCTGGAAGACACACAGGAAGAGGCGATGGGCTCGGTGTTGGAGTACGCGGTGGAGAAGGTCCACGTGGAGTCGTGAAAATATCCACGATTTCAACTTCGTCGTCATCGTCGCCTTTGTCGTCGTACCTGCTCCTGCCCCGTCCCAAAGTAGAAGGTGACACGGGCGATCCCGACACAAGTTGCATAGGAAATGGTCGAGGTGCAGGTCGAGCAATTGGAGCTCCAGGTTTCTTTGCCCTTGCCTTGACAGAACCACGGTGAAACATTGGTAGCTCGTCTTCTTCGCTTTCTTCCTCTTCCTCGCTCTCCAAAGCCGATGGAGGAAGGAGAATCCGAGCCGGCTTTAATGGCGTCAGTGCGTTTCGTGCGATGTCAATTTTGCCCGTGTTCACCCCCGGGATCAACTTTATACTTGTGTTAGTATCGAGAGAAGTAGAAGGGACGCGGCCGTGAGGAATTGAATCCGTGGAGATGGAAGTGCTTTTTGATCTCGAAGTACTTCCGCTCGCGACTCTTTCCTTGGCAGTCGACAAAGTCTTGCCAACTCCAATTCCGACGTTCTGCCCGTATGTTGTCAGTCTCTGACAGACATCAAGACACCAATACGTACCATATCACCCATTCCACTGTTAGCAGCAGCAGTCTTCCGAGGCGACATTCCCCGAATGTCGCTAACCTCAATTTCCGAATCTGTATCTGAGACGTCGACGAACAATGGTTTCTTCCTCGCCTGCAGAACTGGCTGAGCGGTCCGAGAAGGTATATTCGATGCGTTGTGCTTTACGCCGGATGATCGAGAGGGGAGTGAACTAGAAGATGATTCCTCTTCGCATCTTGGCACGGCAGTGGGTTTTGACTTGGAAATGGAACTGGAAGTTGGGTTTAGAGGAGCGCTGTTCAACCTGGATTTAGCCCGGATGAGATCAAGCGGGCGCGATGATTTTGGTAGCGGGGGCGGGAAATCAGCATTCCCACATCCCTTCTCCTCCTCTTCCCCTATACGCTTCGATGCGGCAGCAGATGGTTTCGACTTCGTCGCTCTGAAGGTGGAGAATCTCGTCGGGTCAAAAAACTCCATCGTATCTGCAGTCATGTTCGTCACGTTGGTCTTTGAGCTTGCGTTGGTCATGGGCTTGGCAATCTCTTTCCGTCTCGTTTTCGCCTTCGCCTTTCCTTTGCCCTTGGCATTGTCATCGACATTTTCACCATCAGATGAGCATGGGCTCTCGCCGGCGCTCAAGTCGATAAACTCATATGCGTCGTCCTGCGCCTCCGACGCGTGTTTCGCTTTCCTCCTGCCACCACCAGTTCTTACAGTCTTGGCCTTTGGTTTCAATCCCGCCGCTGTCTTGGAAGTGGAGGGTCCAGGTACGGACTGGTCTTCCTCATCCTCCGCCAGGTCTTTCACTCTTATCCTTCTCGAGACTCCTGACCCTGCACGTCCTCTTCTGCTCCCCGTCCCGCGCTTTGCCTTCTTTTCCTCGCACACCCTAACCTTTTCCTCATACGCCTCCGCCAGCGCAGGTGCAGCAGCGCGTATCATGCATGCAGGCACCCACAAACGAAGCGGCGTCGTCGGGACTTTTCGACGTGACTTTCGTTTCTTGGTTCCAGACTTGGCTGCGGCGCAAGCGGCCGTCTCCAGGCGCTCGATGCCGTCATTGCTGCCACTCTCGTTGGCGTCCTGGTCGTGTGTAGCAGAGTCTTCGTCTTCAGAATCGATCCCGAACAATCCCCCGACAAGAGGAGGTCGGAGACCTTTAACGCCACTCTCCGCACGCTCGACGAATGCGGTAGGGTTGACGAGAATGCGATATTCGAGTGTGGAATCGGTGGAAATGTGAGTACGTTGGGAGACCACTTCCAAGAGAAGTGCGGAGGCAGAAGGAGACGAAGGGGATGCGGGAGAGGTGAGGGGCACGAGAGATAAGAGCCTGAATGATTCGGGCGGATCGGAAGTGCTTGTAGGCGTGGGCTTCTCTGAAGGAGAGGAAAGTGCAAGGGCAGAGAGGGCGGTGGAGATCCCTCTTGTAGGTGAAGAGGGACCGGCAATGTTATCACCTTCCTCGCTGCCATGATAGTGCTCATTGCTCGCTTTGGGACGTCGAGCTTTATCTTGATCTATAACGGCCCTCCGGACGGCCCTACAGACAATGCCGGGCCAAAGCACGGTTCTGAACCTGTGTACGATGACGTCTTTGACACCCCACTCAAAATAGAGTTCGCATAGAGATGCAATTATCATCGGGTCTGGATCGTTTCTCCAGACAGGGGATGGGGTCTTGCGCTTACCAGATTGAGACGTGTTTTCGGAAGTGATGGGGTCCGCATAGGACATGAGGACTGGCAGCGAGGGAAAGTCGTCCGAAAGTGATGCGGCGAGTGAGGGTTTCTTTGAGGGTAGGAGACCCCTGCTATTCGTCCTGAGTTCGTGCCTGATGTCCTGTCTCCATTCGTCAAGGAATGCGTCAAGTCGTGCACCTTTGAGTTCTTTGACTGCTTTCACAAGAGAATCACCGAAACCTGCGCGAGCGAGACCGGTCGCAAATTTTTGTCCACAGCCGGGAAGTCCAGCAGGAATATAGTCGCCACCCGAGAGAAGGCCGATGAGGATGGTTCCCTCACGTGAAAGAGCGACAGAATGGTTGGAGAGAATGGCATCCGCTGTGTAGGTGATGACGTGGTTTCCGTCGTCTTTTCCTTGCGCGTTTTTGACAGGGTGGGCGCGGTTTCCCGAAAGCGTATTACTCGGGCTGTGAGCAAGTCAGGCAACGGCATGGTGGGAAAACAATACGACGCACTTTCGAATGACCATGGTAGCACCAAAGAGAAAATTGTCGACATCATCGCTAAGCACCGCGTCAATGATGCCGACTCTGTTGAGATAGGCAAGGTCAGCTTCAGCCTCGCCGGGAGCGACCCGCCATTCAAAACCAAATGCGTCGATAATATTCTTCATACCCTGGGTGAGCCAGTGAATGTTTCCGCCAACGCGCTTTCCACGTTTTACGGCGGGTCGGTTTGGACCATCGAAGACGAAGAGGGGGAGGAGGGGAGACTGGAGGAGACGGCAGCAGCGAAAGAATAGCGTCCTCAGTTCTGGATTCTCGCCTTCTCTGCCGTAGGCTGCATGGAAGAACCAGATGGATGCATCAATACCGATGCGAAACCCACGATGAGACCGATTTGCGTTGAAACCGTCCTCGACGGCGAGCTCTGTGAGGGAGCGAACCTGCCCAGCAGGGCGTAGAACCTAGCAAGTTGCGTCAGTAAGTGATAGTCAGAAGACAAAATCTGGTACCTCCCAGAGACCAGCGACGCCCATTGAACACCATCAACTCACATTCAGTTGCGCGTCAATGAAAAAGTCACATGATTTTATTACACGAATCACATGACGAATTTACCGACGAGGCGTGTTCAAAATAACCATCATACTTACAGGTAAATGAACTGATATCTATGTAACCCATCCCACCCTAACTCGGAAATGTCACTAGGAGTTCTAGGACTCCTAAGTATGTGCGCACCCCAAGCCACGTGCCGGGCACCCACCTCACTTGACGATTTGAACGTCCCGGGATCCGATCCTGAGCGAAGTAAGCTGCTCGGAACGGTATGCTATAGCCGTTCCCATCTTATTGACTCATCCCTCGCCAGCATGACGACCCCACTCACAGCCCCGCGCTCCTTCGCTGTATCCTTCGCACTGGGCCTAGCCTGCCTTTGTTCAATGGCAAACAGGTCACAGGGCAAGTGTGTGGTGCAATCCTCCACTGGCGGCACCTCTACACGAGCCTCACCGCTCGCTTGCCCCCATTGCTCGTCCAAGGCCTTGTTACGTCGACTCTGCCACCACCTGTTCTAGTCCAACAACCAACTCTTCGTCCTGTGTGACAGCACAATCGAACAAGTCGACGCGTCCTTCAACCCAACGGACTCCCAACTTCCCGTTCCAGACACGAGCTGCTACTTGTGAACCGAGCTCTGCTGTATTTCGGCAAGCCCCAGTCTCATTTGCCTCCGCCACCGCGTTTCCTTGAGCCTCAACGCTGGCTCCTTGCCATCGCCGTATGTTCTTGACCTCAGAGCCTGACCGTTCGCTAGTCGCCCGACCCGCTGTTGAGCTCCACCGCTCATTCGACACCCCTGCCACCACCTCACAACCCTGGCCGATCGCTGGTCGCCCTTCCTCTCCAGCTCCATCGCTCGTTTAATGCCCTCGCTGCTTCTTTTTGGGTCTGAAGCTTGCCGGTCGCCCCTGCTACGCGTTGTCGAGTGCCATTGCTCGTTCAACACCCCTGCCACCTCTTGTCGGGTGTCACCACTCGTTCAACGACCACCTCTCGCGCCCGACTGCTTGCTGGTTGCCCCCACCACCTATTCCACGCCCCCGCTGCCTCTTTTTCAGCCCAAGAGCTCGCTGTTACCCCCGTTGTCAGTATTATCGAGCGGCGCCGCCCGCTCAGTTCCCCCACCGCTACCTCTCGAGCCCGACTACTCGCTGGTCATTACTGCCACCGCTTGTCGAGCCCCACAGCTCGTTCAACGCGCTTGTCTGTCATGCCTGCCACGTCCCGTCCACTGGCGACATGACCTCCCGGTGGATGACACCTGTTTCCTGATTGTTGTATAGTAGAGTAGTACTACTTTTGCGAAAACCAATACATCTTGGCTACCCCAGGAGTGGACGTACGAGCGTGCTAGTAAGCGATATACTACTGATACGTCCTCAGTCGGTTGGCTGCCCGAGGAGCGGATAGTGATATAATATTGATGTATCAGTTATAGACAGTGTGGATCTGCATCTGACTCTAGCCTATTGATGCATCACATTTATTGTGGTAGTACCATGGTTTGATACATGGTTTCTACTGATGCTGGTGGCAGAGTTCTGCCCGAGGCCCGCCATATCACCTGCATGTCTGGGCCTATGGCAAAAGCGGCCACACGCGCCTCAGCGTCCCTCCCACCCTCCTAAATGCCGCCAGATCGATCCCATGCCTGACCGCCACCTCATCTAGCTTGCTGTCCTTAGCAGGATTCACCACCTCCCTGACCGCAGCGGCATCCGGCGCCCCGCACAGCCGCGCAGCCATCCGGTAAAAACCCCAGCGCGACGTGTATTTGGCGAGCATATATACGTAGGGCAATCCGTTGCGGAAGGGGGCAAAAGGGGGTCTCTTGCGGACGGGAAAGCCGTCGTGCGCCGCCCGGCTGATGGTGAAGAGGACATCGGATGTTTCGCTGAGCCTGGCGAGGGGCGTTGTGGCGAGGGAGCGCTCACGGAGTTCTTCCCGCAGGCGGGCGCGGTGCCAGCACGCGGGGATTTGGCGCTGGAGGCCGAGCATTTTGTGCCAGCGAGTTAAGATCGCGACGGGCCTGAGAGGCATTTTCGTGGGCATACGGTTGTGGAAGTCGCCAGGTCAGCCAGGTTGGCTCGGAGGTTCAACGTTCAACAGTGTTTTTCGACAGAAGCGGGCCCAGCTCCACGTTGTAAGTGCTTGCCATTTCTCGTTCCTAAATCACATACTCGGGAGGTGCCGACTTGCGTCGAAACGATCATGAAGATATGAAATAGAACTACAGTCGAACCTCTTGTAACCCATGCCAGGTATTCTCTTACAACCCATACATTCTGGATTTCCCCAGTTCGTTTGCAGTGATTTCGCGACCATAGCCATAATCCATAATCCATAGGGACCTTACCCTGTTGTGTCGGAAATACCCGAATGATGACCAATTTCACTGACATGAATCGATGAACTGCGGAGATCCGCATAGATCCGATCCCCCTCAGCGCCATACCCGAGGTATTCTCCGCAGTGACACGGATTGCACTTATGTCTCCAGAACAGACTAGCCCTCCCGGCAACATGGCGGCAGACCAGCTGAAGCATCCTGCCGACCCTGACATTCCAAATTCCAAACCAATCGTCATCGGCATCTACGGCATTCCCGGCTCTGGCAAGACCTTCCTGCTCAACAAACTCACTCTAGAACTCAAAGATTCGGGGCATTTTTCCTTCTATGAAGGCTCTGCCATGATTTCATCCCTCGTTTTCGGCGGCCTCGAGGCATTCCACAAGCTGCCTGAACACGACAAGACCAGATACCGCCAACTCGCCATTACCACGATCGGCAATGAATGCGCTACCACCGGCCGTGCCGCCATTATCGTGGGCCACTTCATGTTCTGGGCCGAAGGGGAGGAGGCAGGAAAAGTGGTGTGCACCAGGGACGACCTGAGCACGTACACTCATATCATTTACCTGGGCGTCCCAGCCGAGGTGATTGCCCAACGCAGACTGGACGACTCGGAAAGGACGCGCGCGGCTGTATCCTGTTGAACACCTTCGCAGATGGCAGGAGGAGGAGAAGACACAGTTGCACCGTCTCTGCATAGATCACGGCATCTTGTTCTCGGTGATCGGCTTGGGTCGGTCGTCAGACCTTGTGGCAGATGTTTCGGCACTGGCACGCGACTTCCGGGTCCACACTGAGGAATACAACCTTCGCCGTGCCAAGAGCATTTTGGACCAGGCGCTGGGTCACGGGTTGGAGAAGTTGGAAACGGTCTTGGTTGTGGACGGGGACAGGACGTTGGCCGCGGCGGATACCGGCCCGCTGTTCTGGAGGATGGTTGCCAAGTCTCGGGGCTCTGAGGAGGGGGATCTGTTAAAGGAATTGTTTAGCGGCCCGCTGGGATATTCATATGCCGCCTTTCGCCAAGCCAATTTGCTGTACGAAGAGGTACACCGCGACCTGCACTTCAGCGACCGTTTGCGATGCCGTAGCAGCGGAAGTGACTCTGTACCCCGAGTTCCTGGAGCTCCTGAAGCAGGTGGAAGCATCAGAGCACGTCCGGGCGGTTGTTGTCACTTGTGGGCTCGCTGTCGTTTGGGAGAGAATCTTGGAGAGAGCAGGCCTCACCAGGATCAAAACCATCGGGCACCGGACCTATCAGTAACAATGCCGTCGTCGTCAACGCTGAGGTGAAAGCCGCCTTGGTCGCTCATGTTCACAACGTTCACCACTGCCATGTCTTTGCATTCGGAGATAGTCCTCTGGACCTCGACATGTTATCCAAGGCGGATAAAGCCATTGTCGTGGTCGGTGAGGATCAGACTCGGAGCAAGACCATGGAGGCGGCGCTGTTGGATGCTATCGATAACGGTGGTCTTCGAGCGCGGCAAGTCCTGCTGCCCAGCAATGTGTTGCCGCGCTTGGATACCACCAGGCTTCCCCTGGTAGATATCACAGATCCCGAGTTCATCGAGTCAGTCTTCCGCCGGCCACGTTGCCCCAGTCCTCAAGTCCTTCACGCTACGTCCAAGAGCGCTGCCAAACTTCTCATGACGCCAACTCGCGACGCAACCATCGCCGGTCCGGCTCTCAGAGATGCCCATCGTCGTGTTGGGTGGTATTTGGCAATGGAGTTCCTTGCAGACCTCATCGGCCTCGAAGAATACCGAATTCCCACACGTCCAAGGCCACCAGACAGAGGGGCATCGACTCATCCATGAGCAACGCACGCTGATCATCGCCCTAATGCGAGGCGGAGAAGCAATGGCCTTTGGCGTCAACGACGCCTTCCCGCTTGCCATGTTCGTCCACGCCAAGCGGCCTGAGGAGATCCTTCCAGACCATGTGGAGCAGCAGCACACCGTGTTGTTGGTAGACTCAGTGATCAACAACGGGAACACGGCGATGCAGTTTATCCGGCGCGTAAGGGACCTGCATGCCGGTGCTCGAATCGTGGTAGTGGCCGGTGTAGTTCAGTCCCAAGCCATCACTGGGGACGGACCACTCGCGCGGGCACTTGTCCATGACGCCAATCTCAACATCGTAGCGCTCCGCCTCTCGGACAATAAGTATACCGGTAGAGGGCACCACAGACACGGGGAACCGTCTGTTCAATACCACGGACATAGCTTGAACTGTTTGGGAATTAGTGATTAGTAGATGCTCCATTGAGCCATCAAGCAAGCCTATGTTTCTCAGCTGAATAAAACGACGCCGATGAGCGTCTGCGAGGTTATTAGATAATTCACATGCCTTCCTTTCCATGGCGGATGTTTGCACCTGTCATCAGCAATGTTGCATCCTGCGCTAGTACCGCTTGTTGAACCCATATTCATTGATTGGTGAATACGGGAGAACTTTATTATGAGCCACTGCCTGGCAGATTCGTTATTCCAATTGGGGGCCGATTGGTCGGTCCCGACTCCGGTCAACAACCCTTTCTGGATTAGGATAACAGGAGGACAGAAAAAGTATTATTGATTTTTTCCTCTGAATTTCTGTAAACTAACCTTCAGTGGAAAAAATAATTCACAGGCTGAACTACTGAAATTAGGCTAATTTACTGTCCACGTCACACCATTCCAAACACCATTTCGATATCCCGCGTCAAGAGGGACCCCTTGTGAAGGAAGTCAGGGAGGATGATGGCACTCGCGCGAGACGCATATACTTACAAATCAACATGTAGTCACCGGGCGCAATATCACTTGGGATTACGACCCGACTAGTGCCGGAACTTCAGGCTGACGGCATGGGGGTCCTTCTCACATGACACGGTATCCGAAAATATCGAGTTCATGTTAGTCAGGTCTACGATTGGTAAATCTCGCCCTATGAACTTTCTAAACGGCGATACTGAGTGACCAGGGTAAGAGACGTACTGTAGTATTGGCTGGTCACTATCATACCACCCAAGTTGAAACTTGCATCTAACCTGATCTTCCGGATTATATGGCGAATCCCTGTGAAGGAGGACTGAGGAAGTGAGTCGTACAAGAACGGTCGACATACCACTCGATTTCATACGTCTGTCCCGCATGTATAGGATTATCCGAGAGGAAGATGGGGCTGAGTCGATAATATGGAAGTACAATGGGTTCTCCCTGTCAAACATGAGGTGATGGTCACGAATGCAAGGAGAAAAATGAAATACCATGGTAAGAACTCAAAGGTTGATGATAATCCGGAGCTAACTGAGAGGTAACGTATTTATAGCTCGCGACTCCATATGACTAGAAGTGAAACAGACTGCTAGTGATCCTGTCAAGTTGAAACCATCAGGTGAACACATGATGCAGTTCGCAAGGGCTTGCACGGACGGTATACGTGGCACTAGGATGAGCGATGCACTTGAGAGATGAGTTGTCATTGGTGCTTGTAATCGAAGATCGAAGATACGCTGGCCGCCCTGCCGCCTAGTCGCAATCCTCTCTTCCTCTGACGCGGCACTCACGCACGGGTAAACCCGCGGGTGTCCCCGCTGACCCGTACTCGTGCCAGTCATCAGCATCGCCGCCACCGCCATGTCATAACAACGGCAGTGACACCACATGGTCGGTGATGCATGTGACGTGTCGATCGCCACATCGTCCCGCACACGACACGATAAAGATACATTCACCATCGACCACGCTCGCCCGACGACGCAATGGCCGGACCGCGGCGATTCGTTGCATCGTTGCCACTGTTTACCATTCACGACGACTCGGACGTGGGTCACGCGACGAACGTGACGTATGATGCATGATGCGTGACACAACACGTATGTGACGTGTTATTCGTCTTGTCGCCGAGGTTGTGCGGCCCCCGCCATCACCGGCACTGATGCACGCGACGCGACGAGCAACACGTTTCATTAGTTATCACTGACGTTGCGTGACATTCGCCCCTTTTTTGTCTTTGGACTCCGGGTCCAATCTAGAAGGACTGGGCAGGCTAGGCAGGTGAAAACGGAAGACACAACAGCGCAGCAACGCGACATCGCGTTGTTGAGTCATTGTGTCGTTGTATAGTTCGCGACACGCCAAGAAGAAAGCATTGATGATGGCCCGTCGGACCGACCCCGACTCGGAGACAACGACACCGGAGCAACAGTGTGGGGGCATAGAGAGGAGGGTGAGATAAGAGTGCGATGGTCGATGTGCTGAGAGGGCCACGACGTGACGCAATGACACAAAAAGGTGGTGGATGAGCCGGCGAAAGGAGAGGTGAAAGTAGAACGGTGTTGACGAAAAGGCGGCCGATGCCAGCATCTTGAGTCTGCACACTGAAAGGTAAAGTGGAGGACGAATCCCAAGGACTACCACGATCGTGTCCTTGAGGAAGAGATCATCAACCATGTCGACACCGCTAAGCACCACTGCGAAACGTACGTTCTTTCCCAATTGTGTCTCTACCGTCTCATTTCTGACGTCGTCCGCTCTTAGCACCTCCTTCAAGGACGCCTTGAACTTGAAGTACGGATTCTATGAGTTCCAAAACATCCGCGATTAGTACCGCGAGGTGACGTCGGCATGCACATCGATCTCGTCAAGTACTGGATCCGCACCTCGGCGCTGCTCATGGCTCCCTTTTCCCCACACCCCCGAACACATTTGGCTTGCGTTTCTGCGCGAACCCGAATCGATCCAGCTTGCCCCGGGGCGCACCGTGGAATCGTACGCTCATCGAAGCTGGCGCATACACGCGCAGCACGCTCAAGATGATCCGTGACGCGGAGATGACGCTGCTGAAGTTGTCTAAGGGCAAAAGGGGCAACAGAGACCGAGGTACGAGGTCGACGACGTGAAAGTGAGGGCGATCCTGATGGAGAGAGGGTTGAACGTTGGTCAAGGATAAACGCGCGATGCCGTTCGTGCAAGCATTCAATGCAGGTCACATCGTTGTTGTTTTCCGAGGCATGCTGACGACTGCAACAGAAACGTATGCAGGACTTTGGGGCCAAAGTTGCATTCAACCGAAGTCTGTCGTTCTCTGAGGCCCAAGTCCTGCACCGAGTTTTTGCCGTACTTGAAACGGTCGCTGGGCCTCGTGGACGCAGAAGTGTTCTTGGTGAATGACGCCCTGCAGAGAGACGAACTAGGTTTCACGAGAGTTACTGTAAACGTCATCAATGGACCGGCACATGGTATTTGCATCATTTTTGTCGAATACTCCAAGAACAAGGCAAGTCCCTGCTAGCTCTCATGCTTCAGGTTATCTATCCATGCCAAGACAACATACACATAAGATTATAACTATATCGACGTCTCGTTAGTGATCTATCGATTCTCATTCCGGAGGTCACGTTAGTAGTCTTTATCAGGAAGTTCAAATCCTGCAGCGTGCAATAATGTTGCAAACTGCAATAAAACTTCGATGAGCACGTACGCATGGCATCCGACTAAACACTCACCTGGACTCTGGAAATATACCGGACTTGTTCAAGGTCGTATCCTGGTCTGTCGCTCAAGTCACCTGGCATTACATGAGACAAGTCTGCTCAAAGCAGTATCAAGGGTACACACCACTGTTGTGATACATTGGATCCGCGACTGACGAGAATATGCGACGCTTCAGTGTCGAATCGCATGAGGCGAACAAGACTTACTCGGTCCAGCGCGCTCAAAGACCTGCGTTGCAGCATATCCTTGCTCGTGGAAAGACTGGCGTGAAAAGCGTCAGCAGCCGATCCAACACGTTATACCTGCCATGATACACACCTGATGATCGCTGCAACAAGCGGCGGTGTACCCGACAGTCAACTCGGGACTGTATATCGCAGCAATATTCTTGACCAACTGCGCGACCTCTGGGGTACCAATACTGGGCATGGTCAGGTGAGTCCAAGTCGCAGCGCTCGCGGTGGCAGACGGGTAGATGCGATTGACGTACGATTGTGGCAACCCCAGCTGCGGCGGCTCGAGCGGTGCGTGGTACGCGAGCATATCCGCCTGTATCATAAGCGTCACGTTGGCATCCCGTGCACGCAACTCCCCTGCAGATTCGGTATGCATACGGCATCTGAATCAGTAAGGCTAAAGGACGAATATAATGAAGACGGGCACTCACGCGCATATGCTTTCGAGCCGAACAATCCTTGTTCTTCGCCGGCAAACGCGACCAGCTCGACGTTGGAGTGGAATTGCAGGCCGAGCGCCTTGATACGATGGGCGATCGCGAGCAACGAGATAGTCCCAGATCCATCGTCGTTACCACCAGGTGCCTAGGGATGATGACAGATGTCTCAGTATAAAATCACAGTTATGCACAACACAAAAACGCACGCGTGACGAGCCAAATGACCCCCGTGAATCGTAGTGACCGGAGATGAGAACCATTGACTCCTGGTCTACCGTGCCGGCATATTTGCTTGACGCACAACAATGAACACCCACCGTCCAACGAACAGAAGCGCAAGTCGGAGAAAAAGACGTACCAGACGACGTTGGGTGCAAAGCCCGACAAGAACGGCTTAAGCTCGCACGCAGCGCCAGTATTCTCAAACTGCTCCTTGAGCCACGCTGCGGCGACGCGCGACCCATCTGCAAACGAATGACGCGACTCGATCCCGGACGTGCCGTCTTCGTTGGTCAGATAGCGAATGTCCTTGCCCATCCCGTCGACAGAGATGCCATTGACGATGCTTGCAACGACGGGGTCGAATCCGAGAGAGGCGAGGAGCTTGCGAACGTGGGCGACGGCTTTTGCTGGGACGGGGAGGTAAGAGACGGGAGTGGGTGGAATTGGGGAGGCTTTCCAGTAGCGCGGGAGGAAGGTGGAGACCAGGTGGGCTGCTGCCTCGCCCGGGACGGCGACGAGGGCGGATCGGAGAGCGGGGTTATGATGGAGCAGTGAGAGAACGGGCAGAGGTTCGGGTGCGAGGAGTACAGTCTGGTAGTCGCTTACCGACGGCACGACAGCATTCCCAGTACTAAGCCATTGGAAGAAATCCTGCACTTCAGCATCGTATTCAGTCGTCCTGAGAACGTCGTCGATGGCGGATTCTTGGAGCCAGACGAGCTGTTCGTTGTCAGACTCGGTTGGCAATGCCACGACCACTGGAGGGCTGTCGAGACCCGGGACAAACTCGTTCACGCAGAGCTCCGTGGGCTTGAAAACGGCCCAGTGATCGCCATAAATGCCATGGAAGCTGCTGGAAAGACAGGCTGGGATGGACTGCGCGACGACGTCGGCGTAGGGAACGGCGAGAAGAGCAGAGGTCATCGTGTGCAACTCGGACCCGCGACGGAAATGAGACCGAAGCTATTTGTACACGGAGTCTTATCTATCTACGGCATGATGTGAACGATACTCCCATGATTCAGGTCAGACGACGTTCATGCTGATAAATAGCGTATCTCGGCCGTGTACAATGTGATGTGTCCGAGTCACTTCTTTCCGGACAAGTCAGACGACTCGATCCACTTCTTCGGAACTCCCCTCGAAAGCAGAAACTCGGTCACAGTCTTGATCTGTTTCCCTTGCACCAGTACTTCTAGCCCCGATGCTTTCCCAGGTGCCGGAGACACTGCCAACACAGTGAACAAGCAACCACGGCCCGCTCATCCGTGAATACATACCAGACGTCGCACATGCACACAACCGTCTGAGCTCATCCGCCATCTCCTCGCTCTCAAGGAAAAACGGCTCGAATCCCGTCATTAGTGTGCTTGCTTTTCTGCCCTGTCGAACTTTGACCACCACCGAAATTGGTTTCAACTGTCCCTTCCTATCATCCACATACCTTATAAGCTTTCCTTGCATTGTCAGGAAGGATGACGTACTTGAGTACTGGATCTTTTCCCTCTGCCCGTATCTCGTACCAACTCTGCATCTTCTCTGATAATCTCCGGACAACATCTTCTCGCTTCAGGAATTCGACGCTCTCAGCCGCCTCGCCTTTTGCACATACCGTTGAGAGTAACACATCATCTGTCCCGACATTGACGTACGACTGATCTCGAGGGTTCGTGAGCTGGCGAGCGACGATGTACGTGTTCACCATCGACTTCAAATCCGAATAGCTATACAGCGCCGTGGAGCTGTACCACATTGCATCAACCAAGACGACGTCAGCAGGTTTCCTTCGGGATGAGATTGGGGAACACGCACTTGAACCCTCCCTCGGTGAAAAAATTGGCGGATCCGCTGGCAGCATGTGGTTTCCACAGCTCCTTCACCTCCATTTCTTGCACCTTCGACCTTTCCTCTTCCTCCTTCCTCCCTCTCTTTTCCTCCTTGATCTGTATGTCCCGAAGCGACGTATACGGCTGATGCGCGACCACATCTGGATGAGTGGCCAACACACTCAGGACAATTGGCTCCGGTTTGATATCTTTCAGTGACAATACTCGTTGTTTGTCCAGCAGCTTGAAGAACGCGAGCAGAGACTTGTAACTAGAATGCTTGATGTCGATGGGCGGGTAAGACGACGTCGCTTCACTGGATGATGCCTGAGATGATTCATTGAGGGAGGGTTTGCGAACAAATGCAGGGCGGAAAGGCAGGATGAATGATGAATAGAAAGTGCTCGCCGTATGGGAAAAGAGGAGGACGTGAGAGAGGCGAATGCGGTCTTGATGGCTTGCAAGACGGAAACGCGCAAGATATCAGAGACTTCTGTTACGCTTTCAATCGGGGCATAGTTTCCAGCAGATAGATCTCACCTTCCTTGGAGAAAGCCGGCCCACTTGGAGCGGAGGTCGGGATTTTGGAAACAGAAGCGGGCGTCAGCGATTCGGCCGGTGGCGAAGCAATAGTAGCAGGGATAGCGGCGCCGCTCAACCCGCTCGGATCGCTGGCCACCACATCGTCGGAAACCACGGACACTTGCCTTTCGGAGGCGCCAGTTGGGTCCGATTCTGGTGACGCGCTCTCGTCGCTTGCTTCGTCTTCCTTGATTTCGATTCCATTTGGAGGGTCACCCTTGCTTCCCATATCGAACAAGTGATCTTTCCAGGTGTGCAACACGTGAACGGCCTTTCCCTTTGCACCTGCCTTCAACGTGTCCGGGTCCACTGCCAGTCGTCCGACTGCAAGGGGAAGTACAGACGTTGGGGTAGACGCGGCTGATCGTTGTACGATGCTGATCAGCTGTTGCGGTACTACAGTCGAACTGGAGACTGAAACAACTACATGTATGATTGGACCCAATACCGCCAGTCGCGTGAGGTTTGTCCCTGACAAATTGCTAGGTACTTGGCGTGGACTTACCACCAGGAATCATGAGATCAGCACCCCCCACAAGGACTGGAATGACTGCTGCCGGTGTGGAGATCCAAGGAAGGATGTCGTATTTCTTCCATAGAGTGTAGACTAGACAACGACGCGATATATGAGATGTCCCGAATACGCCGTATGCGAAGACAATGCAGCAATACCTGTCGGTATAAGGTCATCTGCGCCCTTTCCAATGGTGAACCACAGCGGATCTCCCTCTGGCGACAGATAAACGACCTGAGCGTAATCAATGAGGCCGTTCGAACGACAGGTGATGTGGAGACTCACGCCAGGATCATCGGTATAGGTTGAGATCTTTTGAG
This sequence comes from Chiua virens, assembly GCA_019787685.1. Classification (NCBI taxonomy): domain Eukaryota; kingdom Fungi; phylum Basidiomycota; class Agaricomycetes; order Boletales; family Boletaceae; genus Chiua; species Chiua virens. Next base: position 1,358,802 of record JAHNUO010000013.1, read on the forward strand.
ACATGAGTCCGTCTGGTACGAGCAGGTCTCCATGTTCAGGGGATATGTCATACGCTTGTATAACGCGCTGCTTCAGCTTGCGTCTATCGGAGCTGCGAATCGGTGCTGTCGATTGACCATTTTTAACTGCAGATGTCAGACGTTTTGATAACTGAAGACATACCTGAGGTCTTGATATTCGACAGTGGTTTCTTGAACATTGTTGATAGTCATCAGCATCGAACATGTCAAAGTTGTAGATACATAGGTAAATTATGACGTTTACGGTAATCGGGTTTTCTGAAGTCTCTACGATCGATGGCGTGAAGCTTTCGTCTCTCTGCCGACCACCAAGAACGCTTCTGCACCCACAAGACCCAGTGACCGTGTCAAGTACGGCAAAGACTCGGCCAGCCTGACTTGGGCCTCAGAGAACGACAGACTTCGGTTGAATGGAGCAGCGATGTGCTTGCCAATGTCGGCGGTGACTTCGCGGTACCAATCGCGGATATTTTGAAACTCGTAGAAGCCGTACTGCAAGACGTCCTCGAAGAAGGTACTAAGAGCGGACGACGTTAACAATGAGACCGTAGAGGCACCATTAGGAAAGAACGTATGTTTCGCAGCGCGTTTTGGCGATGTCGAAGTGGTTGATGATCTCTTCCTCAGGGACGCGTTCGTGGTAGTTCTTGGGATTCGTCCTCATTTTGATTCGTCTTTCAACGTGTCCTCCCAGTGTGCAGACCCAAGAAGTTGGCATTGGCCGTCTTTTCATCAACACCTTTCTACCATCTTCACTTTCACCTCTCCTTTCGCCGGTTCATGCCCTGTCATCCACCACCTTTTCGTGTCATCGCGTCACATCGTCCATTGCCTCTTTATCTTGCCCTCCTCTCTATTCCCCGCGCTGTTGCTCCATCGTGACACACGTCGCGGTGTCGTTGTCTCCGAGTCGGGGTCGGCCCGACGGGCCATCATCAATGCTCTGCCCTACCTCGCTTCTCCTTCTCTGTTTGCTTTGTCCCTTTGGTGTCCCTCGCCTTTCCTCACATTGCCTGACGACGACGACGACAACGCATAGTGGGGTTGTCTCGTCCTCGTCCTCGTCCTCGTCGTCACCTTCACCCTTATCCGAGCTACCCTCTACCCACGTCTCGCTAACGACGACGACGATACGCCGACCGCAATAGTGCGGTTGTCACCTTGTCACCCTCTCCCCTGGCGTGTCGCGAACGATACAATAACTCAATGACTCAACGCGATGGTACGCTGCTGCGCTATCGTGTCTTCGTGTCTTCCGTTTTCACCTCCCCAGCCAGCCCAGTTCTTCTATATTGGACCCAGAGTCCAAAAGCAAAAAAAGGGGCGAATGACACACAACGTCAGTGATAACGAATGCAACGTGTTGTTTGTCGTGTCGCGTGCACCATCAGTGCTAGTGAGGGGGCCGACAACCTCGGAGACAAGACGAATGACACATCATTGATCACTCACGTACTGTGTCCTGCATCATCTTCGTCGCGTGACCCGCGTTCGAGTCGTCGTGAGTGGTGAACAGTAGTGGTGAAAGAGGTGGTGGTGCCGTGGGATTGATGCAACGAATCGCGGCGGGCATTGCGTCGTCGGGCGAGTGTGGTCGATGGCGAATGTGCCTTGTATCGTCGTCGCGGCGTCGCGAAAAAGCCCCCGTCGCGCGCGTGATTGATACGCTTCGTCATTGCATGTGGCGTCACTGCCATTGCTATGACACCGCGGCGATGCTGATGGTGGCACGAGTACGAGTCAGCGCTAGGACACCCGTGCGTTTACCCGTGCGTAGGAAAAGCCCAGTGAGTGCCGCGTCAGAGGAAGAGAGGATCGCGAGAGGGTGGAATGACAATTTGAATTTGCCATCTCAAGTGCCAATCGATCATCTTCGATGTTCCTTAGTGCCACGTATACCGTCTATGCAAGCCCCAAATTGCGAACTGCATCCTGTGTTCACCTGTTGATTTCAACTCGCTACGCATGACAGGATTGTTGACAGTTTGTTTCACTCCGAGTCATATGGAGTCCGAGGTCCATCCTTCATACTCTCTGGCGAGCTATAAATACATTACCTCTCAGTCAGATCCAGATTATCGTCAACCTTTGAATTCTTGCCATGGTATTTCATTTTTCTCCTTGCATTCGTGACCATCACTTCATGTTTGGCAGGGAGATCCGATTATGTATCCATATGGTACATTCGGCACCTACCCCGTCACAAATCCTATACCGGGACAGGCATTTGAATTCGTGTGGTATGTCGACCGTTCTTGTATGACTCGCTTCCTCAGTCCTCCTTCACAGGGAATCACCGTCTTGGGGGCAAAATGAATGCATGTTTCAGCTTGCGTGGTATAGTGACAGACTCTACAGTACGTCTCTTACCCTGGTCACTCAGTATCACCATTGAGAAAGTTCATAGGGCGAGGTTTATCACTCGTAGACGAGAATAACTCTTTTTTTTCGGAAACTGCGTCGTGTACAGGCATGGGGGAACGGCGTAGTTGGGCCATACTCCCGGGGGATATCGCGCCTGGTGATAAGTACTTCTTGATTAGTAAGTCGACGCGTCTCACACGAGTGCCATCATCTTCCCTAACTTCCTTCACAAGTGACCCCTCTCGTTGACGGAAAATATGGAGTGGGAATTCGTGGTAATGCTTACTTCCAAGTCAGCTAGATCCTTAATCTCGAATCTTGATTGGGTTGAATATAGCTCCCACTTGTACTTGACGTTGAACGTTTGAACCATGTGCAATTATTGCCAATCACATTACACGCTGTCATTCAAGTCTCTGGCTCGACTGTTGTACCGCAACAGCTTAGCATTGGACGGATTAGACCTGACATACCTATCGTTATCCGTAGGCACCCGACAGTAACGACGATAGCATATGGGACCATCTCATCACTCATGATCACACATCCGAGTAGTATCAAGGCGCTTGGCCTCCAATTCCACTCCAACGTTCGAACTGGTCGCCTTTGCTGGCGAAGAGCATGGATTATTCATCTCGAAAGCATACGCGTGCCAGTCGCGGGTACCCACACGCTCGAGCCGCCCCAGCTGGCCTTCACCCGCCTTCCACCACGAGCGCAGCGACTTACATGTCCATACCCAGTAGTATTGGTACCCCAGAGGTCGCGTAGTTGGTCAAGAAGATCGCTGCGATATACAGTCCTGAGTTGACTATCGGAAACACCGCCGCTGATCCCAAGCCGTACGTGCGCGCGCGCAGGCCCATTGATTCAACCAAGTCAATGTCGACTCGAACAAGTTACGGGTCCTACCGTCCACGTGTCCATCCTTGCCAAGAGTCTGGAAAGGAAAGTTAAAGGTCAATTCAACAAGTTTGTACAAGCACAACGATACAATATACCTCTCGGTTTGCGCCCTCCAAACGGGTTCACCGTAATCCATGTACCATCGATCCATCAAGGCAACAACACTCAGATGCAAGGAGAGCGCGTATAAAGAAGGTTTCTACGGTGGAACCATGATCATCGGTAACTTCAAAGGGGATGCCAAACCAAAAGTTCACGCACAACTGAGAGAAAGAGAACTGGCTGTCCAGCCTGAGAATATGGTCATGTCGCGCAATGCAGGCGCGGGCGCCTTGACGTCTTTGGAAGCTTTGATCTTCAATTCTTTTCAAACCTCGACGGCAGTGAGTTCCCTGTACTTGGCAGTCTTGAGGACAGGGACAGGCTCAAAGTTCAGCCATTTGGGATCCACTTTGTAGTACTCGGCCTTTTATGCAGGTCTTCCGTCATGTAATCGTCTGGTGAATCGGAGGGTACAGAGGTGACGACGCCAGTCCCTGTGATACACATGTTGAGTGTCATGTCAAGGTGGAACAATCGATATTGATTACCTTGGTCGTTTTAACGCTCTCCATCGGCAGCAGGTATACTTCCGGGATGACACCAAAGGGGGCATTAACTTTTGTTCCAACGATGCTTGCACCGTCAATCTCCAGCAATTGCACGATTTCACGACGTGACGGGGAGAGGTCCCTGGAAGGCCATGTTGCGTGCTGCTCGGTGTGACATGGGGAAGGCATCGGTGTCGTTGAGAGCAAAAATGCTATACTTCAAGGACTGACCGACGAAACAGTTCGTTTGACCATACCTACAACCGAGCAGCGTTACCCTCTTTTCCTCCGATGGGGCACTTCCCTGGAAGCGGGAGCCTTTTCCAAACCACCGACGCACGGTAAACCCCTCGGCATCGCCGCGATGCTATAACGACGATGCGATGTCGTCCGTCGTGTCGTCCCGCACACGACAAGGACTTCCTCGCGACGCCCACGACACGACAATGCAACGCGCATTCCGAGTTGCCATCGTTCACCCTCGCCTGACGACGCGAGCGACTGCCACGGCAGTGCACCATCATCACCTCTTTCACCACTGTTCATCACCACTGACGACGACTCGACGTATCATTCGTCTTGTCGCCGAGGTTGTTGGCCCCACAACGCCTGTCCGGGGGTGACGCTACTGGCACGGCAGGGAGAACAACATGTTGGATTAGTGATGACTGACTCGGACGTGGCGTGTCATTCGTTATGTTGCCCCTATTTCCCTTTGGACTCCGAGTCTAACATAGAAAAACTGGAGAGGCTGGGGAGGTGAAAACGTGACAACACGAAGACACGACAGCGCAGCAACGCACCATCGCGTCGTTATGTCATTGTGTCATTGTATCGCTCGCGACATAGCAAGAGAGGAGAGAAGGAAGGCGACAGCCGCACTATTGCGGTCAACGGATCGTCGTCGTCATCAATTGGCGAAGGGGAAGGCGACGAGGACGAGGACGAGGACGGCGAGGGAAGAGGCGGGGGACACCAGGGGACACAGCAAAGAAGGTTAAGTGAGGTGGTGGCACAGCATTGATGACGACCCGCCGGTCCGACTCGGACTCAGACGCAACGACATCGCGACGTATGATTGCGATGGAACAACAGGGTGGGGGCATGGAGAGAAGGGAAAGATGAGCGGGCGGGCGATTGGCAATGGGCGATGTGGTGAGACGGCCACGATATGACGCGATGACATGGACGCGACAATGCAGCGCCGTGTCGTCGCTGGCATGATGGGCACGTGGTGGCACAAACCGGCGAAGGGGAAGGTGAAGGTGATAGAACGATGCGACAACGTGTCGTCGCCGTGCACTTCCGAGGCGCGTCAGGACAAATTGTTCTTACGCGTGTTGCGTTTGAGGCGGATGTAGGAAATCCAACCCCCTTACTATCATGTGACCGTCGTAATGCTGAGGAACATGATGAATGGGCATGATAATCTGAACGATAGACGTACTCTAGTATTGGTCTGCAGGGCAATCCATACGCTGCCCTAGACTGACCTTATCATGATAAGTAGACGGGCCGGAGAAGACCGGCTGTTGAATGGCTTACGTGAGCGAGTCCGTGCTCATAATTCTCACGGTTGGAAAATGCGAGGTGTCCCCTTATACGGGGCTCCCACCCGCCAAACACCTCCAGCCAACCTTGCCTATAGCTGTACTGTACGGTCAACCGCCTAAATCAATCACTCCCCCTACTGCACCTCACTGTAGCATACTTCAAAGGTTAGCCCTCTTCTTTATTTTCTCTACTCTTAGATCACTTCCTCGATGTCCTCCGATGCCGTCCTGCCCTTTTTCTCTTCTCCATTCTCATTCGTCGCCATCGTGCGCTGTCATGCCCTGCGCTGCACTCTGTTTGTTTGGTCATAGACGCGTCGACGCGCTCCGTGTTCCACATCACTCCACTCCACTTACAAACCCCTTCGCGTGTCCTCGACGTGTTGAATCGTTGACTAATTCATTTTTTCTCTTCTAGATGCCCAAGGAAGCTAAACCCAAGGTATATTCATCTCACTGTCTACCACAACCCCATATACCTGCATATATGCGCTCTTATCCTTCAATGCATGTCTCTCTTGATCATTTGTCGCTCACACCTGTCGACAGCGCAAGGCTGCTGAGAAATCCGAAGCCAAGACTGCTAAAGGCACAAAGACAAAAGCCAAGGGGGGGCCAAAGCGCGCCCTCTCTGCATACATGTTCTTCAGTCAAGACTGGAGAGAGAGAATCAAGGCCGAGAACCCTGATGCTGGCTTCGGTTAGTATGTCCCTCCTGCCCTATGATATCTATCTAAAAACTCTTCACAGGCGAAGTTGGCAAACTTCTTGGAGCCAAGTGGAAGGAACTCGACGAAGACGAGAAAAAGGTAAGCACTTTGCACTTGCTATCGCATCCACTCATACTTTTTTCAGCCTTATCTTGATATGGCCGCAAAGGACAAGGCGCGAGCTGAGGAGGAGAAGGCATCCTTGGCTGGTGTGAGTCTTCTTTTGTTGTTTTTCCAATTTCTAATAACCTCACCATCCACTAGACTAAGGCCTCTAAAGAAAGCGGTGGTGAGGAGGCCGTCGACGACGATGAGGACTAATCATCGAGACCCGTGACATGTCCATACATATCAAACTCGCAGCTGTTCCACCTTTCCTTCCGTGCACTTAATCAAGATTTGCCCCTCCCTTGATGTTTCCTAGTATACTACTTTCCGCCCCTGCGAGACATGTGCCTACCAACCCTCCTTATCCCCGTAAATTTTTCATTCTTCACTTCCACTGTAACTTGCTCTTTTTCGATGCTCCGCTGCTCTCATGTGTTTGCTCACCGGTTCGTATGTTGTCCGTATTTGCTCCGCTGAAAACGATTGTATTCTTGTACGATCACCGGTTCAGTCTGACACAACATGCTACACTAAGATGACTTGGTCATGCGATGCCTCGGGCGGTGCCTCACTGTATAGGACTACTGCTCTAAATTCCGGCTAGTACGCTAAGATTATCTGTACTCATCAGTGATCACTGGAGTGACTGGGGCGGAGACGCTTACGGAAAAGACAAGAGGCAGGCAGACCCACATCAGCATAGAAATTGTCAGTACATCACTAACGAAGCGTTACATACATATGCTGACGATATCGCTGACAGGAATTGTGAGCTCAAGTGTACTCCATGAGGTACGTCCAGAACCATATGTACTAGCCATTGATTATTGTCACAGAATGGAATTTCGATCTAAAATTTACTGCAGGGAGGTTTGTTATGAGCCAAAAAAGAAGGGAAGATCCAAGCTACTTTCATAGCGGGTCTAAATTATTGGCCGTCGCGCACCACCGGACATGTCACTACCCGGAGGAGGAGCAACTCGAGCAACTCGAACACCCCGCGAGTCGGTGATCTTTGATGCAGGAAAGATCTGGAAGAAGAACCCATCCACCCGCAGTATCTCGGTATGAAAACATAGTACATACTACGAACCTTGGCTTTCGTGACCTCTTTTACAATGTTTAGGTCATGATTTATCCGAATCGTCGTCTCTGACCCCCTGCTTCATCCGGTCCGAGCAAAGAAAACTCGACATCAATGGCGATTTCGTCAAAGCTAACCTACCCTATTGCTAACCTGCTCTATTTCGATGTCTGCATATCTAACACCCGTATCAGATTTCGTCGCCCCTCCTTTCTCACCTGCTGCCAGTGGCATTGTCCTGTGAGCCTGTCGCCATCCTCATGTTCCAGCGCTGGTTCGCCCTTCACAGAGCTGTGGTCGAGGCTGCCTGCAAATGTTCAACTTCACTCCAAAGTAGACCTGCTCATATATGCCGGGAAGAACAATTTACTATCGGCGTCGTTGGTGGAATTGTCTGTGTTGCGCATGGCCCTACCAGTCAAGTTTGAACAGCTCGTCGGTCTCGATCGAATAGTGTTTTCACGGAGAAATGGGGCGGTGCATGCGAAGTTTATGGCCAATGGGGTGATGGAAATACTGGAACACAATTGGCAGACATGGTGTTCGCTGCAGAACAAGGTGACGACCGTCGATGCACCAGAGGTTGATGACAGTGCCAGTATACGAAGGTCCTCGGCAAGGTACTCAGAGTAGAGGGTAGCGGGGAGGTCGATAGACGATCCTTTATATCAAGTGAGTGTGAAAGATGGTCCGTTTTCTGACACGTCGTGACGATGGACTATTGTCTACCTTCCGTGACGAAGGTATACGTACATGTATAGTCAGTGGATTTAGCCTCGCAGAGGCACCTGATTGAACATAACCCTCGGTTTCTCTATCACTGGCTGGTGAATTTGAACCTGCAGCTACGCATGCAGACTTTGATCGCTCATAGAGTTCAGATTACGAATATAGAACGAAGAGGGATTTTCCTATACGTTAGAGGTTGTCAGTTTAGGGTCATCGGACAACTTTGAACAGCGCACATACTAATCCCTGACTATCCGATGATACAGGCGCCATCAGTGAGCCGATTATCATCACCTTTCAGGCGGAGGCCTGCTGAGATCGATGTATTCGACCAGGGGTGACTACTAGTCGACGTCTGGGGGTCAGGTGAGATCGCTGAAGAACCGCTCTCGTTCATAAGACGGACTCTGAATGACCATGAACAGCAACGGTGCGTAGGAGCCTGAGGCTTGGTCGCGTTCACGGCTCTTCAACAACTGACCGATCACTTGAATAGTATCCGGCCGTCGCTCCTTCTTCGCGCATCTTCGTCAATGCAGGAGTAGATTGGCCTTGGTTTTCTGGATTTGCTGGTGGCACGAACGAAGGCGGGAGAGTAGTCAGCGTGACGATCGATGGTATTGTCCGAGTGTTCTCGACTAGTGAGCATTTTTCGTTCCTCTGGAAGCTCGGAAAACGACGAACAACCTTCTCTTGTTGAAAGTGAAGTAACCTCCCTACCAGCATGCGCGGTTGTACGCCCGCTCTCAGCATCACGGACCCGCGTACTCGTACCCTCCCATCGCTCTCAAGATCAATGCCGTCGATTGTCACTCCTAGTCGAATCTTGGTATTTTTGTCAATACGACAACTCTTTCGATTGGTCCTCATTCTCTTGCGACGCCCGGCATGCCCCTCTCTCACCTCTCCCCGTTCAGAGATGCCATCGTCTCCCGTAGACAGCGGAGCTATCGGCGCCCAGGGATCCTCTATTGGATTTGGACGTGCAGCGATCTTGGTGGCCCCTCTGAAAGTTATTGCCGTGTGGAGACACCAGATGTTAGAGGGGCGTCACAACTACTAAATTTAGTTTGAGGACGGGGGCTGAACGAAGAGTGTGTCGTCTATGCGCTTGAATTGATCGATTTTCTGATTTTTGGGTAGGTTTTGATGACCACCCACGTGGGCAAGAAAATGTTTCATGCCGTGTTCGACACTCTGGAAACAGAGATGGGGAGAGCAGCGACGACAAGTTGTTACTCGACTGCCTGAATCGTCCACTCGTGAGCTCTGAGCCAGGTGTAGACATTGATACGAACATCATACCCCTCTCTGGAGCATAGGTGGTTGCTCTACTGTCATTCTCTTTCTCCGGCCCTGCGTTCTCTCTTTCAAGCCCTGAATCGTGCTCGTCCACTTCCGCTAAGATGATGCACGGGTCGCTTTCAATGCACGAGAGGACTACGCTCTTCTGTGGTCGGGTCATGAACACTGGCGCTACCAATGGTGTTCCATTCCATGTTACACAGGTTACGTGTGCGCGGAACGCCACTCAAAGGACACCTATTACAGATCCAATGGGATGAAGTAATTGATCGATCTGAGTGGAGGGATGAACAGTACGCTTCCTGGAGTACAGCGAAGCGAGGCCAATGAGCCAGGCAGAGAGGAACCGCTTACGTATACAGCTTCGTGAAGAAGATCGTCTACCTACCACCTCCCGTACTGGGGTCGTGGGCAAGGGGAATGTTGTGGGCCCGCTCCTGGGTTCTCAAAAGTGATTCACGTCTTATGAAGCTAGTGTTCAGCGTAACTGACAGGCGATTTACCATTCCCTCCACAGCAGAGAAATCATGGACGTTGACCATCCCGAATGTCCTTCCAGAACTTCAACAAGCCAGCGTTATTGTTTAGATCAGCCAAGAACCACGCCACGAAGAAACAGCCATGGCTTCATCGCCATCTAATCAACTAACCAACTCTCATCGCCACCCAGTCCCGGAGATTTTGGTGCGTTGTCCATTACGATATTCGGATACAAGCTCACACCACTATCCTTGTTTAGACCGACTTGCCAAAGAGGTGGCTTAGCGAAGTCCTTTCCTTGCTGAACGTCAAGTCCGAGGAGATTCAGCGGCGCTTGAACGCGAGCTGCCTGAGGAGCACAAAAAATTGCAGGACTTGAAGGCAGAGTTCGCCGTTCGACAGTCCTCGGAGCCGACAGGTCCCGTTCTCGCTGCCTGAAAAGCGGAGCACGCTCGATAGTCCGAGGAGCGTTGCAAGTGGGAGAATGATTCCTCGGCGTGGCAGACGCAGCGCAAGGCGATGTCCGAGCAAAGGACGAGTCTCCTGGCGCGTGTCACCGAGTTATCGGACGCAGTTGCACGAAGTGAAGAAGTTCGTATCCAGTTATCGGCATTGGAGGCCAAGCGTGTCGCCTGGATGAAGGAATGCGATCCTCTGCTGAATGCCATGATACAACAACCAGAAGAGTGGGCGGTGCTAGCCAACGTCTGCGGGGAGTTGGACGAGGACCGGGTGAAGTTGGAGGCCAAGAAGACTTCAAGGGTCGAGGAAAAGGCCGGATGGGACAGTGAGCGTGCGGCGCTGCAGGAAAAACAAGAATCCTTGTTACGTTCTCTCGAGGAAGTCCGTGCATCCGTGGAGTCGCAGAGGTCTACCACGGCTTCTGCTCAGAAGGATAGACTTCTTCCACGAACAATATGCACAAGCATCCGCGTCCGCCAGTTCCATCCGGGATGAGAACCTAGAGCTGGAGAAGAAGGTGAAAATAGCTGAGGGACAAGCGCATGAAGGTATCGCAACAATCAAGGCATTCTACGAGGTATCTCCTTTCTTCGATTCAGCGATTTGGATCAATATGTGCTCACTGATATCAAAAGGCTTTGCACGCTGACGTGGCCCGATGGAAAGGGTTGGCGGAGCTCCTCAAGAAAAAGACGCACGGGCGAATGACGAACTTCATACGTACGTACGAGAGCTACGCAAGTTCCTGAGGTCGTGAATCTTTGCAGCCGTATAACGGCGGAAAACAAATCCCTCGAAGCTGAGACATGGAAACTTGGCTGGGCAACAACGCAGCGTCGCCCAACGAAACTATTTGTATCGCAGGATCTGCTCCAGAACGAGCAAATCTCCTGGGTCCAAGCTCCGTCGGCTCTCAACATCCCACATTTCCAACGAACATTAGCATGCAGCGATGTTGAAGACCTCAACTTTCTTCTCCGTTCAATATGTACCCCAACATTTCTCGTTACCTTCCACCGTGGTGGAATCGGTTCTACCGCCACGGAGGTTCACTACCGAACACATCAAGTTTCTTCCCTCGATCTCGATCGTTTTGGCTTCCCTTGTTACTTCGTTTCCGCAAGAGACCAAAGAACTGCATGAACCCTGATGTAGGCGCGGTTGTCGTGCTAAGCATAATGTCGACTTGTCTCATTTTGTTGCTGCGCTGCGGGCTAGTTTGAACATCGTCGTTGGTCATTTAGTTGGATGAGGCCACCTAGAATACCTTCTCCCAGATCTCAGCTAACGCCACAAACTGTAAGTATGCTGGAAGCAACGACAAAGTTCATGCTTTGGTTCATGAGACAAGTATCTTAAATGGGCGGTCATACACCTCTTACGAATCGCATTACCAATCTTGTGGCACTAGCCGGCCACGAGGAGAGCTACAACGATACAAAATTGCTACAACAACACAAAGGGCGTAGGAGGGGCGGGTAAGCAAAAAACGGCTGCTATTATAACTGGCGAGACGATGAGAAAAGCGGATAAAGGAGAAAACAGAGTGAACACTTGGTGAGACGATGAGAAGGCCGGAAGGAAAGACCAACCCTGTAATCAATCTCGGCAGGCCAGGCGGAAGGAGGTGGTGACCTTGACGAGGGCGAGGCGCAGGAGTTATCTAGCTTGACTGATTAGCTTTGTGTAAATCGATAACACAAACTCGGAGCAATTCGGGTGGGTTGTTGTGGGTTGTTGACACACACTCAACGAGCAATCGCGGGCTGTCTCTTGCGCTCTCAACACCATTCCTATCCATCAAGCCACTCGCTTCAATTCTTACTATCATGCAGATCGACGATATCAGACAGAAATTTGAACGGTTCCGAATCCTTGTTATCGGCCGGGCCAACGCTGGCAAGACGACACTTCTCAAGCAAATCTGTAATTCGAAGGAGAATCCAGAGATCTATGACGGAGAAGGGAAAAAGGTATGTGTGTATGCCAACCTGGGGTTTCTGATCTCACAGGTGCACTTATGGCCTGTGATCAGGTCGATCCGGCACAGATCAAAGAGTCTGCGGAGGTGAATACCAGGTTTACCATCAACCCTCGTTGTCACCATCTTACACGTTTCAAGCGGGGAGAACACAATATCGAGAACGAGATGGTATTTCGAAGCAACCCCGGCTTTGTCTTCCATGACTCCCGTGGGTTTGAAGCCGGTAGTGTCGACGAGTTTAACAAGATGAAGGACTTTGTCGCCGAGCGAGCTAAGACGACATTCCTCAAGAAGCGTGTCCACGCTATATGGTAAACACACAGAGTCACTTACGGCGTGCTAACCACAAATGTTGCATAGGTACTGTATCCCAATGGATCAGATGCACCGTGCGATCTTGACTGCGGAGGAAATGTTTTTTGATGAATGTGAAACAGGGAATGGTAGGCTTTTCTTAATTATCCATTTATTGTTTTATTTTTATTGTATTTTCGGGACAGTGCCTGTTGTGGTTGTGTTCACAAAATGTGATGCATTGCAAGTGCTGGCAGTGGCTGCCCTGACAACCAAGGACAAGGAACTACCTGAACAGGAAAGACTTGCCAAGGTAAAGGAACTTGAGGAAAGCATGCTGCAGAAGAGCACAATTTGGGAAAGATTGCAAAAAAGAAAAAATCCCCCAAAAGTGTATGCTGAAGTCAAAGGTCTGTATGATATTGGGGTAGGTGACATGGAGGTATCTCATTATGTGATTTTTTTTGCAGATATGCACAAGTTCAATGAAGGATGCAGGATTGTGCTAGAAAAGACTGCAGCTGCTTTGAATGATGAAAGTTTGGAAATGCTGTTTGTGACCACACAAAGTGCAAACATCATGCTTTGTGTGAAATATGCTGTTGACAGGTATGTGACCCTTCTTAATGTTAAGGATCTTTTAGTGAATTACACATGATATATCATAGAACTTTGGTGCCCTTCATTGGTAGCAAATTGTCTCCAGTAGGAAGATTTGATCAGAAAGAGCAAGGGTCCTTGATGAGAAGAATGGGTTCATGGTTCCCACATGTCAATGTATGAAAGTGTGGAATTTCTATATGGATGTGAAATGCTTACAAATATTGGCAGGTAAGAAATGTGATCAAATTGAGAGATAGAGTGATTTTGATACATGTCCATGTCTGCTCCCACTATGTTCTCTCATTCATAGTATGTAAGTGGTTTGACTGTTCTTGGAGGTATCAGAGTGAATCTGATCCATGTCCATGTCTGCTCCCACCATGTTCTCTCATTCATAGCTTGTAAGTGGTCTGACTGTTCTTGGAGGTCTCAGAGTGAATCTGATCCATGTCCATGTCTGCTCCCACCATGTTCTCTCATTCATAGCTTGTAAGTGGTCTGACTGTTCTTGGAGGTCTCAGAGTGAATCTGATCCATGTCCATGTCTGCTCCCACCATGTTCTCTCATTCATAGTTTGTAAGTGGTCTGACTGTTCTTGGAGGTCTCAGAGTGAATCTGATCCATGTCCATGTCTGCTCCCACCATGTTCTCTCATTCATAGGATGTAAGTGGTCTGACAGTTCTTGGAGGTCTCAGAGTGAATCTGATCCATGTCCATGTCTGCTCCCACCATGTTCTCTCATTCATAGGATGTAAGTGGTCTGACTGTTCTTGGAGGTCTCAGAGTGAATCTGATCCATGTCCATGTCTGCTCCCACCATGTTCTCTCATTCATAGGAAGTAAGTGGTCTGACTGTTCTTGGAGGTCTCAGAGTGAATCTGATCCATGTCCATGTCTGCTCCCACCATGTTCTCTCATTCATAGTATGTAAGTGGTCTGACTGTTCTTGGAGGTCTCAGAGTGAATCTGATCCATGTCCATGTCTGCTCCCACCATGTTCTCTCATTCATAGCTTGTAAGTGGTCTGACTGTTCTTGGAGGTCTCAGAGTGAATCTGATCCATGTCCATGTCTGCTCCCACCATGTTCTCTCATTCATAGCTTGTAAGTGGTCTGACTGTTCTTGGAGGTCTCAGAGTGAATCTGATCCATGTCCATGTCTGCTCCCACCATGTTCTCTCATTCATAGGATGTAAGTGGTCTGACTGTTCTTGGAGGTCTCAGAGTGAATCTGATCCATGTCCATGTCTGCTCCCACCATGTTCTCTCATTCATAGGATGTAAGTGGTCTGACAGTTCTTGGAGGTCTCAGAGTGAATCTGATCCATGTCCATGTCTGCTCCCACCATGTTCTCTCATTCATAGCATGTGAGTGGTCTGACTGTTCTTGGAGGTCTCAGAGTGAATCTGATCCATGTCCATGTCTGCTCCCACCATGTTCTCTCATTCATAGGATGTAAGTGGTCTGACTGTTCTTGGAGGTCTCAGAGTGAATCTGATCCATGTCCATGTCTGCTCCCACCATGTTCTCTCATTCATAGTTTGTAAGTGGTCTGACTGTTCTTGGAGGTCTCAGAGTGAATCTGATCCATGTCCATGTCTGCTCCCACCATGTTCTCTCATTCATAGTATGTAAGTGGTCTGACTGTTCTTGGAGGTCTCAGAGTGAATCTGATCCATGTCCATGTCTGCTCCCACCATGTTCTCTCATTCATAGGATGTAAGTGGTCTGACAGTTCTTGGAGGTCTCAGAGTGAATCTGATCCATGTCCATGTCTGCTCCCACCATGTTCTCTCATTCATAGCTTGTAAGTGGTCTGACTGTTCTTGGAGGTCTCAGAGTGAATCTGATCCATGTCCATGTCTGCTCCCACCATGTTCTCTCATTCATAGGATGTAAGTGGTCTGACAGTTCATGGAGGTCTCAGAGTGAATCTGATCCATGTCCATGTCTGCTCCCACCATGTTCTCTCATTCATAGCTTGTAAGTGGTCTGACTGTTCATGGAGGTCTCAGAGTGAATCTGATCCATGTCCATGTCTGCTCCCACCATGTTCTCTCATTCATAGTATGTAAGTGGTCTGACTGTTCTTGGAGGTCTCAGAGTGAATCTGATCCATGTCCATGTCTGCTCCCACCATGTTCTCTCATTCATAGGAAGTAAGTGGTCTGACTGTTCTTGGAGGTCTCAGAGTGAATCTGATCCATGTCCATGTCTGCTCCCACCATGTTCTCTCATTCATAGTTTGTAAGTAGTCTGACTGTTCCTGGAGGTCTCAGAGTGAATCTGATCCATGTCCATGTCTGCTCCCACCATGTTCTCTCATTCATAGGAAGTAAGTAGTCTGACTGTTCCTGGAGGTCTCAGAGTGAATCTGATCCATGTCCATGTCTGCTCCCACCATGTTCTCTCATTCATAGCTTGTAAGTCTTTGTTACAATTTATTGAATGTATCTTGTTCCCTCTAATATCCCTCAGGATGTAAGACATCTTGAAGCCTTGTATGAAATATCACTGAACACTATTTCTGCTCTATCTCCATTTTCTAGAAGGTGAAACCCAATCATTTTCTTTTTTTACTTCATCTTCATCTTTATTTTGCAGGAGGTTTGTTGTACTATCTCACTTTGACCAAATTAATGATTAATGTAATTTTATATAGTTACTAAACTCTGCACAGGTTTTTTATTTATGAAGTTTCTTATATTTGAATTTTGATTCTCACAATGTTTTTACATTAGCACCCAGTTCAATATGGTGCCACAATACACTCAACTCCCTCAACATCAATGGTATGCATGCTATTTTCATGCTAGAACATTTCTCATATCACTTTGTATAATTCAGCTCCCATGGACCTTGAAACCATGGAAAAAAGCCCTTTTGTTGGGCATTGGTCAGTCTTGTTTGGTATGCCATTCCCACCCCTTCAATATCTGTATAGATTCTGCCATCATTATGGTGCACTCCTTCCATCTCCACCAGCAAGGTAATCCAGAATCAGTTGCAGCAGCTGCCAAATTGTACAAATCGTCTGGCACATGTGCCAAAGTTCAACAAGCAGTGACTCTGCTAGCTCATCAACATGATCCCAAAGATGAAGAGGGGATGACAGTGGCAATAATGGATCTGATTTCAAAGAATCTCATATGTGAGTCACACTTTTGTGCAATTGTACAAGTTGATTAAAAACACTTTAGCTATGGATTTCTCTGTGTGAAAAGTTCAGTATCTTCAATGATGTCTCAATGGTGCAGAATATTTTGGTAGAATGGAAACTGGTTGTAAATGTGAATTGTGTAACATTGTGTTTTTTTGACACAGTTGTGGTGATTGATTCAGAGCATGACCATTGCTCAACCCTTCACATAGTGTCACTGACGCACCAATGAAAAACACATCTCAAAAACATTGATACACTATAAACCAATGCCGCATCACACAAAACCTGTATACACCATCGAAATCCTCATCAACACCGGTCAGAACAGAAACACAAATCGACTCGGAAACTTGACTCGCTTCATGTCCATGCCCCTCCACGCCACGCTCGATGCACATTGACCCTCTCCCTGTGCACCACCCTGACTGGTATACTGCCCAATGGCGGTGGGGTCCCCGAGGTGTTGTCGATCCAGCGCTCAAGGGGTGCTGTCGTGCTGGTCGTCCAAGAAGACGACGCTAAGGGCCCAATACTCCGAGTCGTCACCACCCTCCGAAATCCAGATTCAGTCCCATTCTGCGTCGCCAACGTGATGCTGCTCCCCGTACCCGCAGCCCCACTCATAGTTCGAGTTCATACACACCATCGATCCCGCGGTGGCATTCCCAGACACAATCACGAAATCGGCCGAATAAATTACCGTATCGACCGGCTTGTTCGTCGTAAACCGAAGCGTGGTGTGCGCAGAGTCAGCGAGGGAATCAGAGCGGGAGAAAACGAACACGACATCCACCGTCCGTGCCACCCAACAACCATCCCATGTTTCAACGATCAAGATACGAGACCCAATCGACGAGCTCATCACGCGCCGTGTTCGCTCGAACAACCATCGACTCGGCGTCGTCCACCCGAACCAGTCCGCAAGGCTAAATGCAATCCCAAGAACAGCGATCCGGCAGCGACCAGGGCGCGCGCACGCTTCCACCCGCGACCGCCCACAGAAGCCACGTGCACGCACATCGGAGGTAGGAAATGGAGGCACCTACTCCTTTGCCTCCGCCCCGCTAGGACCGTCACCGTCACCGAACGCGTCTTCGCCGTGGGATCCACAGCCGCGGCCAGTTGCGTAAGGTATGTCTGTTCGCGCCGTCATCAAACACCATCAGCATTACATCACCCTCGCCCGACAACGGCTCAGGTCCGCGCACCAAAATGACACGTCCAAGACGCCCATCTCGCGCAGCGTGGGGTACTTCCAGTCTTAGATCCAGCTCACCAGCTTGGGTCGGGCGTGTGGAACAAGGGGATGAGTGGTTGTTATCGTTCTGTTCGATATCACGTTGGTTTCTGGAATGAACAGAAAGACGAGACAGACCCCTGCAATCAGAAAGGAGACGGCGACGATCAATGCGCAATAGTGATGAAATTTACGACGCGTCCGATCACGTGTATAAAAAAATCTGCGTCAAACTATGATATTGGCATGCTAATTGGTCGTGATCCAACTAACCTACCCAAGGAATGAAAACACTAATGAAAGGCAAATACAAATGCAAGTAAACTACGCCCCTTTCTCTTTCTAGGATACGGCGAGATGAGAACAGAAAACATCGGGAGTCAAGGCACTGCATACGTCGACATGAAGAACGAAAATGAAAGATAAGAACCCCCAGGTTTCGAAATATCAACCGCGCATCAAACGGCACGGGGATCATATCCGTCCAGAAAGAGATAGCCATCCACCGTTCGCAATCACATTACGCGTTCTCTGACTTGCATAGCCCGGAGCCATATCTCCCCGGACGGCTGTTTGTGTGCGCATCAGCTCCGGCGTCACATGTAACCCCAGCACGAAATACGTACCTCTTTGCTCGTAAGATCCGCCACACCCGTCTGTTGTCCTTGTCCTTCTCGTTCCGAATCTTGGTGGTGAGCGACTCCGCTTTAGGCGGGAAGACGCCAGGTCCGCAGCGCGCCTGAAGATCTGCCAGAACTTCGTGTGTTCCTTCCGACTCGAGGTCAACCTTGCCATACCAGCCGGGATCGATGTAGAATCCTTCAATGTTGGGAATAGGAACGCGAACAGCGCGCGATCGAGTGTGTTTGCGATTGCGTGGGTGGTACAAGCGGGCGGATAGTAAACGTGGTCCGGTGAACCCAACGGACAACATCGTGCAACGCGCCATGAGGTCTATGGAAGGAGTGTGAGGATGCTTCGAACGTCTGTTGATTCAATACGCACGTTTCCGTTCGAGTCCGATCCTGCAACAGCTGCAGACTATCTTGCGCCCCCGTGGACTTACGTCAAGGTAGGCGATGAGATTGCAATGGAGATTGTGCGTCACAGAACTACCGATGCGAATGACTCGATGGAAGTACGATGGAGAGGATGCCAAGTTGTGGAAGTAAGGCGACAGTTTGCCCACACGGGTGTATCTATAATCCAGATCCTGCCATTCATACGTCTGAGGCTGTTCCACAATACGAATTCAAGATGAGACGCACCACAAGATAGCTCCCGTCCCACATCAGCCGACCGAGGTTCCCTTCATCCCCGACAGCAACGTCCCACAACATCTCCCACTTGGAGAAGTTTCAGAATACCGGAACGTTTCACTTCGGCCTCACACTTCACGACATTCGCATCAGACAACCAATCTCCCCCAGGGAAGGCACGAACACTCTCAATACCGGTGCGCGCCCGGGTCGATAGAGGCGATTTGAATTTGGAGACCGTTGATGAGAAACTTGGGTTCCGTTCATTCTTTCTATGTGAATGATTACCAGAATGGGAATGAGAAGTGGGCGACGGAACTCGGCTAGAGACGCTGGATTGACGGGTGCCTGGACGCGAAGGATTCGGAACCTGATTTGATTCGGCCGAACGCAGTGTCTTGATGTACCTAGCCTCGGACTTGGCTTGAGCACGAAGACGGCGGAGAACCACTCGCGTGTAAGCCCACGTTGTGAGTGCCAGCGCAAGTATATCCGGTGTTTCGGATGTCTCCGGAGCATCCCGCTTCGCTCCTTTAGGTTGCAGTACGCGGCAGCAAGACGAGCATATTGATGTGCTGGCATGGCCACGCCACGTAGGTAGTTATGCAGATCCTAATGAGTATGTCATTATACGTGAGCGCGCGAATTACATCTTACCTTCAACGATAACTCCGCCCATTCAAAATCCCACGTCATATACCCGACTGTACCGAGGTATCGTTCGAGAACGAACTCACGGAGAATTCTGCTCTGGAACGATTCCAGAACCTGTTTGTTCGCACTGTAGAGCGTCAGCCACTCGGAGTATGACAAATACGACAGCAACAGTGGGAAAAGATTTGTGTTGGACTGAATGTCATGATCGGGAAATATGTCGGCGGAGGTGTCGATTCCCGAGGCGGTTCTTCCACCTGCTCGTTCTTCCTCCATGGATAATTGCTTTGCGACCTCGGCAACTACTGGTGATGGAACCTTTTCCAACCACAAACCCCGACGTTGTTGACGAGCAACCTTGCAATCGTCGGGGGTCGTCGGTGTGTGTAGGCACTTTTCGGGAGCGGAAGAGGCGTGTGCGTTCCGGAATAAAAGGTGTTCCAGGAGCTGGTGCCGACGGAGTACTTGAGGACTTGGCGTGTCCATCTTCGTTCCGAAAACCATCTTCCTTGCTCAAACGCAGACTTGCAGAGGAAGTTGAACGCTTCTAGAAGATGGCCGAGCCTAGGGCCTCAGCATTCTCACACCTTCGGTTTTCGCGAACAGGTCATGACATCTAGGAGTAAAGGATCACCCGGTTCGGGAATGGCCTTCTGGGAAGATGGCACGACCGGTTTTTGAGGGGTGGTGAGGCGTGCCTTTGTCAAGACGCATCAGGCGTGTTCAGATCCAAGATCGACCCTGAGGTCCAACGGTTGGCGAATGCTCTGCGGGTAAATTGTTCTTGCTCGTATTACGAGTCAAAGGCGGAAGCTCGGAGGAATAGAACGTCGGGCTGACGGTTACAGTGCTCCGCGAACGCAAGTCAGAAGGAAATGACTCTCGCGGCGCAGAGGAGGCGAAGCCACTGCGACGCGGGGGAGAGGAGGGCTGGAGGGATGCATATTCGACAGGCGATAGGCATTCTGCACGTTCATGGGCCTCAGAGGACCCTTAGCAGCGGGTTGTGGCGCAGCAGTGGTAGCAAAAATGAGGGACCCCTGCGCAAAGGAGCCACTGCGTCTGGATTTCCTGAGCCTGTCTCACAGTCTCTTTGAACAGAGGATAATCTGACAATACGATTCTAGCAGCTGTCACACTGGCAGTGACTTTGTCACGCTCAGTCTATGACTCTGTCCTTCTACTTTATCATTGGGAAATGTCTCACGGAAAGGGCAAGACGAAGGTATCCGCATATCAGCACAGTTAGCCATCGTTTTTATACTATGGAACCATGTCGTGACGATATTGTCGCACAGGGATTGTGGACTCAATTCCCGCGCCCCTAGGTATGCGATGCGCGGAACCCACACAAGCCATTAATCATCGCCGCAGAACCGGATTCCGATCCAGAATTCAATACAGGGGCCTTCATTTACGAGACGAAAAAGAAAGGTGAACGCGGTCGCGCGCCACCTGGCGCGTCACCACTTCGCAAGTCCCGGTCGAAGAGGAGCGACATCCTCGGTGATACTCGATACGCGACCAGTGCCAGTGAGTGAGTACTTACGCGCATTTGACGTCTGATTATTTCGAATTGTAGGAAAGACGTCTGGACGCGTCCCCGAGCCAAGGACTAACCCTCTTTTGGAGTATTTCGGTATGAAAACGTGGTATTATGTTTTTTGGCTTTCGTGACCTTGTTTTTTTAGGTGATGATTTAGACCTACACTCTGCCTCTGAGGATGAAGAAACCGCAGAAATTGATGACGGGGAGTCAGCCGTTGGCTCAGGAAGGGACAGCGATACCGAGCCTGTTGTTTCCAGAACATTGACAATGTTCTTAAAATCTCAGGAGACTACACCCAACAGAGGCGGTATCACCCCAGCTGTGAATGATTCTGTGACGGAGTCGGAATCGGAAGCAGAACCAGCTATGCAAACACTGAAACGCAAGTCACCCTCTTTTCTTCAAGTCGTACCCCCATCGAAGCATATGCGGACCCTTCCCGCGGAAGGTTCGTCACGAACACTCAAACGTTCTTGATTTATGAGTTTAATCTCTTGCAGACGACTCTGAGACAGAGCCAGAATCCGAGGAGGATGAACTTCTGAAAGCTGCACGCTTTGCTGGTTTGTAGCTTCATTCATCGTCTACTGCATCGAAGGGTTTGATTTTGGCCAGTACAACCAGTTTCTCCTTCTCGATCAGATTCGGAGACGGAATCTGAATCTGAGGAAGATATGATTGCCAATCCCGTCTGCAACTCCCTCACACTGCTTCGTTTTGCTTCCATTTATTCTGTTTTCTACAGGCTTTCACTCCTCGGCCGGCCTTTCCTCTTCGTGAAGATCAAAAATACCTTGGCCCTCTTGTCCTAAACCGTGAGAAGGGTATCATGATACCGGCTGCGATCAACACTTACTTAAGGGAATACCAACGTGAGGGTGTTCGATTTTTCTGGGACTTGTATAATCAAGGTAGAGGTGGAGTTCTTGGTGACGACATGGGCCTCGTAGGTGGTGTCCCTTACCACTACTTCTATCGCTGAGCTTTCTCGCCCGATACTTTGACTACAGGGTAAGTACTGACTATACCATACACTGGAGGGTCTCGCATCTTAGCTGTGGCTATGGTAGGCAAGACTATCCAGGTCATTTCATTCCTCTCCGCCATCATGAAAAAGAACGGAGACCAGAGAGATTTGAACCGGAGACGAAATTATGTCTCAGAGCTCCAAGACGGTGTCGAATGGAGAAAACATCGAACTCTTCCCCCGGCGGACACCGTATGGCCAACTTGCTTGATCATCGCACCGTCCACAGTGGTCGGCAACTGGGAGCGCGAGTTTGAGATGGTGAGTATCTTGATAATGTTGTGATAGCAATCCAGTCAACCCACAAGTTATTAGTGGGGTTATTTTGAAGTTGGTTCTTATATCGGCTCGCCGGCGCATCGAGAGGAGGTACTCACCGATTTCAGGATGGGACGTCTAGATGTAGGTGAGCGTAGGCCTTTTTATGTTCAGTGTACGCTTACGTCTCACTGACATCTTCGCAGTAGTCACCTCATTTGACCTTGCACGCAGGGATATCGCAGTACTTGACGAGCTTCCCTGGTCGGTGATCATAGTCGACGAAGCTCACCGCGTCAAAAATCCTCGCTCTAAGATTACCTTGGCGTATCACCAATTTGCGTGCATGAGGCGGTTTGGCCTGACGGGAACAGCAATACAGAATTCCTACAATGAACTATGGACGATCCTTGACTGGACAAACCCCGGAAAGCTGGGGTCGACGAAACAATGGAAAGGTTACATTGTCAAACCGTTGACAATGGGTCAATCAGCACATGCGTCGGAAGAGGAGAGGACCAAAGCGTTGGTGCGCAGCCTTGCCTTACCTCGGTTGAACAACAAGGTTGACACTGCACAGGCCGTTGCAAGAATTCTGAAGGAACATTTGCTACCAAACTTTTTTAAACGAAGGTAAGTTATCCGTCACTGTACAATCCAGCCACTAGAGAAGCATTTCAGGACCAAGGAAATCATTAAAAACCAGGTCAGGATTATTGCTCACCATCTCGCATTCGCGATTTAAAAATGGCGTAGTTACCGACGAAAATCGACGAAGTTATGTTTTGTCCTTTGACACCGCAACAAATCAAAGTATATAAACGCATCCTCGCCATGGACCAAGTGCAAAATATCGTCAGGAAGGAAGAGTTTTGCGATTGTGGGTCAAAGAAAAAGTCAGTGTTCGAAACAAAGCATGCCGGTTGAGGTTGCTTTAACTTGCTACAAGGCGCAAAGAGTGTTGTCACCCAATCGGGAAGGGCGATGTTCTGAAATTCACTTCAGTTTTGATCAAAATCTCGAATCACTTGGCTTTGATACTTCCAGGTAACAGTCTTATACATCAAGTTGCAAGATAGCTAATAGCTGTTTTAGCCCCTACCGATACCCAAGAACAGGTGAGAGGCCCAGATCATTGTGTTATGTCGTCTCACTGTACAACTACAACAGACTATCAAGCATCGCGAGCTTGCCGGAATCGTATATGCGGGAGAGTCCGTGCCGAAATTTGGGACTGCAATGATGCAACCATCTTTTTGTGGCAAATGGACAGTATGTAGCAAGGTTCACTGTGACAGATGAGTATGCGCATCTAATGGACTGTTCTCTAGGTTCTCGATATACTACTGAAGGATTGGAGAAAGGATGCGTCGAACAAGGTTCTCATTTTTACGAAATCAGTCAAGCTACTTGAAATGTTGGAATTTCATCTTAGCAATCGTGGTACGATCGATTCGTTACGAGGAATGGAGGTGCCGCTTATTTATGCCCGTGTAGGCTACGGTTTTCTGAAACTAGACGGATCTATCAGTCAGCCCGAGAGTGAGCGACAGAGCGCTCTCCTTCGCATAGGGGAAACTCACTGCTTATGCTTCCAGGAATGCCGCTGATCGACAAATTTCACCTTGATCCAGATATCTACATATTCTTGATCTCTACCCTGGCTGGGGGAACTGGCCTGAATTTGACTGGCGCTAACAAAGTAGTCATTTTTGGTGAGCGCGCATGAATGATTGGTTCGCTCTATTGACGAAATATTGTCGTACAGACCCTAATTGGAGTGAGTACATTTGACTTTACTTGATGCTACCTCTCATGTTCCGTGTGCAACGCATTCAGATCCAGCCCATGATTTGCAAGCAATGGATAGGGCCTACCGTTTCGGTCAGACCCGTGACGTCCATGTGTATCGCCTTCTAGGGGCGGGCTCGATTGAAGAGTTGATCTACGCTCGACAGCTGTATAAACAACAGCAAATGGCGATTGGCTACCAGGCCAGTGTCCAGACGAGGTGAGTGTTTGTGGTGATAGATTGAAGAGCTAAATTCGACAAGTATGGTATTGGTAGGTATTTCGCTGGGGTACAAGGAGATACCAGTAGACAAGGCGAACTTTTCGGTGCGAAGAATATATTCAAGCTTCACGAGGATACCCTTGCCACCAAACTTGCGGTAAGTTTAGGTAATTGAATCTGGGCAAAGCACTTATGATTGGTGTTAGATCGAGAGAGCATCCATCATTGAGCTTGACTGGGCGCTTGCGAATCTTGGGGGGAAATCGAGGCAACGATCAAAGGCCAAGGATGACTTTGTGCAAGAAGCAGACCAAAAGGGGGGGAAGGAAGAGGTAGCCGTCGTATCGCCTCGCTCGGGTTGTACATTTACTCACCCCTCTTTTAGGCAGATCTGCGAGGATTGACCGCTCTGCTCTTTGATGACGGTAGAGTGGATAGTCTTTCTATTCATTTCAAACAATGATGATAGGTGTTGTTTCAGACCCTCCAGAGGTTCCCGAGGAAAACGATATACAAAGGACCCTTGGCGCAATTGGGGTCAAGTACAGTCATCGCAACGATGAAGTGCTGCGAACAAGCACAATCGAGGAGGAGCGATCTTCGAATGCACTCAAGGTACAACCGTGACTGATCATGAAATACGCCTTCAAAACGCTGAACGTGCTTGCTAGGAGCACAAGCGGCGCAGAGCCGCCGCAAGAAAGTCCAAGGAAGGGCCCGGGGACGCGGAGGTCAAGACGAAGCGACCCAAGTCCCCAGAGATTGAGTGGCCTCCGAAGCGTAAACATCACAAACCCCCACCCACAGCAACGGAACAGTGAGAAAATGGCCCGCTGTCCCTTGACACATGATTCGTTGACGTGTTCGTCCCTCTAGGCTCGCATCTCGCCAACGGGCCCTGATTGAGCTGGGATACATCAAAGACCCCGCGCATGTCCCTGTGTTTGCCCAGTCGTTGTGAGTTTGTGTGATTTGAGCTGCGTGGACGTCTGGCATGTCTGACCTGTCCTTAGCGCGAGGAAATCTAGAGAGGAACAAGAAGAAATACTTGGTAAACTGGACGAGCATACACGACATCACCCTTAGGAGGGTTAGGTACTCCGACGAAACTACTTAGCACTCGAGGTAGATGTTGGCGCAACGAGTTGTAGCATGCGCGTGCTAGCACTAGTACTAGTGATGCAAAATACTTGGAATCTTGGACTCAGCCGTTGCTCAGCCGAACGAAATTTCTAAAAGTAGTATGACGCCGGTCGGGCCGAAGCCGTCGTCCCTCGGACTTGCCTAAAATCCAATTGCTTAGATCTACTAGTAGTAACCATCTTCTACTAAGCCGGGTCCTCGAAATTGAACACCACGGTCTGGGTTTAGTGGCTTTCTACCTGAAATGCACATTCCTGATACCTCTGCGGGTGCGAAACCTCAACCTCCTAGCCCTCGTAAGTTGCCAAGTCCAAGATAGTATCATTTGATGTTCACTTGGGTAAATGTCGCAGCGCGATTGAGAAGCACCCATCTACCTGAGGACAGTGAAGGCCAACGGGTTGAATCTGAGCCATTTCTTCGTGGACATCCTATCTTGCCAGAAGACATGGGTACGTGAACACATTTTGATTGCGAGTAACTTTGATCGACGATTTAAATTTTCAACCACGACCCTTCAGACATTAATGATCTGACGCAAGCGCAGTTGTATGAAATGAATCAGGTAGGCGCAACTCCTTTAATCGTATTAGGTCCTCCGCCGTGACTGCTTTCTACAGAGGCTTCTGGAGGAGAGCATGGAGTCGGAGCGTACCTCTGCTCTCGCGACCCGAAACCATGTCTGTCTTGCGAGATGAATACGTCAACGCACCCGATTTCCTAGCTCAGATAGACAACTTGACCAATCAAGGATATAGTGTCATAATCCGTGCCAAAGGTACGCGCCACATTCCTCGCCCATGCCGCACTGGCAATCAGACCTTTCATATGACGTTTTAGGTGACGGCTGATTGTTTCTATCGAGGTGAATCTACCCTACCCTATGAGTAGTGCTCCCATTGTTGACCATTTCAGCTCTTTAGCGTTGGCATTTGCCTACCTGGATCGCCTTGTGTCTTCCCCCGGGCGTAACAAAGAAGATCGGATAGCGGCGACTAGTGGTATACTCGCCCGCGCTGGTTTCGATGATTGTGTATACGGCGAACCTTGTGAGATCCTCCGGGATTTGGTCAAACCTTCTGGTCATGTGAATGCCAAGGATGAACTTTGGCAGAATTTTACCGACCCATCGAGTATGTTCCGCAGCTATCCAGGGGCCGTCTGCCTATTCTCACCTGCGTACCCTCTACAGCATCCAACTACATCGTGATGTACATGCGTCTGCTGACTTCGGCCCAGATGCGTGTTGACGAACAGTTTGCCGACTTTCTCTTCGATCCCGATACGCAAATGCAAATTTCGGTAGACGATTTCTGCAGGCGGTTCGTGGAACCGCTAGGAAAGGAGGCAGGTGCGTTGTCGAAGTCCAACTCTCAGTGAACGGATGACAATGTTTCGAAAATAAAACAGATCATGTCCAGGTGGCCGCCCTCGCTCAAGCGCTCGACGTTCACGTCAAAGTTGCTTACCTCGATGGTCATGCCGCAGACGGCCAGGTCAACTTTGTCGATTTCTCAGAGAACGTGTCAGGTGGTGCCAAGCCACTTGTTTTGCTTATATCGGTGGGTCGTCGTTCATGCTGTCATATCATTCCAGGCTTGTCACGATCGAAACGCTGATGGTCCGTTTGTGCAGACCTGGCCACTATGACATCTTACAAAAGAACTTGAATGTCTGAGGAAAAAAGATGGTCGAGCGCAAAGCTTGTTGCTATGTATATCATTGAACGTATTTCATGTAAGATATGCATACCCGGAACACAGACAAGGACGGCTTTCATTCGTAACTGGTCTCCAAGTTCGAAATCTATGAATTTTAAAGATAGTGCGGCATGCGGTGTGAACCTCGCTCAAACCTAGGGCAAGTTGGAACACGTCTCGTTCCGTCTCTGCTCGTTTTGCGTGATAGTTGATGATTTTAATTGTGGGACGAAGAAAATTAAACACGGATAGAGTACGTGCACGGCCCGAGGTCGATATCACTGGATAGTCGGGATAGTTGGGATCTCTATCGTACGCAGGGCCAATGCTTCTTGTTCTTCCCGTATCGTCTTGCGTGCATTGAGTCTGGGTGTGGGTGGTTAAGTTTAGCACTCGAATGCATGGATCATAATCTGCTTACACGCTGAGCATCGAGTTCACATATGCTGCCGATAGACGGAATCAAGTCTGGTGAAAAGGGACGGATGGCAGGGAATCAAACACGCACTCACTCTTGCTCAGTAACACACCTGGAGCAGCAGTTAGAAACTGTGCCACTCCACTGCTGTCCTGTATGTAATACTTGGGAACCATACTGGCATCAGTTTCGACCCAGCATGTCTTCCTGACCACGATGCTCACCATGACCGCCACCGCCAACGCATTGAGGCTGCAGGGAGGGGAAATCGTATCAAGACATTTGAACGATCAAGCAAACGCATACAAAGAGAGAAGTCCCATCTCCACGAATACCGTGTTCAACCTCTTGATATAGTTGCCTCGCCTGAGAAATGATTGAACAGGAATTAAAGTAGATCAGGGAGAGGAAAGGTACCGATGCACGCCCTGTCCTTGCTGGCCGCAAGTAATATACGATGGAGAACGTGATGACGGCGTCACAAACAGCGCTCGCTACTGCGGCCATTGGCGAATACTTGATGTCCCATCTGGTAAGTTCGCGTTCGTAATGTCGTAACACTATACATACCTTGATTGTAAACAAAACTTCATATGTCGGCATGCGAATTCTGTAAGCGGCATCAGTGGGACGCCGAGAGATACAACAATCGATCACATACAATCCTATCACACACACTGAAGTTGTTCATCAGTCAGGGATATTAGCGTGACGAGTTTTGGTTGATCACGATAGGAAGGGAGAGGCACGAACGCAATCCGAACACTACAAGTTCATGACTGAGTCATGTAGACGAGATATTTTACTTGATGCTTACGCAGTTGAGCAAATGCAGACAGCACCTGACACTCTAAACTTGAGCTAATCTGAGTAAACGGCATTCGGTTATGAATCATACCGCGGTGGATGTAATGACTCGATTCCGACCGCTGACTAAGTACGAGATAGAAGTTAGCGTGTATAAGATGGGATTCCGTGATCACTTACTTATCCAAACTCGGTGAATGTAGAAGCTACAGCAGTCTGGAGATCAGTGAACGATGCCACCGTAAATAAAGCAAGGTCTACCTTTGAACTATAAAGGTGATAAAATACTTGAATGACGTTAGTCACGAAATCTTGGTTGAGCCGCATGTGACTTACTACAGCAAATATCGAGAACTATGTACACGAGTTTGGCAAGTTAGTGCGTGTGACCCAAGTCAGACAAATGAATGGGCTCCTTACGATCAATTTGCTAGTGTGGGATGCCGACATGAGCATAGTATAAAATCGCATCCTTTAGTCAAGTGACTTACAAAGGCATATCAATGATACAATCCCGAGATACAGTCATCCGACAAGAGACCAAGAGATGATGATATGTTGATACCAACGAGTACGTTTGAGCATTTTCGAGGGCGCTGGTTCCGTGTTAGCTGCACAATGGGTTGTGTGCAAGGGGGACGCACAAGAAAAGATATACCTGCATATAGGAAATCCTGGGCTGAACAAGAAGTCCTGGACCCTTCAGTATACGTGCAAATGCTCACCAGCGCCTTGAGGTGGACGGCGTCGTGTGGAAAGGCTCGGACATAGACTACGAATTGACAAGCTCCAACCCCATACAAGCTTGAAAAGAATTAATCGTGCCAGCGTACACCAAACAAAGCTTTTTGACGTACGCTAATGCGATCGCGATACCTGCCGAAACCGTTAGTCCCCCATAATGAATGCTGAAAAGTGTCTTTATCCGCACCTATCAAACCAGGACCCCACTCCAATGCAAACGGTGGGGTCGCGCTCATAGGTCTGCGATGTTCTGGTAAATCTCGAAGGCGGAACCGAGAATGAGTTATTCAGTCACAGGCCCGTACATGCTGACCTGTTTACTTATATACAACGCGGCCACTTGCATTGCATTGACAGCATGCGATACAACCCTGAGTTGCGCCGCTGCGGGCGTTCGGTCTCGGTGGGTGACGTGAGGTTATTCGTGACCTTGGCAAGCGTACAAATGAATGGCATTGAATTGCAACGGGCCATAGTAACTTGAAGCAGATTTACCCTTTTGGCCCAGGGTGCATGTATCGATCGACTGCGGCATAATTGGCATGAGACAGCAAGCCCGGTTCGACCGAGACACAGTTGTCCCTACTCCCAAGTCCAGAGTCATCGGTTCTCACCAATTGAATTCGATACATTGTTCCCCGTGACGGCGAAAAAATTCTTCGACGTAATTCAAAACGGATCTTTACCTTGCTCACCACTGCAGCAACTCATACACACAGGTCGCGGTGATTGCTACTGTGGTAGTTCGGAGAGAGAGCTGACTCGATCGGACTCTGATGCGATTCGGACGGTTTTGTTTTCGCTATCACTACTTGCCATCCAAGGCCCATATCCCGATCATGTCACCCAACTACGACACCTGGTCAAAACAAGACCTTATCGCGCGTCTCACCGAGCTCGAGGAACACTTCAAAGCTGGCCAGTCACACAAAACCTCGGCGAGCCGTCTCTCCTTCCGGTCGTCGTCTGTTTCATTTCAAAGACCACCCCGTTCGCAAGATCGCGGTCAAGTTTTGTTACTCTGGATGGGAGTACAACGGCCTTGCGTATCAAATCGACCCGACGCCGTTGCCCACCGTTGAGGAGGTGCTCTTTCAGGCGTTCGCCAATGCCAGATTGGTCGATGCCGAGGCAGGTTTGGAAGGTTGTGGTTGGGAAAAGTGTGGGCGGACCGATGTCGGCGTGAGTGCTGCTGGCCAAGTCATCTCGCTCTGGGTGAGAAGCGTGCTCCCTCACGACGATGGCGCCAGACCAGCCGTGACGTCCGAGCCCCTATCCGTGTCGGAGGGCTCAGCCAGACCTGGACACCGACCTCCCCTCATTCGATCTCGACGACGAACCTCCCTCCAACTCGTCCGTACTACCACCCCGCACCTCAGAGCTCCACTACGTCTCCATCCTCAACCGCGTCCTCCCCCCGACCATCCGCGTTCTCGCCTGGTCCCCCGTCTCTCCCCTCCTTTTCCGCCCGCTTCAATTGCACCCACCGGCACTACAAATACTTT
Organism: Chiua virens; assembly: GCA_019787685.1. Classification (NCBI taxonomy): domain Eukaryota; kingdom Fungi; phylum Basidiomycota; class Agaricomycetes; order Boletales; family Boletaceae; genus Chiua; species Chiua virens. The sequence continues at coordinate 1,389,475 of JAHNUO010000013.1, forward strand.
TTCACCGCACACGACCTCGACATCCCACGCATGCAACAAGCTGCCTCCCTGTTGCTCGGCGAACACGACTTTCGAAACCTGTCCAAACTGGACCCCGCCAAACAGATCACCGAGTTTAAGCGGCGGATCATCCGGGCGGACATCGCGCGCGTCGCGGGCCAGGGCAGGGACGCAGACGCGGTGTACGTCCTGGACCTCGTCGGGTCCGCGTTTTTGTACCACCAAGTGAGGCATATCATGGCGGTCCTGTTCCTCGTCGGCACAGGACTCGAAGCCCCCTCGATCGTACCGACACTCATGAACATCGCTGGGTCCGAGCGGTCGCCGTTTCCCGACGACCCACCCCTCCCGATCGTCGACCGGAAACCGGAATATCAAATGGCAGACGCGCTCCCGCTCATGCTCTGGGACTGTACTTTTTCAGAGTCGGACGTACGATGGCAAACAGGAGACGATGTCAGCGCCAATGAGGATAATGGGGACGCGAGGACCAAGGGCGACCTGTATCATCAGCTACATAGCGTGCACCAGCGATCGCTCGTCCATACAACCCTTGAGGCTCATTTCCTAGCTGCAGCCGCCCGGTTTCATCCGCCTCCACCTCAGTACTTTCCGTTTAGCGCAACCGGCCTTACCACATCGACAATCCCACTAATGGTAAACAAGGAGGCCCCAGTACTTGGCGTTCCCCTGGGCGGAGGCACTTACAGAAGAGGAGTCAAATATGTTCCCATACTGCAGCGAAAGAGGCTGGATCATGTCGAGGTTGCCAATGCACGTTGGCGGACTGGAAAGGGTAGTCGCAGAATCGAAAGAGCAGACGCGGCACACAATGGCACCCCTGATAACGAATCACAGCGAAAGAACAAAATTAATTCTCGTTGACTACAAGGGAATAGAGGAACAGTAAGGCTAAGCAAAAATTGCCTGCAGGCATCTAACTGAACATGCAGCAGACATGGTGCCCCACGGCGGGATGATACAAGGATATCGTAACCCTAAGCTAATGGGCCATTGTTCATGTACACGTAGGCGTCCTCGGTAGCGGGATTTCCAGAGAATAATGTTGCAAGTTGCTCATCTGAAGTGGGTCAGCGGGGCAGCATGAATGAGGGTATCAGACTAACATGTGGAGTCATTGTCGATATGCTCGAAATGCTTCAGAGCCCATGTAGTTCCGGCGGCCGCTTCATCTCGCCGTCTTTGTCTTTGCTCGTTCTGAACCAGACATGATCAGTATACCTTAAATTAACAATATCAAAGGCTACCTCGATTCTACCCTTCTCCTTTGCGGCAGTCTCAAAGTCACCTTCTCTGATACCCTTGGCAACAGCATGCCACAAGCGTCTGCTCTCCCATTCACCCTGTCCTTCAACAGAGGCGACGGTAACTTCCTCCTTGGGGGTCGTGACGTCGTGGAACGTGACACCTGTTGACTTATCCGTTGACGTGGTATGCCAGGTTCCTTGGATAACGCGTTCAGCAGAGTGTCCAGGATGTGTCACTGTCGCTTTGAACGAATGAGAGGTTCCGGAAAAATATCCCTTGCCCTTGTATTCGATCTAATGTATCATCCTGAGCATGTGAGGATTTCGAAAAGGACGACAGTCGTACCACGGACAACCAGCCGTTCGACCCCTGGATGTAACTCGTGTCGGCCAGCTCGATATAGGGGGAGCCATACCAAAGACCATCGATGCGAAGACGTGGAAGAGTAATCAAATATTCTTCCTTCTCACCAGATGGCAGAGCAACCGTCAGGATAGCGTGTCCGACCTGTTTCACAATAATGCTGCCGCCTGGCCAAAATGTAAATCCTGATGCGAAAATGTACCAAGGAAATATACGGACCACTGAAACTTGTCTTCTGAGCATTGTGGCCATTAAGCACGACACCTTTGGCATGGTTTGCGATATGATAAGCAGTGATGGGAGGGTGATGCGAGACTTGTTCGACAACTAGGGTGGTCTTGCCACCACGTTCCTTGGTCTCCGGCCAATAGCCGTAGAACAACCTGAGATCGTCAGTTTACACACTCCGGCCTATATGGTACACTCACTCTCCGAGCACAGGGTTCAAAGGTCTGTATCACGATGAGACGGGAAGTAATGCATGACTGAGGATGACATACTTCTTCTCAGATCCCATCAGCTCATTGCGCGAGGTATATTGGCCTTTGAGGGTACTCTGAAAAGGGCCAGATCAACTTCATTGAGGGCAAGAACGTAGCGTGAGCGTTACAATGAACCATCGCAACACAGCCAGAGCCCGAGCCTCGTCTGTTTTGCCATCGGCGATCTTGGCAAATAACTCTGGGCGCTCACACCAATAAGCTACGAGGAAATCAGCGCTCGATGTCACGATTACTTGTAAAGAGACAGACCCGGAAACTCAGTGAGTGAAGGTTGGTGACAAGATAAACGGTGGTGCTGTCATGGCGGATAGGTCCCCCGTAAATCCAGCGAGGCTGTGTGGAGTATATTCAGCACTAGTAGACGACTCGCACAGGGTATGTTCGACGAACGATTTCAGGAAGGATGTCCAACTGCTCTTCTGCGCTGCAGGCACAGCCTATAGAGTCATGGAAGGGGGTGTGGAATTGAATGTTCGACATACAAGGAGATTTGCATTTATGTTTGTTATTGTCAGATCTACGGAAAATCTTGGACGGACTTGCCTCGCCAGCTTGTTCTGACATTGTTGCTAGTTTCTTGTCAAGGTGGAGAAAAGCTGGCGAGATGATGACGGTCAAAGTGGAAACAACCGAGTCACGTGAATTGGTCTAGGCTGTGTCAATATTAACATCGACTACAACTAGTATTGGAATGAAGACGATATACTACGGCAAAACTAGAGCTTAATCGATTACAACGCATCCTCTGCAGAACGCCGCGCCAATCGTCGCACTTTCTTCTTGTAAGCTGTCACTGTTGTAAGTCGTGGCGATCTCCGATCTACCTAGTAACATACCAGTTAGATCAGTGCGTACTTCTTTGGCTGCATCGACGTTAGCAGGACTGTCTGTGTTGGGGGTGTCCGAGGATAGAAGAGAGATGACGCTGATGAGCTACAGCACAGGATGATCAGCCTCAGCGATGAGTGCATTTAAGAAGCGTACAATGGTCTCAACCGTATGGACAGGCATCCAACGTTCACCCGCATCTTCGTAACCATATTGATCATCGCCAGGTGCATGCTGTGCAAATCTGATGAGCCCGGATAGCACAATTGGGAATGATTCTCACCAAGATCGAAATGCAGACGACGCCATCTGGGTAGACTATGCGGCATCTGAGCATGGGATCGTTTCTCGGCTCAAAGATGACTCAACTGTTTGGGTGCCACATCGGAGTGATGAACCGCATCTTAGGTGGCAACAAAGGGTACTCTGGTGGAAAGGTCAATCGAGCCTTGAAAAAACCGCCCTCGCTGTTTCGTCAAGGAGATTAGCGGTGGTACCTATGTAGTGAGAGGAGATTATTCACTAGAGAGTATCAGGCGGCCTTTGGAAGTGATCAGGAAGCCGAGCCGAGTCGACGAATGCAGAGACATGACACACCCAATGATCATGACTTCCCATTCGTACAGATTGTTATCATCGACCAGTCCTTTTCCGACAATTCTGTCAGGAATCCGTTGGAGATCAACACCGTGCAGGAAGACTGCCCGTACCCGCTGAGAAGCCCTCTACGGGACGCTTTGTGAGCTCTGTAAGCTGGCGACGAAGAAGGAGGGAATTGGAGGACTGTGCTGGTGAATGCGACATTATAAGCAAAATGATGAGAGATGCAGTCGCTGGCAAAGGGTCACCGGTGATGCCAGTGATCAACGTGATCGTGCGAACTACTACATACTATTGCGCAAATTGAGGTGGTATGTACTCCGTACAAATTTAATTATACCCTCACATGGGGGCAGAAGCCCATTCAGACGGGCGAAGGGACTGGAAGCGAAAACGCGGGAAGTGGCATGGTGTGGATGATGCGTCCTTTCCTTCCGGACTAACAACATTCCTGGTCAGGTAGCCCACATTCTGGCTCATATCGAGTCCTGGTGTGCCATGCTCATTTCATCGTCAATCTGCAACGGATCAGACTCGTTCTTCAGTGTTCCAATGTTGTGCTTCGCCTTCGACGCTTCCCGATCCGACTTGACCTTCTTGCTTGTCTCACTTCCTGTACCTTCCCTGGTGACCCTCACCGGTTCGACATCGATCTGTTCAGATCGTCTGGTCTTCCCTTTCCCCTGCGAGATGGGGTCGTCTTCGACTCAACGTGTTCATACCGCCGTCTCCGTCGCTCGTTCCGGCTTCTGGTCTCTCTGGTATGCTGGGAAACATGGCTGGTACGTGCATATTTCCTCTTAGCTTGTCCTTTTTGCCTTTGCCTTCTTCTGGCCTGGCTCATCTATCTCGACGTGGCGTGTTTGTCATATAGAAACGCTTCCTTAGTTCTAGCGCACTTTGTGTAAGAACGTCGCATGGTGCAGCAGTTTCACCGCCTGGGTCATCTAGTAGGTCTTACCATCCTCTGAGTGAGTTCTCCCCCTTTGCTATATGCCTTGGCATCGACGTTCTGACACATTCTCCGGCTTCTCAAGTCTGTCTCAGCTGTCCCCTTCACACTTGTATCACATTGACGCGTGGGCTTCGTCGCCACGCTCGCTGGGGTGTTGGGTATGGACACAGTAGTATGGACATCTACGCATCATTGCACTTTCCCGTTTCGGCTCGCAGCAGGCTTGCAGGCTTGTGGGGATGTGGAGATGGATGATGAGGTCCTCCAAACGAGTCCTCATCGACCATTTCCGTGCACTGATTGTATTCGTTATTAGCCGTGGCCGATCAGTTGTGTATGCTCAAACAATGATACTCCTCGATCAACACCGTTCGCAGTGTCTCTTCGCTTTCCCATTTGTCCTCTGGACCAGGGCACCTCTGTTTGACCTCGCCATCGCCTTCTGCGCGTGCTTCACAATATGATGCTTGCTACTACTTGTCGAGCGTTCTGGTTCGACCTCGACGTCTTCACTGTTTCTTAACCTATCCTGCACCTCGCTAACGTTATTTTGGGCTCTCGTCGCTGCCCTGTCGAGTATCACTGTTACAAACGTGTCATTTGAAGCCTTGACCTGAAACTTCCGGGTATACCCATGAAGGGTACGTATCCGTTGCTACGAGTACGGGTAAGTTCATGACCACCCCTCATAATGTAGTGCACTATATTATTACTGCTGCATCCAATTCAGAAGCTGTGTATGCTTCTTGATCGTCCGGTCGTATTATTTTATCATGCAATGTAGTGCCTTGTAAACAATTTGAAGGTTTCTGCCGAACCTCCGTCATAAGTCTAGTCCAGAGTACGGTAATCACACTGGCACTGGCACAATAAAACCCACAGAATTCCTTGCCAAGGGATTCGAGTACATAGCTCATGCTCTCTCGTTTCTAACGATACCGCAACAGTGATCTTTCCCGCCTTCACCTCGCTCTTCCCTCATCCAATTCCCCTCATTGTGCCTCTCTCGCCGAACGACTCCATACGAAGGTCGTCGCTTGCTTACTTGCACCGTCTCCTAATTTGTGCAAACGGACAATGGGTGTCAATTTGGTCGGTTGTTCATAAGTCGCCGCTGCAATCCCCCCTCGAGCGCCTTGCCCAACGCTTGGCAGGCGCTCGAGCTCAAGCTCAAGGTGTGCGATTTGCTTTCAATCCAATTTTATGTGACTGAGCAACCCGATTCATCTTTGATTCAATATGATCTTCAAGAACGGGCCATGGTCTAAGGGAGAGTGAGAAACCCACCGATTGACTATTTTCCCTTGAACACATTTTCACTTCTGATGATGGTTGAGCGAAGCCCTGGCTTCCGGCATTGCACGTGTCGTGGAGCGCCTTGGTCATTTCTCCAGCGCCTAGGTTCTTTCTTTCTCCCTCTTTACATTCTCTACAACGTGGGTTGAGGGGGCACCATCACGTACAACTTGAAGAGATAGCTGGCTCGGCGTCTGATAATCCATCAATAAAGCAAACGGAGAGCTCTCTGATCGCTATCCCCTATGGAATAGATCGAGAAACCGCCGTACACTGCGTGAGTGGAAGATTTGGAGATGTCTACAAATGCAAATGCCTAGGACCTTCAGGTTTATCATCTTTCGTGAGTCACTCCACCATCTGCTGGTTTACTTTCTTGGCGCTTAAAGTATCCTCATAGGTCGCCGTGAAGTCGATAAGGTATTTCCCCTCACCAGAAGACGACTTGGACACGATAAATAGGGTTTGTTTAGATCCATGCAATCATCATTAGCACTGACAGACTATCCTTTATTCAGGGTTTACGACGAGAACATGGAGTCTGGTCTTGACAATAACCGCGGGGACTTCGTTCCATTGCTTGGAATCGCAAAGGGCCTCGGTCCACTTTACTCCATAGTATCGGCGTGGATGCCAAGTGGTACTCTGCATTCATTTCTCAAGAATGCAGGCAAAGAGTACTCGTTTGGCCAGCGAGTGTCTATAGTAAGTCTTCAGCGACTTGTAGTCATTTTGACTGACTTAAGATTTGTAGCTCCATGGCATCGGGTCGTGCTTGGAGTATCGTAAGTTCGAGACTTCAATGTTTCTATGTAGTTGCTAATCAGTATTTTTGACCGTCAGTGCATTCAAATTTGAACCTCCGTGGCAATATAACGAGCGTAAGTTGACGTTCAGTTCGTAAGCTCCTGCAATGAATTCTTTCCATGTCTAGAACAACATTCTCATCGATGAAAAACGCAATCCTCACTTAACGGATATTGGACTTTCCTCAGCGTATTTTCTTCGGCGATCAATTAACCCTGGTGCTTTACGATGGGCTGCACCGGAGTTGTTTGATGATGAATGTAAACCAAAGCTATCAACTAATGTTTATTCATTTGGTTGCGTCATGCTCGAGGTAGGCAGACTCGTCCATACTTTGGTAAAGGGCTTTGTGTTGATGACTAGGGATAGGTATTATCCGGAAAAATACCATGGGATGGGAAACCTGAGAGCGTCGTCATTCGTGTTTCCGAGCTGCACGCGCAACATGAGGAATACCTGTTGCGCATTTTGGACAAATTTAACATTTCCTCAGAGCATTGGACCCAAGAGCCAAAGGTGCGTGATCGAGGGTCGAAGTTGTATCATGTCCTTTGCTCATTTGGAGACTCAGTATCATACAAGTCGACGTATGGTACGTAACACGCTGCACAACTCGTCGTCGGATGTGTTTAGAGTTTTTCGCAGGACTTGACCAGAAAAGTATCATTCTGATTTCGAGTGGTTTATGTCATGTCATGTACAACATATTCTTTCGAACCAATATTGCGGGAACGGAGTGTCTGCGGGCAGAATGTTGATGTGTTTTCGACTCTTCAATTCATGATCCTCACTGGCACCCATACCAGGACGTGATCTTCAAGGGGCGTGAATACATGGTTCCTTGTCCAGAATTGCGCAAAATACGCAAATATCCACAGCACGTCGTTGGCTTCCAAACATGAGAAAGATCTCCTATGATGGGCATGCAGTCACTGCGAAGTAAAATTGGGTCCAGCAGGAGGGTTGGTTCGATTCTATCCTCCGCCGGGACGCAAACACTCTAGCTTGCACGTACTAAAGTGGCATCGATCATTCGCTTTGATATATACGAAACCACTCAAGATCAAAAGGTATGTGTGTATTGTGCATACAAAGTTGTCCCTCGGCACCGAAAGCGAATAGTAGCTAGGTCTGCTTCCTAGTCTTGGATTATTCATTAAGGGGATGATGATATTATAACCGTATCCTCTAACAGCAGAGATCACCCAAACTTACTAGTTTCACGGAAACTCGTTGTCTGAGCGAGCTGGGAACTTCCCATCGACTGACACACGTCCCTGTTGAGTTGGTTGGCCTCCCGACAGGGATAATGGGTGAATCATCTTCCAGGCTTCATCGTATCAACGCGACCGTCGGAGGACCAATCGGGGCGCTTGATGCAGAGTTAGCATTCATCACAATGTGTTGACTCACCAACTGACTTCGATTCTGAGCAGCCCAATATGTGTAAAGCAGAACAGAACTTCAGAACCGGTGCCCCATCACTTGCCAAGCATATTTTCAGGGGATAACCTCTACACCTACCGACCCTGTATTTTATATTGAACACCTGTCAGAGCTCCATTTACTATTAAAAAGGTTGGACACACGGAGGTCCTGCTGCGCCGGTACAGTAATGAATGCAAGCTACACACATTACCGTGGGCAAACAGGGGCTCTCGGCGAAGTAACCTGAGAGGTCCTATAATAAATTTTAAGGTTGCCCACCACTTGATGGAAGTTCAGTCGGTGCCTGTTATATCTTGCGGTGCAGGCAGGAAGAAGCATTCAGCATTCAATAAGTTTTGAATGCTGTTCCTTCCCTGCTTCGATGACATAACAGGCACAGGACTTCTTCAATTCTGCTCGATGCGCTGCCAGTGGCACAAAGATCGAGTCTTGGCGTTGATCATGGAAATCGGCAATCAAAATTTAGTCATTGGAGAGATGATTACACACGACGTGATGAAATGTGATTTCTTCCAGGTCAGCAAATACACGATGTGACAACACACCAAAACCAGCGCTGTGTCCTAGCGAGATTGCGAGATATATTGGCCAGTCAGTGGAGGAGCGACGCTAGAGGGTGAAGCAATGATCGAGTCCCGCCCTCGAGATGTGTTCCCAAGCTAATTTCGCTGGTCAAGACCAGTTCCCGGCTCATTGACGGCTCTTTTCCCGCCAAACGTTCCAGGCTCATTACCAAGTGAGATCCCTAGGGGTCGCGTCGTGAGTAAGATAAACTCGTTCGCAAAACCGAAGGGGATCGTACACAGAAACTCTGCATGCATGTGGCCCAACTGCGATTACGAAAAAGGTCACGAATGTCAGCAATGCACGATGTCGATAAACAATAGAACTCGCACAAAAAGAGAGCAACTCCTCGTTCGTTCTGCAAACCAAATATAATCAACACAGATACAAGCACCACTGCATTGTCAGATCAATGCTAAGTTAACCTGTTTGACTGCTGTTGGTGACACCCACTTACAACATTCGGCGATGTAAACTGTGCTACCTTCACGAACCAGAAGGGATACAAGGGGAGTTCTGCCCCAACCTGCTCTGGTAGCGAGAAAGTACTTGATCAATGTTAGGACGATAAATGTGCAGTGCACGGTGAATCCTAAGATGCTAAGCAGATCCGATGAATGATCGTCGAAACAACAATACACATAATACGACTCACGTCTGATTCCTGCCATCATCCCCCAGTCGCAATAGAAGGCACCGTCCGTAAAAGGCTCTACTGTCTGTCAATATCACTCTTACTGTTCCGCCTATCTCCATCGAGATCAGGATCAAGAGAAAGAAAGCTATTCTTTTGGATCGGTTGTATAAAGCGTATACTGTGTGGTGTGTCTAACTGCAATTTTAGATGAGAAGTTTAAATTCAACTTACTGCGAATGGCCAAGATAAGCTCGAGCGAGGTTGCAAGAGTCTGTGTGAATGCCATGGTGTAGGTACCCCAAATGTTGCACACAGGAGGGTTAGTGCCATTTGCCAGTTGGTCGATCAGGTAGTTGTGTATTCTGGATCAAATTCGATGACGTTGGCTGACAAGATGTACAATGGGAAGCGTTGGAAAGCACTTACGTGTGTGCGATTAGCACTGCATAGCGAAGATAGAAGTACAACCACTTCAAGGGGTTTCTGTTACGCATCCTGTGGCCAAAGAAGAGTTGTCAAGAACCTGCCCTTGTTGGGAACTAGAGTTGGTACGTGCGGCCAGATGTACTGAACTTCCTCGTCAAATGTCAGCATGGTGTTCCAGACCAAAAAAGTGAACGCTGCAACTTGGAACGAGATCAACACCATGTAAAAATTCCTTTTGGAACTTGAACCTACTGTTGTGGCAGCGTACATCGCGAACAGCAGCTGCATAAGTGGTGATGCACATCTCAATCCAAGACAAGTGCGACGTGAGTGTGCGAAGATGAGCATGCTGGCGCTAAGTACTATAGTAGACCAAGTTATCACGGAAGAACTTGAATCCGAGTGAAGCATATAGTATAGCATCAACCCTGTGCCTCCCACGACGACCTTCTCCGAAGGCCCCTGGATTTAAATGTACTTACCAGCAGAGTTCATTGCAAACACCCAGTCACAAGGGACGTTTCGTAGGGACCTGAACGTGAATGTTGACTGCGCTGAGGATCGCATGCTACAGTACGTACTGAAATCTAAGAGCGAGTACATGGGTTCTCCAACAATCAAAGCGGTTCCTTACTTATGTACCAGGGTCCTGTTCCTGACGATGAAACAAAGCATAACCTAATACTCTTTGCATCCGGTGTTTCGAAGACGACCAAGACACCAAGGAAGATGACCATCGCAAGAACGGGATGTCAGAACTAGCATTGATCCGCTTGCTCAATAAACTGACTAAACACCGTCGCATTGTCTCTCGGGCCTCCATTGCTTAAAAGCTTTCCAGGGGTGATCACTCAGAAGCATTTTGCCGCGTTGCAACCGGTCAGGGGCGCTGAAGGTACGTCTACAGAACTAAACGCAATAGGTGATAATCGAATTAGGATCAACAAACACGCACCCGGGCCGCCGTATTACAATGCCCTCGGCAACGATGCTTTGATTCTGTTTATCCGTCCCGGGGGCTAGTATGCCATTTGACCAAAAAGAAGAGAACGGAGTGATGGGGTTTGAATCATAAATTATCTTATGCTAATTGGTGCTGTCTCCTTCGTATGGTCAGAAATCGCGCAGCTGGCGCGGGCTGGGCTTGCAAATCTAACCAGAGACCCTCCAGGTTGCTCGATCTGTTGTCGTGCAGTGCGTATCTATTCAATTACCGTTGGAGAACAAAGCGGTCCGTTACTTGGAGACCCCAGATGGGTCACTATGGCGAGTCAGACCAATCGTCACAACAATTAGGTCATTGAAACGGAATCCCAACACTGCTGTACAGGGTGATGCGGCTCGTGAGCAAGATCTCATCGTCTAAAGCCCTCTCGCGCGAGAAGCGCTCCATGTTTAAAACGAGACGACAACCCTGTTCAAGGTAATATGTGAGGCGTTATAGACAGATTGCAGACAATTAGCACCACTCACAACGCTCGAATAGAAAGATATTGTCCAACTTGAGTGGATGTCTTGTTAGTCAAACGGTTTCCAATGTTTAACACAGGAGACGTACTACACAATAGCCATACTCCGTATATCGTCAAACCCACAGGCCGCCAAGCAGACGATACATATCACTAGAAGAGCCATCCAACTCGCGTTCAGCTATACTTAGGGAATGGTTCGAGGGGTCACTCACGTAACACAGTAAGATAATTGAATGTAGCATCCCTCACGAGTAATGACAAAAGAGGCGTTCTCCCCCATCCTAGTCTGATCCCAACGAACTGTTTGGCTCCGATCATGCCCAGGATAATGCTCTGGACAACCATAACGATGATTCTGGAGCAGCACATTAGCCTGCAGGCATGTGGTTTGAGAGTGAAAAGCTTACGCATGGCCGCCTACCATCTCCAACCGGAGATGAGGGAGGATGCAAATTTCGGTATAACCCGAGACAGGACATCCAATCACAGCTGATCCTGCGAACCCTGTTTCTAAGGTGATCAGGATACCAAGGAAAATGGCCACTCTGCGGCTCCGATTAAATAGTGCAAAGACTGCCAGAAGTAACTGAGAGACGGCTTTTTGTGTAGGTGTTATGCTCACCTCTATTAGCCAAAACAATATCAATGACACACAGCGTTCCTGGCAAGATGGTCATCACATATCGATACCACACCATGCACAAGAAATACGACATCCGAGTCGATGATAGGCTCGGAAAGACAGCCAAGTGAAAGCTACGAAGACCTCAGTCCCCTCGGTATTCTGATGGAAAGTAATCGCTCGACCTACATTTGCACAGCAGGTAGGAAGTGACGAAGATAAAAGTAGAACCATTTGAACTTGCAGCGTCGCATTCTGAGATTATATCAAACTGAGGTCACATGAATTCAAAGATCACCTTACGGCCATATATATTCCGTCTCTTCCTCGAGCGTCATGAACACATCCCATACCAAGAAACTGAGCGCGGCCACTTTGAGTACCGTAAGCACGTGGTCTCGAAGTGAGGTAGCAGTATCAACACGCACCCAGTTGGTATCCAATATCACGCACGACCTCGAGATGTTCCACCAGGAGAGTGGGGCTGTCGGTGACCAATGACATTCAAAGGCTCTGTAAGCTTGTGGAGGTAGCTATAAACGACCAGTATTTGAAGGAGCGATGATACTCCAGTAGGCGACTCAGTTTGTCAACGAACAACGACATAGGTGGCGTCCTGCAGGGTCTCTATTGCTTATGAGGTCCAGGTTCTCGATCGGGGGCCGCCATCATGATGGACATTTGGACTAGTCCAAGTTGAGAAGACAAAAATTTGAATGGAATCATCAAACCATTCGTATGGGTAAACATTTAACACGCACTGGCAGGTGACCCTTGCGCTAGGACCATGGTACTCAATATGAGTACTGATCGATAGGTCTGTTGCTTGATACTATCAATTCATGGTAAGAAGTAACCTGGCACTGGCCTGAGTGCGAATCTGAGACCTCTCCTGGATCGTTTTTGATCAATTCCAAACGTTTCAAAACCACAACAAACACTGGACAATTACATAAGTCGAGACCGAGACTTTGGTCCAAACATATGACATTTAATCTCTTCAAGTTTTCCAGACCGCATCGATTTGCGTGGGCATTCGCTACTCGCCCATAATGTCATTTGTAGCAACAAGCCGGACCTTCCAAGGCATAGGTTCTCCGCGTGGCCGAATGTTTGCTCAGACCGAAAAGCTGTGATTTGATCCCGGAATAATATCAAAGCGATGCCGCAACGCATTCTGTTAAGGTCGTGTCTGTACCTCTTGAGTATTGGTGCGTTACATATTCGTCCATCACAGGGACCATGTTTCACGGTTCGACACATGGTGTTCATTTCGGAGATAAATGCTGTCGAGCGTTGCATCGAAAAAGAGTACACCTCCGTGAGAGGCTGGCCTTTGGGGAGCACCAGATTGAGTGGTTACAATCATAAGTCGTGATGAATAGTAGCGCCATATTTCATTGAGGTGGGACTGCATTACAAGGAAACGTGGCTCGTGAGTTGGACATCATCATCTTCTGAGGCCCTCGCTCTCGCGAAGCGCTCCATGTTCAAAATGAGTCGACAACCCTATGTCAGGTATTAGAGGTTCTGGGCACGATCCGCGATGAATTGGCGTCACTCACGATACTCGAATAGAGAGATGTCGCCCAACTTGATGATGATTCATAAATCCAATAGTTTAGCACAATGAGCATACGGGACGTACTATATAATGATCACACTTCGCAAGTCGTCAATTCCACAGGCCGCCATAGAGGCGATGCATACCACTAGGACGCGCCATCCGACTTGGATTCAGCTATGCTCAAGGAATGGCTTGCACGATGACTCACGAAACATAATAACATAATTGGATGAGGCATCCCTCACGAGAAATGACAAAAGAGGAACTCTCCCCCATTCCAGTCTTATATCGACGACTTTGAATAAGATCATGCCCATGATGATGCTCTGGACAACTATGATGACAGCTCTGAGGAAATATGTCAACCCACAAACGACGGGTTGAAAGTGGAAGGCTTACGCGTGACCTCCCACCATCTCCTTCCTCACGAGAGGGAGAAGGCAAACTTCGGCATAACCTATGACTGGACATCGAATGAAGGATGATCCTGCAAAACCAACCTCAAAGAGGATCAAACTACCAAGGAAGATGGCCACTTTGTGGCTTCGATTGAATAGCGCGAAGACTGGTTGAAGAAAGTGAGAGCTGGCTTTTTATGTGGTTGGTAGGCTCACCTCTGGTGGCCAAAATAGTATCAATGATGAACAACGAGCCTTCCAGGATGACCATCTCGTATCGATACCATAGCTTACACAAGAAATACGACGTCTGTTTTGATGACAGGCTCGGAAAGACAACCAAGTTACATCTATGGTGGCGACCCAAATCCCCTTCATACATTGATGGAATGACTTAGATTGTTCGACCTACATTTGGGCAGCCAATAGGAAGTAACGAAGACAAAAGTAGAACCACTTGAACTTGCAATTTTGCATCCTGGAGCTACAGTCAAGTTCGGCCCCAGTGTTTCGAGGATCGACTTACCGCCATATATATTCTGCTTCTTCCTCAAATGTCAAGAACACATCCCATACCAGAAAACTCAGCGCGGCCACTTTGAATGTTATAAACCGTGAACTCGGTCAGGGAGACGTTAACACATACCCAGTTGGTAGCCAACGTCACGCACGGCCTCAAGATGTTCTTGTGGGAGAGTGGGATTATCGGCGACTGATGTCATTCACGTTCGGAGGCGGCTCAGCAAACTGGAGAGGTATCAAAAAGTGGTGTTCAAGAGAAAGAGGGCGCTTACACCACTGGGTAAGCCGGGTTGTCAACGACAACTTTGTACTCACTGAATTTGTGAGAACGTCTGTGGCGTCCTGACAGTCAGACAGGGTCCAGATCCCTGTTGCGACCGTCGTCTCTGAACTGACGAGAGTGGATCCGGTTGGAAGAAGTTACAGATGCGACTGCAACAGCTCGGATCCATTGATAGCAAACACGCACTAGACTTCTCGTAGGTGACTGCTGTGTCTTCCGAGTGGGAAACCACCTACTATTGGCATAAGGAACCAAGCAAGCGTAGGTACAGAACTGTAACATAAGCCTGAGTAAGTTCCCTGGGAAGTCCGCGATCTTCACTTTTGGCAAGTAACACCTCTAATGGTAGTACAGTTACGACGACGTTCGCGTTAACTAGTCGTCAGGGCTGCTATTCACTCGGTGATGGCCGTCGACGCGGGCGACGATGAATGGCACCATCTGAACCTCACAAACTGGCGCGGGCTGGGTCTCGCAGATCCGATCAAAAATATTGAAGTGCATTGTTCTGTATCTCACCCAGTTCGCACTTGCTCAAACCAACTTTACAGGACAAATGGCTCTTGTTGCCCGCTTTTCTCAAAGTAAAAGGTCTCGTCAAACAACACATCGACTCATTCAACTACTTTGTTGATACCGACATCAAGAACATCGTCAAAGCCAACAACAAGGTCACGTCCGACGTCGACCCCAGATTTTGGCTCAAATACACCGACATCCATGTTGGTTTCCCTGACCGCACCGATCTAGACGCCATCGATAAGAGTATCACCCCCCACGAATGTCGACTGCGCGACATTACCTATAGCGCGCCCATCCTCGTGACGATTCAATATACGCGCGGCAAGAATGTCGTGAGGAGACCAAATGTGAACATTGGCCGGTTACCCATCATGCTTCGTAGCAGCAAGTGTATTTTGACGGGACGTTCCGAAGCACAGCTTGCTCGCATGACCGAATGTCCACTTGATCCTGGTGGTTATTTCGTTGTGAAAGGCACCGAGAAAGTCATTCTTGTCCAGGAGCAGCTGAGTAAGAACCGAATCATTGTCGAAACGGATTCCGTAAAGGGTGTCGTTCAGGCATCCTGTACCTCGTGCGCATTCATGCATCATCTCCATCTAGATCGTTCCTCACTCTGCCCTTCTTTCTATAGTTCGACCCATGGTGGTCTCAAATCTAAAACTTACGTGGCCACCAAGAAGGGCAAGATATACCTTCGCCACAACTCGATTCACGAGGATGTCCCAATTGTGATTGCTCTCAAGGCGCTTGGTATCCAGTCGGACAAGGAAATCCTTCTGCTTACTGCGGGTACCACGGACGCCTACAAGGATGCTTTCGCTGCAAATTTGGAAGAGGCGGCTAAACTTGGTATATTCACTCGTCATCAGGCCCTGGAATGGATCGGATCCAGGGTAAAGGTTAATCGCAAGGTAGTGGGCCCGAGGAGGCCTTCCTGGGAAGAGGCGCTAGAGGCATTGGCGACGATCGTGTTGGCCCACGTGCCTGTTGTTGGATTAGATCTCAGGTCCAAGGCTATCTTCGTCGCGACCATGACTCGGCGCGTCCTCATGGCCATGGATGATGAGAAAACGGTTGACGATCGTGACTATGTTGGCAACAAACGCTTGGAGCTGTAAGTGATACCGAAATCTTCCACTGGTTTCGATACTCAAACAAACTCAAATTCAAGTGCCGGTCAGCTCTTGGCATTGCTCTTCGAGGATCTGTTCAAGACATTCAATGCCAATCTCAAATCTGCGATTGATAAGGTCCTGAAGAAGCCCTCGCGAACGAATGAATTTGATGCCTTCAACACAATGCAGTTTCAGGGTGATCACATTACCTCGGGTTTCGTTCGCGCGATCTCGACCGGAAACTGGTCTCTGAAACGGTTCAAGATGGAAAGAGCCGGCGTTACCCACGTTCTCAGTCGTCTGAGCTTCATATCTGCTCTAGGAATGATGACCCGCATCACGTCCCAATTTGAGAAGACCCGCAAGGTCAGCGGCCCGCGTGCTTTACAACCTAGCCAATGGGGCATGCTATGTCCGAGTGACACTCCAGAAGGGGAAGCCTGCGGTCTCGTGAAAAATCTCGCGCTCATGACGCACATCACCACAGACGTGGAAGAGGAACCTATTATACGTTTAGCCTTTATGCTCGGAGTGGAAGGTCTGTTCTTAACAACCATCATTTGGACATGACAAGTTCATCAATGGTGTTCCAAAGATATCAGCCTAGGCACTGGCACGGAGATATATGGACCCCATACTTTTGTCGTTAACGTAAACGGAACAATTGTCGGTTTGACAAGATATTCCGCCCGGTTTGTTACCAACTTCCGAAGACTGCGCAGGGCGGGCCGTGTCAGTGAGTTTGTCGGTATCTACGTCAACCATCATCACCGCGCCGTTCACATCGCAAGCGACGGAGGGCGAATATGCCGACCTATGATCATTGTGGAAAAGGGGGTGCCAAAGGTCACTCCAGAGCACATCCACGTTAGTGCCCCAATTCCTGCCATGGGTCATAGTGATTGCTGACGTGATTTCGACGGCCAGGAACTGAAAGCCGGGAAGATGCCGTTTGACGACTTTTTGAGCCACGGTCTTGTGGAATATCTCGATGTCAACGAAGAGAACGATTCGTATGTTGCACTGTACGAATCAGACATCGTTCCTGGGACGACTCATTTGGAGATCGAACCATTCACCATCTTGGGCGCCGTCGCTGGACTTATTCCCTACCCGCACCATAATCAGTCCCCTCGAAACACGTATCAGTGCGCGATGGGTAAACAAGCAATCGGCGCGATAGGCTATAACCAATTTCAAAGGATTGATACGCTTCTCTACTTGTCCGTCTATCCTCAGCAGCCTATGGTCAAGACCAAGACGATCGAACTGGTCGGCTACGATCGCTTGCCAGCTGGTCAAAACGCGACTGTCGCCGTGATGAGCTACTCTGGGTACGATATCGAAGATGCGCTGATTCTCAACAAGGTCTGTTTATCGACATGTCCCCCTGACTCGGAGGCTCACGGAAAGCGCTCCAGGCTAGTCTAGATCGCGGGTACGGAAGATGTCAAGTATTGCGCAAGAACGCGACACTTATCCGGAAATATCCCAATGGCACGTCAGTGTTGTTTTCCCCTTTGAGATGTGCGGTTTTTCCCCATTGACGTGGTGTCCGTCTTCAGATTTGACCGGCTCGCGGATGCACCGCTGGACGAGAATGGCCAAATCCAGAAAAAGTACGACATCGTCCAGTTGGACGGGCTCGCGGGCGTCGGGGAAAGAGTCGACCCCGGGGACGTTTACGTGAACAAGCAAACGCCGACCAACGCCAACGACAACACGTTTACTGGACAAGCGGCGACGGTGCCTTACAAAAATATGCCGATGAGTTATAAATCGCCGGTTGCGGGGTACATCGACAAGGTCATGATTAGCGACACCGAGAACGACCAGACCTTGATCAAGGTGTTGATCCGCCAGACGCGGAGGCCGGAATTGGGCGACAAGTTCTCTTCGCGGCATGGCCAAAAAGGCGTGTGCGGATTGATTGTGAATCAAGAGGACATGCCGTTCAATGACCAAGGGATCAATCCTGGTAAGACGTTATGACGCGATCGGGGGGCGTCAGTCTGACGCTGTGATCTAGACACGATTATGAATCCGCATGGTTTCCCCTCTCGGATGACGGTGGGGAAGATGATCGAGCTGTTGGCTGGCAAGGTCGGTTTTTCATGTCATGTTGGTGGCCGGTATGTTTACGCCTGACGACAGGCGGGCGTTCTTTGCGGCAAGCTTCAATATGGAACCGCATTTGGCGGGTCCAAGGTACTAATTACACTGCACGCTGTTCATTGGTCCAGGTCAATGATATCCCCTTCAGGTCGAAGATATGTCCCGAATCTTGATCGAGCACGGGTTCAATTACGCTGGAAAGGATATGCTTACGAGTGGCATCACCGGCGAACCATTGGAAGCCTATGTTTACTTTGGTCCCATTTATTATCAGGTACAGTTTATAGCTACCTTCTCCATTTGAAACTCGCTTATATATCCTTGTTCTTGTAGAAACTGAGTGAGAAACCTCCATTTGGTCGTGCCTTCGAGTGATTGACTCTATATCCCCCTTTTTTCCACATTGATGGCAGAGCATATGGTCATGGATAAGATGCACGCGCGTGCAAGGTATACATCCGTCCTGATACCAACGTTTTTCATGTTCATGACCGTGTACAGAGGGCCACGTGCAACGCTGACACGACAGCCAACGGAAGGTCGGTCCCGGGAAGGAGGGCTGCGGCTCGGAGAAATGGAACGTGACTGCCTTATCGGATACGGTGCAACCCAACTACTGCTGGAGCGGCTGATGATTTCGTCGGACAAATTTGAGGTGAACGCTTGTCAAACGTGCGGGCTCATGGGATATCGCGGATGGTGTTCGTATTGCAAAAGTTCGAAAAAGATGGCGACGTTGACGATTCCGTACGCTGCCAAGTTGTTGTTTCAGGAGGTGAGTCAGAATGTGAGCCGTGTGGTCGGTGCTGAAGGATATTTCAGTTGATGGCGATGAACGTCGTGCCCCGGCTGGTTCTGGATGATGCATGACCATTTGTATTATGTTTCTGACCGATCGTATTCGACGGCGTACCCTAGCAACAGTACGTCGGAACAAGGGGTATGACAGATTGCATCATGTTCCATGAATTATGATCCTATCAATCGCAGACCAGGCTGTATTGGCTGTGCAACCCCAAAGAACGATTATGAGGGGGACGGTACGATTACAGAGTTCGCACCACGGCCGGGTCATGTGTGGCGTGTGGCCGTCCAAGTATTTCGATTTGCCCAGTTGGTCGGGGCTTACTAAAGGTACCTTGTCATATCTGGCGTAGATGTGTGTGTGCAACGACAAGAGAGGGCTGTACGTTTCCCCGTGTTAGGCCCGGAGATGATGGGATAAATCAGAGCAAGGCGATGCGCGGCAAAAAGAGTGGGGAATGAAAGCGCAGTACTATACCATCACCGGTTAGCGATACCGACATGGTGCGGGGTGAGAAAGTGGATCCTGTCCCGTCGTCGTGATGGTGTTTTACAAGTATTGCATTTGGGCTTCTAGCTTGGCTCCGATGTTTAATTGCCGTCGAGTGTCCGGACCGAGCACGCATCGAGATGAGTAGGATCTGGGGCTCTGATTCTCGAGCGAGGGTGTTGGCGAGTGATCGGGTGGTTGAGATTGTCAATGACAACTGGATGGATGGGGAGTTTATTTGTCACTGATTGGCCAGTTTCGTTCTCATCGGAGTCACTGTCCCATCTCACCAACCACCCTCATCATTTTTTTTTCCATTCAACCCTTCATTTCCGTTCGTGACTGTGGTGCTGTACGGAGCATAATATACACCGTCCGCGGCGTGTGAGGCAAACCGACTTTGAACCGAAACAAGCCCCATTCCGATACGGTACGACACGATTAACACGATGAGCGCATCAAGGGGTTCTGGTAACACCTCCACCGCACTACGCCGGTTGATGACAGAATACAAACAACTCACTTCTGGAGGTTCGCCTTCTAGCCCCTCCGTTTTCGTACTCGGTCCACAGTCTCACATGCACACACACAAGGGTCCCCGGACGGCATGTTTACAGCAGGTGCGCACCCTCGTTGTGCCCACCTTTTTTTTCGAATTGAATGGCTTTCAGGGCCCATCTCGGAATCCGACTTTTTCACTTGGGAAGCCCTGATATCTGGTCCGAAAGGCACGCCATTCGTGGGTTCTACTCTATTGCCAATGTCATACCCCCGTCGCCTGACCGCCCACCGTCGTCACACGTTCGCAGGACGGTGGCATCTTTGTCGCCAAGCTCACTTTTGTGCGTGTCCCTTGATTCCTCGTCCACCATGGCCCTTGCGCGTTCCACACCATCTCACCTCACCTCGTCTGTCCTCCAACGTCACCCGTGGTCTCATCTCTGTGTCATTTTTTCCGCAGCCGCCTGATTATCCACTTTCCCCGTTCAAGATGAAATTCGAACCACCCTTGTTCCATCCAAATAGTCAGTACGCCACAATGGCCATCCCCGTGCTTCTTCTCTTCCGACTGACGTACATGTCCCGTGTTCGGATGCTTAGTTTACCCCGACGGCACTGTCTGCATATCCATTCTCCATACCCCCGGTGACGATCCTACCATGTACGAACAGGCATCCGAACGCTGGAGCCCGGTCCAGAGCGTCGAAAAGGTCATCCTGAGTGTCATTTCCATACTTGCCGGTGCGTATACACACCCCACACCGATCTCGATCCTCGCTTGTCGCCGTCTTTTGGTCCCTCATTCCGATTTGGGTAGAACCGAACCTGGAGAGCGGCGCCAACATTGATTGCTGCAAGCTCTACCGTGACAACAAACTGGTACGTGCCCTTTGCACGTCGTGTTCAACAAATTATCCACTATCCACAGGAATACGAACGACTAGTGAGAGAATCCATTAAACACCAATTGGGGCTATAAGTGCCAAGTATAAGGAAGAATGTACTCGCGTAGCTGTATGATGAAAGAGTATACTTATGTGCAAGGTATACGATAATAATGAGTTGGGATAATGTAGTCACCGTCCCTGGATTGGTCAACCATGTGATACTCACTCAACACCTGAACACGCTGGCATCGCAATCGGCCTTGCCAAATATGTGGCGTTGGACGTATTCGTTGCGGAAAATGCCGTGGGGGTCCACATCCTGTAGCACGCGAATGAAGTCGTCGAAACGGGGATATAGCGTACGAAGCGTATCCGGTCGGAGGGGATGGGCTTTTGCCCAATGGGGACGCCCGCCATGGCGGAACATGATCGCTTCGAAGCGGTCAAACAAGTCGCTGTATGGAACTTCTAGTCCATATGGTCTGGTTATGTCAGAGATGTGACGCAGGTGACGAGAAGGAATACGCACTTGTACTGGACGATACCGATCCAGCACGTCCGTTGACCGTTGCTCGGGCTAAGCCAGATGTCGTCGCTATCCGAAAACCGGATCTCGATTGGAAAATGTGGTCGTAAGCCGCGCGGGTCGGCGAATTCCCTGGCTAGCCACGAATGGAGGTCGTGCAAACAAGGTTGTGTGTTCTCATAAGGAATAGCCCACTCTGTGGTGTGTTGGGGAAACTTTCCAACAGGTTGGCGACGAAAGGGAGGGTGGGAGGACAAGCGTGAAACTCACTCTAACGTCGAGGTTGAATATGCGGTAACTGTCATCGACGTTGACGACGTCGTCCTTGACGAGCCACGCGGCGAACCTTGTAGAGAACATGTTCAGGTTGAGAAAGTAGCGTCCCAAAAAGAGGAGGAATTGAAGCACGTGGAAACCGAAAAAGGAATGGGAGAGCCAGGTTGCCATTATTCGCTTTGGCTGGCAGATCCAAGGCACGGAATGATGATAAGGGGTGGATCTTGGGGCGGACGGAACGGGTGCTTACCTCTGCAGTCCGATCGGCAGAAAAGACCCGCATGGAATCCGCGGCCGGATACCACCATATGCGAACGTGTTGCGACCCCTTCACGAGCCGGTCGATATTTTGGACACAATCGTCAAATGCGGTCGTATGCTGCATCTCACGCAGACGAAACGCGGGTTCCACTTGGAGGGTGATCGTCAAGATAAGGCCGGTGCTGCCGAGACCACATATCGACGCGATGAAGAGATCCGGACGCTCCTCGCGGGAACAGGAAACGCGGGAGCCATCGGCCAATAAGAGGGACAAGGCGATGACATGCGTGGAGATAACGCTATAATTGATGCCCGTACCGTGCGTTGCGGTGGTGATGATGCCGCCGAGCGTCTGGTCGGAGATGGAGCCGACATTAGACATGGCAAGACCGTGCCTGGCGAGCTCGGTATGGAGCGAGTCGAGCGTGATACCGGCTTCGGCGACGACGTATTGTTTGTCGACGTTTACCTGCGCGGGTTACAAAACGGGATGGACGTGACCACGGCTAGATCGGCGTACCTCAAGGACGCGGTTGAGCTTCAGGGTGCGGAGCATGTATCCGGAGGTGCAAGCGAGATCGCTTGGGGAGTGTCCGACCCCGACGGCGCGGACTGTCCTGCCGTGACGGCGAGCATGGTCGAGAATGAGCTGGCAATGGTCCACATTCTCGGGCTCGAATATAGCCAGGGGTGCACACGAGAAGGTGAGGCCCCAGTTAGTGAAGCGGGCGTCTCGGGCGAGGAGGGGGTGGATTGGGGATGAGGAGGACATGGGGAGGTGTGATGGACAGCATGCTCGAGCTGGCGGATACTTATAATAAATGCAGACAGTCAAGTTTCGAGGTGGACGGGTTATGCACACGGAGTTGGCCGAACTGACGGACATGCCCGACTTGTCTCTGATCTCAACAACCTGACAACAGAAAAAAAAGTCTTATTTAATTCAAAAAATCAAACACGACACGGCTCCATTCCTCCCCCTCGTAGAACAGCACCCCCCGCACCTCCGCGCTATCCATCTCCAGTCCGAGCTCAAACTCTGTGCATCGTCAGCATCGTCTTACTCACCATCATGACATCTCACCCGTATAGAACCCGCTCGGCTGCGCAACGCTCGCGTTCTGCTGGAACGTGGGTAACGAGCTCAGATTCACCGTCCATTTACAGAGCTCCGTTAGCTCCCCCTATGGCATAAAACGTCAGTTGATGTCCCCGTGACGTGTCATCTCCCCAGCCTTGCCTCATCCGTATATCGCATAATCTTGTCCGACTCTGCCGTGTACAGGACTGCCACAAAATTGCAATCTGTGAATCCTTCTCAGCCATCATCCTGGGCTTCTATTGACCCCCCACCTTGGCTGTTCTGTGAGAATTTGCTGTCACCAACCGGTCAGGCTCGTGGTGACGCTCAATACAGTCGCGGCCTTACCAGAACTTGGTCCTCACGCGTTGTCTACACACGCCCCCACGATCCCCGATCAGCTCTCGCACCGGGAAATTTCGTAAATATATACTTGCCCCTTGCGCAGGATCGCACCTTTCATCACCAGATATTGCAGCCTAATCGTTCGGTCACCAATCTGGTCACCTAGATAAACCCAGATTCGTCATTACCGATTTTCACATATCGCCACCCTCGAGCTATTTTCCTTGATATATGCCGGCCGCTTCAGCCAATCCTCCGGTTCCGCTGGCAGTTTCACCTGCGACACTCAGAAAGAACGTTCCCAATGAAACATCACACATCACCTCACCTTCATGATGTATGCCCGCGGAACAATCATTGTCGACACGATCGCCTTGCGCGAGAGTCCGTACTGAGCGGCACCGCGCACGGTGGCCGTGTCTGCATCAGACGGCCGTGCGATGACTTTAATCTTTCCAGAGAATTTCGTCTCCACATGGAACACCCTTGAGCATCACTTCGCGAACGCTGGGCGCATCAACTCACCTCCACTTTTCGGAACAGGTACTCGCTCCCTGCGAAGCCTCCCACGAGAAGCAATGCGTCGATCCGTTGCTCAATCTTCCCGGACTGCTCCTCAATCATTTCCAGTACCTGAATAGCCATCAGCAACCTACACTTAACCATCGAATATGATGCCACTCACTTGATTGACGACAGGGTCAAAAACTTCCCGCCGAATTAAAATGCCGGGTATCGCAAGTTCGCCATTAATTAATCCGACAGAAGGATCATGCGGGTCCTGAACATTGAAGCACGTAAAATGGAAATACGTTTCTGCGGGATTTCATTTAGACGACCGGCAAGCAAGCATTTATTTTTACACGCTTACCATCATCCATTTCACCACGAAATGCTAGCTTGTCCGTTTGGCTGAATGAATGCATAAAATAGGCCAAGCTCGCCGCGTCAAGGTGCGCAGGGTGATCCGCCAGTAGCGTTTGCACGAGCCCCCGGAATCGAAGGTCCAGAAAGAGCGAACCGCAGTTCGCGCCCGAGCGTGCACATATTTCCGCAATCTCGAGGTTTCCGTTTTGGCCGACTTGCCCGATGATCTTGTAACACGCAAGGTCCTACCGGGCGCATAAAAAAATGATAAGCGGAAACAAAATATAAAACAAAGTACATACAACCGTACCGCCTCCTGCATCGCAAATCATAAAGTTTTGACTTGGACGGAGTTTGTGGAGATCCGTCAAGCGCGCACAGTGCACGGCAGCTGCTTCGGGCTCTCTAAAGATAGAATGTCAGGACACGGTTGTACATGGGGCTGTGACGCGGCAACGGTCGTCAACCGAGACTCTTTGACATACGTTATGATACGCAAGCGATCGCGCCAATGAATATCCCCTGCGCGCGCAGACTGAACGAAACCAGCCTCAATGGCGGCTGCTCGCATGAGATCACATCCCTTGTTGTCCCACGCCGCAGGGCAGGTCACCACGACATCGGCGGTGTCTATAGCCGGTCAATGACATCTCCCATCACGAGGTTGAAATAGGATCGCCTACTGAGATCCGCAACCGCCCCTATTTCTCGAGTGATTTCTTCCTTTGCATATTCCCACAGACAAGTCAAAAAGTCGACAATCAGATTCATGGCAGTCTTGCCGGGCTATCCGAGGGAATGAGATACATGTCTCTTTTTTCTCGAGTGCACGACGCTGACGTACGGGAAGTTGTGGCAACCGCGGGTCGACAGCAGACTCGTCGCGCAAGGCACGCGGCTCGAGGAACAATTTGAACCTAGTGTTTATGAAATCAGAAAACATGATCTGAACCTCGAGATGAAACAGACCGGACGTACCATTCACATCGAAACGTGCCCGGCATGGGACTCGCGTTCTTGGCTTCGAGTCCCCATGCCAATACCTGTCCATGTTCGTCATATAAAAGACACGTCGGGACCTTGCGAAACGTCTCAAACGAGCCCGGCCAATTCAAAATTTGCTGAATAGCCCCCGACGCGATGCGTGAGGATGCATATGCCTATCTCGACCTGTCAATCCACCATTCAAACCAGACGCGCAAACAAACACACGCACCACGCCCGAAAACGTCGTACCTAGAAACGAACCGTGTCAGTCGCGCACCTGCACACCACCCGACGACGTACCAAAGTCGATGGAAATGGACATTCGACCCTCGCCCAGCCCGCCCGGCTCGTTCTTCGACATCGACATCGACATCGACGTTACCGTGTTGGCCATGGACCCCGTGATGGAGGGCGAAGTCGACGCCAGTCGCGGGGGTGCACGGACCGGATTGGGCTGGTACAGCGGCGTCGTCGACGTCCCGGGTATCATCATCGTGTTCGGCCGGCCTGACGAGAGGTCGTACGAGGCCATCCCCGGCTGGCTTGCGTTCATGTTCATCATGCTGGCGTGCGGTGTCGTCCACGGCACCCCGCCGAGCCTGGTCGGCGATCCCTGGTGGGTGTGGAAACTGGGTGGGGGTGGCGATGGTACCGTCGACGGCGTCCCAGCCAGAAGCGCTGGTTTTTCATGGGGCTGTGGTTGCTGTTGGACGATAGAAGGGTTGAATGGCTGGGGTCGGTTGGAGTATTGGTCGTCCTTGGGGGCGGAGCTACCGCAACAACCTGGCATGAGGGGCAGGGAGGGGGGAAAGGTGGGTTGGGTGGAGGCACAGCGCGTGCATGACTTCCAGAATGGGTCGGGCGCTTGCAAGAAAAGGCAGTGCACAAAGGCCGCACAGTGAGCGGGCGTTGATTAGCATCGTACATACAGGATCATTTGAAATAGACTGGTACTACAGGACAAAGAAGCACGTCTACCACCATCCTTGACTGAACCAGCTCGTTCGGACAGACACCGTCGTATTTCAGCAATGAAACAAGGGGAAACGAAGCATCGCTGCCGCGAACCGTGCGTCGACATACAATTGCTTTCCCCCGATGTCACGCGGGCAAAGCGCACATATCATTCCATATGAGTATCCATGGATCTCATCGCGACTCGGAAAATAGGTGTCAGCAAGGGAAAAGCCGACATGCTACGCCTCGCGGGATGTACCTGTCGGCGACAGCACATGTCCCCTGGCCGTCTTCTCAGGAGACAATACCAAGGCACACGTGCGCGTCGCCACTCCACAAGACGTCCGGCATCTGCCATATGTCATGGTGTGAGTCGAGTCAGAGGAAAAAACCGGAAACACTGCCGTTCAACCCGCAGCTGATCGGCGCAACCGAAGGCGAACCCCATGATCCACCCTGCTAAAAGGGGGGAATTCTGGCGAATGAAAATGGAAAACGGAAGAGAAAAATTTCATGTGCAAGTCCGTGCCACAAAGACAGCTGGGAGGCTCTCACCGATGGACGGCTGCAGTAATCGATATCATGATTTATCGGGGCAAAGAATAACACTGACCGTTCCCACTGAGCGGTCACAAAAGGACGCGGCAATTGAGGAGCTGGCTGAATCGCGACTGGAACCACGAAAGCGTGGCAAGTGTGGGTACATTTCATTCCGCAAGACGGAATGAGATGGATCGGTGGGAGAGAAAGATGACGCCGGCAAGTCCGAGGTCTCTTGACTTGATTTCGCGAACGTCCAGAAATGACCCAAGGAAACGGGGGGAGAGAGTGACCATATGGACTTACCGCCTGAATTGTTCTGCTAATACCAATTGTCCGCTGCCATGGTACTACCTCCTCCCGACCTATAGTAATAACACAACGGTCGTTCCGCGAAGGTTTTGAGTCCGATTCAAAGTCCCTGAACCGGATTGGCGCCGCTTCAACGCCATCTCAACACCACTCGTCCATGGCCGCCTCCAAGCATGCTCAGAAGCTCAAGACAATCGCCGCTGCTTGGCCTACAGATCCATTCCGTCCAAACATGCAGCTCAAAACATTTCTCGCCTCTCTCACGACGCATCCGCGACTGACATCCGACGCGGCACAGTCTGCACGCGTCTTGCTCGAAAACGGCGTCCAGAACAAGGTGAGCACGTCCTCGTTCGCAAAGTAATCGTCCTCACAGCACCTCAGTACACACTGTCCAAAAAGACGTTGGAGCCAGCGTCGATGCCCAAGCACTATGAGCGTCTCGTTCAAGGGTTCGAGAGAAGCGCACAGGGCATCCGTCGGCCGTGGTGGCAGGTCTTCTTCGGCATTTGGAGATGATCCGAGTACTTCCTTCCCAAAACTGTATCTCCCTTCCTCTCAATGATCCACTGAGCGTCGTGAGGTTGACATGTTCTGGGCACGGTACTTCGGATCGAATGCACAGAAATATCTTGTTCAACCCAGCCAACGAGAGCACCGCTTTAGAATGGCCCAGATGGTGATAACTGTACTTCTTTCGCTCCCCCGAGGACCGCCGTTTCATCCTCTGCATCCCAGGTCATCACCAGAGGAAACTGGCTGACTCAGCCAGCCCATATGGACTCTCCATCAAGATGCTCCCTCTTCTTTGCTTCCCTTCTTTCTCATCACATTACTCTACCTTTCTTTGATTCCGCGGGGATCCGCGCTATGCAGAGTTGTTTTCGAAGCAGTGCATCCCATTCCAGGAAGCGGAAAAATTGATACGTGACGAGATATGATGAAACAGAATGGAACAAACCATATCGAAACTTTGAACCCTGGCCCAGTTCGTTGGTTCCCCCACACAGGCAAGTTGGAAATACTTACACCCGGACGCCACTACCTTTCGTCCCTAATACTAACACAGCAAACGCATTGCAAGGACCGCACCCGCCCTGCGTCATTTGTTGTCATCCAACATCTAATTTACACCTTTTGCAGCCTATCTCCGGGCCGTGTCAGACGCGCGATGTCACCACGCGAGACCGTCCCTGTACGTTCCGTTACACTTTTTCCGTTTGCCTCTCGCCTTACACGCCAGACTTTGACTTTTTATAGCAAGACACGCGCCTCTCGACCCTGACACACACTTCCCACCTACGCCCGCGCACATTTTTCTGCCACCCATTTCGCACCCTATACCACACGCGCCAACCTGTCCCTTGACGACGTGACGACCTCGACTTCTCTCGCTGACACTTGATGAGATTGTGATTTGGTTGTGACGCGATGCGCCCATGCACGGGTGGCAGTACCAGTGATTCGCTCGGCCCGATGAACGTCATCGGTCGACGCGTCCGAACAAGGCGTACACGGCTCGAGGGTCGAGAGAGGATCGTCCCGTCAAGTTCATCCCTGACGCGCTCGACCAGTCGTACAAGAACCAGGCAACGGCCCTCGTCGATGCACTCGGGATGACGCACGACCGATTATGAAAGCCTCGACGGCCTCCCAGTTCGAGATACGCGAGATGACACGAGCCTGGGCTGGCTTTCCGTTTCCATTCCTATGTGTTTCCATTCCTATGCCGGATATAAATCCCACTGTGTTCTCAAACGCACGCTCATACGCCGTCGGACCATGTGCTGACCAAAAACAACCCCCCCAGAAAAAAAAATCGTGGATCGTCAGACCGCCAAATTCGTGCGAGCCCATGGGTTCCGAGGCGTGGTCGAAGGGGACCCGAGTACGACTTAGACTCTAGGTTTCCATCGCTAGCCAATTCTATCTCTGAGATGTCCAGGGACGGGGTGGCCTGTGCAATCGTTTGGGCGTATGACCATCCGTCCGCACATGTTCCAGAACTCGCACCAGAAGAAATATGTTTGTCGTTTCACCACATTGGATATCGGTATAAATTAATATCACTGGAGCCCTTGTTCTGCGTCCCTTGGTTGGGAAACTTTTTCACCAACGTGATCATCCCAAGCGTCCATTGGATCAACACGATCCCCAACTGGAATGCGAAGCCAGGCGCATGACATGTCAGTGACGGCCAGATGTGTAAGATGGTGATGACACGAGTGCAAGTGATGAAATGCAAAATGGGAGCATCGCAAAACCATATCCAAATCGACAACACCCGAGTTGGAGAATAAAATTTTTGTACGCTACCCCTTTGGTTTTTCCCTGGTGCGAATGCGCAGTGCATCAGTCTTCCTCCTCCAACATCTCGTCTTCGCCCTTGGCAGCCTGTCGCGCACGTCAGATTCGCCAATTCGCCATCATGAATACCCGCACGCGTACCTTGTCGACCAAGCGTCGCCGCGTCGCCCTCGCCTTGCGTTGCACCTGGACATACTTTGCCAGCGGCGACGCCTCGACCTTGAGCTCGGCTTCCCACCGCTCGACCTCGGACACCCTCCCGGGTTCAAAACTGACCCCCTTGCGTCTGTCCGCCATCCACTTGGCACTCTCGTCCACGCGCTCCGTCAGTGCTTTGACGACCCCGGTGTCCTTTTGACCCCCGCCTTTGGACGACGCCTTGGCGGTCTTGATCGTCTTGCGGAGGGAGACCACGATCGGGACAGTGATCTCCGGGAACGCGATGCTCCCGTGAACCGGCGGGCTGATGAGCCACTCGGCCAGGATGAAGCTCGCTTCGTCGACGAGGCCTTCCAAGTACACGCGCGTCTTGAGGTACTGTGCCGGCGCGCGGATGTTGGACTCAAAATCGAGCGGGCGGAGCGTCGACGGTTTGGGTTTGCCCGATGACGTCAGTTGTGATGAGATGATGGGCAGTAGGTAGGGCGTCAGCGGGATGTAGGTGTTTGTGTGATGCGAGAGATGGAGCATCGAGCGAGCGATGTGAAGATGGAAGGGGTACGACCGGGCGTTGGATATGAGCCTGGAAGGTGTGAGAAACCCTGGCAAGCAAGAAACGCAGTAGCTTACTTGATTGCGCCAAGGCTCACTTGCACCAAAGGATAGATGAGAGGTTTGAGCTCGCTCTCTTCCCCGCGTTCCGCCTGCGCTTCTGCGCTACATGCCCTTGCCAGGACAAGGGTCCAAAAATCGACGGAATGTACATACTGCCAGTTGTATACTTGCTGATATGCCTCCTGAAGATATGCAGTCGAGATACAGAGAGAAAAAAATCAGACCCAGGTCGATGACGTACCTTGGTTTTCGTTTTCATGCTATTCCTGAGGTGGATCGCAAGCTGTCTTATGTACCCGAACGCATGCTGGTACGCTGTGGCATGGTCCAAGCAAAAAATCTCCGAGGCAGAATTTTTCATGAGATTGATGGAGGGTAACTTGTGTGAACTCGTGGATTTCGAGGAGCGCACCAGCTGGAGATATGTGCTCTGAGATGGCCATGAGCGATACAATGGCGTACGACAGCAAAATCCTAACCTTCATGACAAGGTCTAGCATGGCATTGTCCGTGGCATTCGCAAGCATCCTAATCGACAAGAAAGCTGCTATCCGAACGCTGTCTTCACCTGAAGACCAGACATCTAGGCATTGCTGTAGTTGTTTATTTGAATATCACAAAGTCGCCGAGGGTTCGAAATGAAATACCTTTAGATAGGCCTTGACCGATTTCCGGCTAGTGGTAACGTACGGCAAGATCTTTGCGCTTTCCGCCAAGGCAAGCTGAAGCATCTCCTTGTCCGTAAGCTGGGGAATCAAGTGGATGACATTGTTGAAGTACGCTAGGATGAGCTTCTGCAAGGTTTTCTGTTTCGTTGTTTGTGTAGGTGGTTTACTAGGAAAATGATGAACATGACAAGAGGGAAGAGGAACATGTTTCGCGTACTATTTCCCATTGGGAAGGATCTTGTAAGGAATATGATGGACAAGAATGACCGGGGTAAATTTGAGAGCGGTAGTGACGAGCTTGTTATACACTGAAAGCGCATGTGAGTGAAAAGTTACAACGGGTTCAACAGCGCCTTACTCGCTGAACTGTCAATACGCCAAGCGAGCGATTGATCTTCCTCGTTCATGTGTGCAGCAGAACGGAATGCAAGCAAAAGTTTTCTCAAGGCGCGCAAGGAACGGTACTGAAAAATGTATCAGCGGGGCCCGACAGTAATGTAGGGAAGAGCAGGCTTACGTCGAGCAGAGCCTTTTGCCATCCGCGGAGGATGTCTTTTGTGAGGATGGGCAACGTCTCGTTCACCATGTCAACGTCATCCTCCTCTTCTGTGTCTTCTTCATCGTCAACCGCGTCGTCGGGATCAAACTCGAGCAGTTCCCCGTCATTTTCTTGAAGGTACTTGTAGAACTCGGGATCCTTTTCGGCCAGTTTGGAAAGTTCGTGCAAGTGCGCGGCGCCTTCGTCTGCAGCACTGTGTTTGTGAGGAAGAACGAGGTCGCTGGAAAACGCACCTTCGAGGTCGTCGACGGAAGCAAAAGACTCGTTATCCGCAACGTCATCCTCTTCGTCCTCCTCTGAATCAGAATCGTCCTGTTCGACGTCCACCTGTGATGTTCATGAGTGTCCGTAGTCGACGATCTGTAGTGCATGCCATACATTGCCATTTTCCATGAAGCCAGCACCGAGAAAGTCATCCACAATGATTCCTTTTGACTTGGGGCTGCTAGAACGTCAGCACACACGATAGACCATGGCACGAATGTACGAACGCGACCACGTCCTCGTCGTTGAGTTCGCCATCGTCGGACTCGCCCTGGACCGGTACTTTAGCCTTGCCTTTTCCTTTCGCACCGCGTCGACTCTCGATTTTCTTTTTAGTCTGCTGGTATTTCTTCCTCGACTGGATCGTCTTTTTGAGTTGTCCGCTCGAGGTGAACTTGCGCGTCGCCTTGGTTGATTTGCCCATGGTGTCGACTTTTTTTATGTCGTAGTACAACCCAGATAGG
The DNA here is from genome assembly GCA_019787685.1 of Chiua virens. NCBI lineage: Eukaryota > Fungi > Basidiomycota > Agaricomycetes > Boletales > Boletaceae > Chiua > Chiua virens. The sequence continues at coordinate 1,421,661 of JAHNUO010000013.1, forward strand.
CAAGTACTATCACCATGTCCACGACGTTCTACGCAGAGCGTCTCCTCGCATTCCACGACGACCTCATCGCCCGGGTACGCGATGTACAGCGTAACAACCGTCGCCAGCTCCGTACGCTTCCATCTCCACCACAAGATCTCCTCAAGCTCCCTCTCATCCCCTCACCGTCCCCATCACCGTCGCCGACACCTCCGTCATCACCACTCCCACCCCGTCCAAAGCCACCCCAAAGACCGGACCTCCCACCCGCCAAACGTGCCCGAGTAGCCCGTTACCTAAATTACATCCCCGAGGAAGAGACCATCCGTAATGACTATTCCCAGAGGTACGTCGACAGCGGCGAATGGCCCCAAAACTGGGTCGTCGGCGCCGAACTCGAACGCCGCTTCGAAGAGTAAGTCCAGCCCATCCGTGCACCCCTCGCCGACGCACATACCATTCGCAGATACCCCAAACAGCAGCGTCTGCTCAATCTCAAAAAGGAGTCGGTCGACACGCATGCCGCGCCGTCGTGCTACCTGCCCTTGCATCAGTTTCCCTCATTGCACCCATTGAAATTCGACGTCATCCTCCTCGATCCACCGTTCTCGTCCTCGTTTGGCTGGGACGAGCTCCAAGAATTCCCGGTGCCCTCCCTCGCCGCCGATCCGTCCTTTGTCTTCATGTGGGTCGGCAGCGGTGCCGGTGAAGGCCTCGAGCGGGGTCGCGAAGTCCTCGCCAAATGGGGCTACAGACGATGCGAGGACGTCGTCTGGGTCAAGACCAACCTCCATTCCAATCGCGGCCCAGGCGTGAGTCCCCCACGATATCCCACTTGATCCACACCTCGATCCACACCATTGACGATTGCTCTTTGCCGTCTTCATAGACAGATCCACCCACGACGTCCTTGCTCACCCGAACCAAACAGCATTGTTTGATGGGCATCAAGGGCACCGTACGACGATCCACCGACAGCTGGTTCGTGCATTGCAACGTCGGTACGTCCCCCTCACTGCACCTCTCACGCTCACACCCGACGGTCCCCAGACACAGACGTGATCATCTGGGAAGGCGATCCCTCCGACCCGACACGCAAACCCCCTGAAATGTACACCCTCATCGAAAACTTTTGCCTCGGCACACGCCGCCTTGAAATCTTTGGCCGCGCGCGCTCCTCCCTCCGACGAGGCTGGGTCACCGTCCTCGCCGACGGCGAACACGAACACGTCCCCGACCTCGCCCGCGACCGCGCCGCGTGCATCCCCGACGGCGCACGTCCCTGGGAAAGGGACGCTTGGGAAGAGATGACCAGGAAACTCGCCACGCTCGGTGGGGGCAAGTGCGTTGTACCCAACACGCACGAGATCGAGACCCTCCGGCCGAAATCGCCCGTACGGAGTGGGCCGCTGTCCGGTGGGGGCGGGGTCAGCGGGGGTGTGGGTGTGGGGGTCAGCGGGGGTGTCAGCGTCGGTATACCGGGCGCTGCACGCAATAGCCGGCCGAACGCCAACCCGAATATGGCCCAGATGGCACCACATCCTCAGGGTGCACAACAGAACCCGATGATCGTGTCGCCGATGATGGGGATGGGGATGGCGCCTGGTATGGGTATGGGCGGTGTACCGGTGGAGATGGCGGGATGGGGCGGGATGGGGATGAATGTAGGGATGAATATGGCTGGGATGGGTATAGGGAATATGAACATGCCGATGATGGGGATGAACATGGACGGCTTGGGCGCTGCGCCGTTTCATCCTTCCGGACAAGGTGGGATGATGTGGATGGGTGGAGACAATCCAGAGGGGATGGTGTGGGATGGTGGGATGGGCGACGGGATGATAATGAACGGGATGGGGATGGGCAACGTCGGGATGGCAGGAATGATGGGGCCCATGAACGGCATGGGTATGAACCAATGGACTCAACCAGGCTACGACGGATTTCAATGATTCATATATCCATGCAACATCATTGTAAAAAAGGCATTCGTGTTTCATGAATCCCGAAGGTACAAATAGAATGGATAAACCCATGGGTATGTATATGCCGTGTTATATGGTGAGCGAGATGTAAAATTAAGGTATGATGTATATACTCTACCAAGAAAAAAACAAGGAAAATGTGAAGGGAGAACACAGCGATCATACGACGATGCGTGAGGTTCGCCCCATGCGATCCACGGCGAGGCGAGGGTCAAAAAGATAAACCAAAGACAGAAGAAAAACAAGGGAGTTGGAATGATTTTGAACTTGAGACTCGTGAACAACCTTCACTCAACGTCTATCCGGAAGCTCATCACTTGAGGCAAGTATGCCGCTCCGGCGAGGTCGAGGATGTGGACGTCGTTAAAAACATCGTACCCGTTAAACTACAAGACGCGATCAGCCAAGCACGGGGACAACGGAGACATGACTGACGCCTCCAAACATGAACAGTCTGCTGTCTGCAACAATCGTCACGTGGTATCCCCTTGCGCTCGGCGGCCTACCACTCACGGAACGAGGCTCATACTGAAGGTTCACTAGAAAAAGGAATCAGCACGCCGTCCATCAAACGTCCATGCAAGATGACAAACCAAGATTGTAGAAAAGGACGTCGTGGTTATATGTCGTCCCGTCGTGGCCGCCAACAATGAACAGATAGGACCCCACTTGGGTCGAGGTATGCGATAACCGACGATGCGCCACCGACGGCGACACCCGCGTCCAGATCAACGAATCTGCGTCGATAGGCATCATTCACGGGCCCAAATGACACGATCAACAGGTCCATACCCAGGTTCAAGCACCAGACATCCGAGAAACACTCGCAACCATCACTCCCCCCCACGATGACCATGACGTTCCCAACCAGGTTGGCAGTGTGGTAACCTCTCGGTGGGGGTGGTTCCTTTGTTTTAACCAGGGTCCATTTCAGACTCCCGCTAGCAATACCACGGAGCGACGTGTCCAGACGAGATACGTCCAGTGTCCACAAGTCATTGAGCGCGGTCAGACCATTTCCGCCTCCAAAGACATAAATCTTGCCGTTATACAACACGGCAGTATGTGCCCGTCTCGGAGCGGGATGCACCGGATCCTCATCATCATCTGTCGGTGGTGGTGGCGGCGGTTGCTCGTCTTCCGATTGGCCTGGAAAGATAGGCGCATACCACCGCCTAGTCGTCGTATCCAGGATATACGTCGAATCATAATACGTCGGACCTTCTCCGCCACCAAAAATGACGATCTTACGGTCCACGAGCGTTGCGGTATGCGCACGGCAAGGCGGCGGCACTTGGCCCAACGCCTCCGGGTGGGACCACTGCATCGTGTCTACCGCCACGTATTCAGCGAAGGAGGCGGTCACGAGACGAGGACGCACCGGTATCGAAGCAGTAAATATCCTTCCAGCACCCCTTGTCGTCACAGCCACCGAACAACCAGGCAACGTTGTCTACCAGCGTGACGGTGTGGGCACGCATGTTGCGATTTGGGACCGTCCCGTGGACTGGCGCGCGCGACCAATACATGTGCGTCGCGGGGGTGATGGGCACATCGTCGCTGTGCGGTAGGCGGGGGGTATTCCGGGGACGCGGCTCGCGCTCGCGAAGGGCACGGTTGGGTTTGGTGTCTCTGGTAGAAGGGGACGAGGGATGGCGTTTGATGGCCTGGGGTGGATCAGCTGGTGCGTTAGCGACGTGACGAAGGGAAGATGGTTTGCGGGATGCGGCAACGCGGGGTGTGCCGGGCGTGGTGGGTGTTGGAGTCGAGGACGAAGATGCGGGCGGAGGGGAGTTGAACGTGGATGTGGATGCGGTTGCCTGATGGGTCGGGTGAAGATACGGTGAGCGGGATGTCTGAATAGTGTTAGGACGTGCGTCGTCGTTGTTCGAGACGGTGCTCATAGTGTCGTTGTCGTCGTCGGTGGTGTCGAGCAAAGAGAGCGGGCCTACGCGGCCAACTGCCATCGCTACATAAGACAGCGATGAGCGTGAGAAATTAATGTAAAACCATTCAGTCATACACTTCCAAAAAAGGAAAGTCTCCAGGCGTATGTTTTAATCGAGGATTAATCATGGCCCCTCGTCTGCCGCGGCACTCGACACCACCCAATCTTCCACCCCACCTTTGGTCGGCGCAGATTTTCCTCCGACTGGAGTCGGTAAGTTGTTACTAAGATTCCAACACGTAAACCCCCTTCTTACTCCTGATTATCACACCCAGACCGCAGCAGAACGGAACAATGATTTTCCTATGAGCAAACAGAATCGTCGACACCGAGACAGCCGAGGAGGTATTCCCCGGTAATTTTCATAGGCGTGTAAAAACAGTACAAGAGCGATACAGTGGTGGTACAGTCAACTCAGGAGAAAGGATCGCTGTTGCCCTCAGTACCCAGACCTGGGAGACAACGGAGTGAGACGAGGGCTATTGGGTCCCAACCTGCTGGTCAAACTGTGCGAAGGAGATCTCTCGTGAGAGCGCGCTAGGGGCGACAGCAACGCAGATCCAGTCCGGTCCACATCCCGGCGGATACCCCCAAGAAGGATCTTAAGCATGTACTCTGCGTCAAATGCACCCGCTGCAGGATCGAAGGGAGTGCTGTCAACCATGTCCTGTCCAAGACTTCAGCAACTATCACGTTTACTGCGAATCAAGTAGCGTACCCTGATCTTGTAACGGTTCACGAGGTGGTCATCGAGCATGTGCAGCAGTTCAGAAGCGCCTGGGTCCGTACCAATCTGCACGAATTGGATCCCAAACATGTGATGCTTGACGCGATGACGATCAAGTCGGTGCGCCCCAGCAACGATGACCCTCTCGAGATCCTCTTGGTCGGCTACGCGTCCAATTCGTAAGCCGTGATAGCAGGTACATGGGACTGCAACTCACTTGGGAGACCATCAGTGATCACCACGACGGTGATAGGTTCGTGAGAAGAGCGCTCGTGCTCAACAAGAGGCAAGTAATGTTCAAGGATCTGGGCGAGTTTGGTACCAGTAGGAGTGTCCTCGCCTAAAGAGTCTGGTTAGGATCACATCGCCATGGGTGTGTAAACGACGACACGTGCCTTCAGGCAGGACCCTGTTGAACAACGCAACGACGTCGGCTCTTGACTGACATCCAAGATATTAATGCTTGCTTCGTAGTCCAGAGAAGAAAGACATTACCGTCATGTTGGGAGCGTAGTCATCCCCGTGCATGAAATGAATGTCAACGCCCTTGAACGCGTATTTGCTCGCAATGTCCACAATGTCAGCGAGAGCTTCCCGTGCTTGTATCCAGAGATTACCCTCTTGCATCTAGAACAGAATCAATGCATGTTTTCAGACGCTGGAAATGTTACTTACTGACATGGAATCGTCGATGACGATGACAGTCTTGATCTCACTGATATGGGCTCAATAAAATGAAACAGACTTGGCATCGGCACTCACGCCAATCTCCTAATGCCAACCTCCTTGTCTTCGAAGCAGTTCGGAATGTATCGGGGAATATCACTCTCAACAAGAGTCGTGTTGAACTGGTCCAGATCGAATTTCGATCTGTGCGTGGTTCTGTAACGCTGCTGAGCGAGGACGACCGTACCCTGGGAAAGATGCCCCTCCTGCTCTGGAAAATTGAAGCCCCAGCGGAGCTGCGAGGCGCATACAAGGATTTCGTAGTTGTTTATCTGCGCTCTCAATGTCGGCTCGATTTCTTTAAGAAACAAGAAAAGTGCATACGATGTGCTCTTTGCCAGCATATCCAATCACGGCTCCGGCAAACTGGGGACCCGCTTTACCGATGTCTGCCGATCACGATCATGAGTTCACCGGGAGCGGTATTCAGTCACCGACTACTCACGAAGACTGCCCTCCAAAAGAGCACGGGCAATGTACACGGTGCAACCGTTGCGATCTTCCCCAAAGGGAACGGCGTTGTCTGGAATCTCGCTGCCCTCGGTCAGGACCTAGATGTTGTTATTGAACTTGGTTTGGGGAGGTAAGATACAAGAGCCATACCCAAACCAAAGGGAGTGGCGATCCGTGTCGCTTGAAATGTTCAGTGCTCCTGCGAGCAGACTCGAGCCACTCTTCCTTGCGAATCACAGTGCGGGTTTCTATTAACGCGGGGGTGATAGGTCGGCTGCCATACTCGGATAGCGACCTCGTCGTTTGCTCGGACACCAGCGATGCAGACAAGGGTGAGTTCTTGCTGATCGTGGTCGTCGTGATCGTCTTGCGCGAGAAGGACATGTCGATGAAAGTAGAGCAGATGAGGAGTGAGGTTCATTGACGCGAGCACCCCCGTCGCTTTATACCTCGCTGCGTGAGACGAGAACCATATGCTCAGAACCGGGTTCCTGAGAATTATCGATGCAGGTATTGCTCACATCGGACACGATGTAACAAGATCGAGGCACCCCAGACGCAAATGATTGGCAAATATGGAAGGAAGCCTGGGTTCCCAGCTCGTGTCCACCCCACGACGGTCCCTATTTCGGCTGGGATTGACATTGGAACCGAAGCGAGTAGGATTTATTGTACGACCGGGTGACGGAATGGACTTCTGCCGGATGCGCAGATTCAGTGGAGGCCGAAGAAGAAAGGGTAACGAGGCAACATGCACGCACCTTTATCGTTTACCTCGAGGCCATCAAGGGGCCAATACTTGTGTCTTTATAACTCATACCAAAGTTACGAAGGCCTATCTTCCATTCGCAAGGACGAGGCCAGTAAATTGTTTAGGTCAAACCTTTCAGTTGGAGTACGACGCCAATCCAGCGGAAATTGTCGGGTCTCACCATAACCCTGGTTCAATGAGGTAGATTAGTCAGCGTCAACTCTCTTCCAGGAGCCGAAGAAGCAACTGCGCATCACAGACCGGACGTCCGGTAACTGCAACGATGCAACCGGTTGCACGCGTCTTCAAGAGGGCCTTAAAAATGTTCAATAAGTACGACATCGGTGTCGACGAGGTCGCAGATATCCTTTGCGGTCGATCTGCGCTACACCTGTATCCACCCACCGCGTAAAAAGCGGTCCTCGTTGACCGGGTTGATGAGCCTCATGAGCGCCATCTTGCCGCGTTTTTTCCCTTGATTAGGCAACGAGACATGACGTTTGCAGCGTGTCCCGTCCAAGGTGTCGCTCGGGTCCCTGGAACGTGGGTCATCCATATGTGAAGCAAATCTAAACCCTTGACCTCTACCCTCAGTTGATTGCCGTAGACGACTTGAAAGGTATCATTGGCTGCCACATTCGTACTGTTATTTGCCTCAGCCACCCGGTAAGAGTCCTTGCCTCGCATGTGCGTAAAGCGGGCTGAGTGGGCTCCTTCCTCGACCCACTACCTCCTGCGACATCTCAGTCGACTATCTCCCGCTCTACGTGCGCTCGCATACGTCAACGAAAAAGAGTAGATCGTTACGCCCTCGAAACGACTCGATTCTCCGACTGTCCTCGAGGTCGCGCTATATGGTACAACCCTCAGTCTGCGCCCTGACCGTCCTGCTCTCACTATTCCCGCTTCATCAATCGTTCCAATGACGCACTCGTATGTTAGCTCGCCTAGCTCACCACGATCATGATCGATCCTCTTGTTTTTTTTTCATGTCGAGTGGACGACATCCATCAGATGTCCGCGGAAAACATGGCTGCATACGTTCCGTCGTGTCCAATGTTCGGCGATTGTTCGTTCATGGAGTTACTGCTCCGTATCAATATTTCTGCCGCGGTAAAATAAAAATAATATAAGCTATTTGATGTTTCGATTTAGTGCGGGTGTGGTTGAAACACTATTATTGTTAGCATCGGACGGTCATCTTGGCAACTATTTTTTCCGTCGTCGTCACATCGATGAGATAAGATGTCGCGGTAATTGATCCGGACGACACCGGGGATGCCGACAGCTGTACGAAATGACGCAGCTGGGGTACAATTCGAAATATTTCCGAGGCGCTCAAGAAAAGGGAACAAACATGATCGATTGGAAAAAGAAAGAAAAACAGAAGATGCTGCGTCGCGGAATATAACTTGGCTGATGTGGTCGAAAGGCCGTCCCGCACGCTCCCTGACCAATCCACTGACATCGAACCCACCTGCCACATCTCCGCCATTCCACAGCCGCTTGGCGCGGTTCGGCGTGACGCACAAGATATAAACCATCGTCCTTCATCCTGCTCTCCAGGCCAACCTCGCTTTCCTCCAAGTGGGTCATCTGCACTAATTCTTTCGGTTTACCGGCAAGCACCCTCTTTCTTCAAATGTGCCACCACGAAGTGTACGTCACGATTCATTCCACACAGGCTCATCGCTCATGACATAAATTGAACAGTGTAGGCGACTATTACAGAGGATGCGGCGTAAGTTGCTTCCGTGGTTACATGCTGTCGACCACTCTGACACTGTCACAGCACTTTCATGGGCGTTACTTCACCGGCGAGGTCGCAGATTGCAACTCTCCGAGATGCAAAACAAGCAAGTCTCATATGCACAGGACTGCTCCCAACTGTGGATGCCCTGCCGTCCGTCCTTCTATTCTACCCCTATACACTGACGCCTTACCTCGTCGCAGGTCGTCACGGAAAACCGGCGGATACAAAACTTGTTTCAGATGCCACATCCAGATTGCGAACGCACTCCGCGTTAACAGACGTGGACGAGTCGTCCGCAGGCTATCGTCTCCATTACATCTTAGATTCGACTACATTTACGTCCTACTCCATCAATCTTTGACTAATTTATGGGCTGGTATCTTGACTTGACTCACATACTGCGCATGTATATCTCCTTGGAAGGTAGAACATCCATCAAACTTGCGGCCGAGTCGCGATATTGACCATCGGCTGCGATGACGTTCGACATGACCCACACGCGCAATAAAATGACCACACGTGCTTACCGGAGCCCTGGTACTCGGCAGTCTCTGTCCGGGAAGCGCTCCGGACATCAAAGGCGACGTTGCCTTCCCCCTGGGACCCAGCTCCACCCCGAGGTACCGCGAAAAAAACTCGTCCAACCATCCAAAGAATGCTACCTTATCTTCTAAACTCAGATTTGCCCAGTCAATCTTCTCTTCTCCAGTGTCCTGGGACGCCACACTGGCATTCGTTCGGTGACCATGACCGGGTGGGTACGCACTCGATGCACGTGTGGGCGGGGGAGGCGGCACATACGACGGTAGGGCACGCGCGTCATCCGTCGGCCGTGAAGCACGAGAAATCGCTGGTGGTCCATTCGCGTCCCCCTCAGGCCAGGAAGGCACTGGTGGCGCAGCACCCTTCCCACCCATACCCGCCGCTGACGGATACCCCGGACGCGGCGGGGGTGCCCGTTTCCAGTTCGGGTCCCAGTTGACTTTGGAAGAGGGCGTGCTGGAAAGGCGGTCGCGCGTGTTCGTCATCTTAGTGACGCTGGCATCTTTGGCTTTCTCGGCCTTGGCTTTGAGTTCGGCGACTGGGCGCAGACATAAGGAGACGGACGTCATTTTGGGGGGGTATACCTGCTTACAGTTTACCATTGTGATATCTGGTGGAGTGATCGGGACCTGGAGGCGTAAGGCGCAAGGCGTAAAAGGGTGAGATACACGGGACTTGAGCTCGGTCGTATGCTCGATTATGTAAAGGACTCTCAGCATCATGATTATCGATTTTGCCGGTATCGTCTTGGATCTCGCTTTGAACCGCCGTATCTTACACAACGCGAATTTTCACATTCCAAATGACGGGTATCTTACACCAGCCTCCAGATCCTCCAACTATCTCGGCATGAAAATAGAGTTAGGGGCAGGAGATGTGATTGTGCACAAGATGGAAGATGGTGCGCCAGGTAATACCATACATGGAATGATGGATGGACTTATAAATATCAAGGTCACATCTAACAAAAGCATGGCACGAGGTCTTGAGGAATCAAAGAATTCTTTCGACACCTGTCACGAAGCAAGTTGACAGACTGCACGTTCACAGATGGCCAACAGCATGTTTTGACAAACTGGACTGATGGCGAGCTTGGACTCGACCACGCTGGCGCTGGCTCGATGGTCGACTTCGCCATGGGGGTCCTGGCCGCTGCTCGGCGGCAGTTGGACCTCGACCGTGCCATCTGAGACGCAACCACTCGGAGCGGACGGCACGGATCGAATGAGCCCCCCAATCCGATCGAGCAGGGCCTCCCGAAGCAGTTTTCCCCCGTCTTCGGCCCTCCAAGTGGTAGCCGCAGGATGACGACCCACCGCTGGTGCTGGTGCTGGTGCTGACGAGACGACGCATAAATTGAGCGTGCTCGCGAGGAACCAACCTGCATCCCTCGTCGCTAGCGCTCGTACGCGCTCCGCTCTCGTACCTGCGAACCTCTCGAGACGCTTTGCGCGGAACTCGGCGGTCGCTGCGCGTTGGTATTGTTGCCTTGGGGGTTGGGGTTGGGATTGAGAACACCGAGATTGTGCCGAAAGTGACGTAGGTGTTGATAGGGGCGGCGACGGATCCGACGGTCCGGGCGTGCCGCCCGCTGCCTGCTCAGAGGATGGGTGAACGGAGCTTGGAAGGGAAGGGACCGCGTACAGCGCCTCAAGTTCGCGGATCGTCTCGAGCCCGAGTCGGTCTCTGATACTACGTGCGATGCTGCTGGCGCTTGGACTGGCATCACGAACGGTTTGGGAGGGAGGGAGGGCATCCAGCGCCTCGAGTGACATGCCGATGAGGGCAAACACGTCGGTGCGTACGTCGGCCTTTGAAACTGTTGGCGCGGAAGCGGAAGTAGAGACGGAACTCGCGTGTTTGTCTTTGTCTTTGTCTTTGTCTTTGCTTTTCCCGACGTTCTTTCCGTTCTTCTCCTTGTCTTTCTTAAGCACAGGCGCAGGAATGAGAAGTGGTGCAAGCCGCGCAGAACAGAGTGGGACGAAGGCACGTAAGAGCGGGAGGAGGATACACTCGAGAATGCGATCGATGACCCTATCAAGGTGCGTGTATAGGTCGTTGTGATCAGGACATGTGGGGTGTTCCTTTTGCTGACGCTGGCGTTGACGTTTTGACTTGCTGCTGTCATGCACGGTACAGACCAGGGCAGGTAAGGCTATCCGGAGGACGTACAAGAGGAGTGGGGACATCAGTTCGACGCGGTTGCTGTCTATATGTTCTGGTTTGTGGTGCGTCGCCTGGGTTGGAATCGGACATGGAGGGGAGAACAAGAAGACGTGCATCGTTTCCAGAGCACGGAGAGTCGCGTCGGCGAGGCGTGATGCGTACGAAAACAGGTCTGTATTAGGAGCATTGAGGGCACATTTAAGAGATGCATACACTGCGACGAGCGATGGCGATGCTGGATATTGGGACGACAGTACGTGTGACCAGTCTACATGCGTAAGATTAGTCATATATGCGCGCGTATCGTCGTTTGAATGGTGTTACCGGAACGACTTTGGTCCCAACTCCATTCGAGATCGTGTTGATCCTTGATGGTGTTTTTTTTGCTTTTCTTCTTGAGGGGCGGTCCATCTGTTGACGTTGCTTGAGACGCGTCGGAACGAAGCTTAGAAAGTACTGAACTAAATTCTGAGTCCAAGGTTGGGCACACTGGCAGAGGAACGTAATCGACACGTACGTTCTTGATCAGCATCGCGCTGGGCAGTGAGTGCTGCGAGCTGTTTCTCGAGCTCGAACGCATATGTCCGCCAATCCCGCCCGTCGTTGTCCTTGGATACGATCGAGAAACGCGCCTGAAGATCCAACAGGTAAGCTGATTTGGGTGTGGTCGCACCTTCGTGTCGTAGATTTGGTGGTGAGTTCACTTACATGCAGTCGACTGATTTCTGGGCTTGTGCTTGAGGGCAGCCAGAGCCTGTACGAAAAGTCAAGGATACATGTCTAGAGGACGAAACAATTGCATACGATGGCTATCCGAACGACGGAGCCAGGATCAGACAAAGACATTGTTGCAATGCTTGCCGCCACGCCCGAGTCTGAGTTGGTGGCTCGGAGTCTGCCAATGTGCTACCGTCACGCGTCACGACGCCAATATTACCCGGCCCAGTGAACGGCAAGCCGGAAAACAAGATTATTGAAACGTTGACGGACTCAGAGTAAACATCACGAAGACTATAATCAAGGACGCATGTGGGAGGGGCGTAAAAAAAGCATTGCCAAATCTCAAACCGTGAGTAAAGCACTACCATCAAGTTCAAGTACACACTATATGATACATGAGATTGTCCGAGTTGCTTGTCTCGACAAGTCGAATCAGGGACAGACTTCGAGACAAGCAACTTCCGACGGCATTCTGACGTGTAATCAAGTATCTGATTTGTTTTCCATTTCATCCCAACTAATCGCTTATGTATGTGCTTATGTTTTCTTGAAAATATGAAATTTACACCCTCAAGTACCGTTATCCTACCAAGTTCAAGTACACATTCGGGACAAGCAGCGAGCCATGGAGCAAAACTGACAGTACTACCAGGTGGGTCACACAACACGCTGGAAAGGAGAACGAGATAGCGACCTACTGATAGCTTCGTCCCAGCTATTTAAGGGATTGGGGCGACAATGACAGTGGCAGCACATGTTGACATACAAATTCCTTGCCCAACGTTGCAAGCCAAAATTACAGGGGGAGCAGCGAGGGCGGACACCGTGCCAAAGGTCTCGCTTGCTGCACCGTAGCATGCATCGGCGAGGAAATTGCACACTGGTAGATGCCGTCATGAGCAGGATGACATTGGATTGGCGTGATGGATGGAACTGATCAGTTTAGCAGGCAGCATAAGCAATAGGGCCAGCGGACACGAGGGAACCACTGTGGCGAAGGGTGGCAAGACTTGAGGTTCATGAAACCTAGCAGATTCATCAGGGTTCTTATCTCTACCACGAACACCAATTGACAACCTTTTTTAGACGGCGCAGATCATAGGATAAGGAAGTCACAGGCAATTGAACGGCAAGTAGGAGTTAGGTAACACGAAATGGAAAGCAAGATAACAACCCTCGGACTACAACGTGGTAATGCATCTGGTTGCTTTTCGCTTTACCTCCAACTCATGGACACGACCAAGAATGCGTCACGCGTGCGGAAGGCTATACGAGGCTATTTTCTCCGAGATAAGAATACAAATTTGTGAAACACTGATGTCCTGCCGAGATTCAACAGTACTCTGATGCACAATCAGGTGTCCGGTACGTTTCACTCCACCTCATCATGACATGCAGTGTGCACCGAAAATAGAAATGCTACACGTTAAAGCACTGTGATGCCGGCAAGTTCGAGTACACGATACTAAATACAACGTGAGGTTGTTGCTTGTCTCGAATTCCAGATTCGAGACAAGTAACGAGCTATGTGACAAAACTGGTGGCGAGCACTACCAGGTGTGTCACACAACATAGTAAGGAGAGCGAGGTAGTGACTTACTGATAACTTGGACCCCCGCTACTTAAGGGATTGGGGCAATAAGGGCAGTGGCCGCGCATGCTGTCATGCACAGGCCCAACCCAGCGTTGCAAGCCAAAATTGCGGCGGGCGCGGCGGGCGCGGCCACGGTGCCAAAGGTAAACCCAGCAGCGGAGTAGCACACAACAGCGAGGCTGTTACACCCTGATACATGTGTGAGCAGGATGCCACCGCGACGATGGATGGAAAAGACTGACCAGTCTGGCAGATAGCGTAAGCGATAGGGCCAGCGGAAACAAGAGGGACTGCTGCGGCAGCGAGAGTGAGGGCAGCGAGAGACTTGGGGTTCATGGCTGATGAAGAGCGGGGTTTGTGAGAAACGGTCAGGACTTTATACTTATTCGTTGTGGGCGTCGATTGACGACCCGCTTTGGACAGCGCTGATCATGGTGCCAAAAGGGGATAGGGAAGTCACAGCAAGTATAGGGCAAGTGCGGAAACTCGAAGCGTCTTGTGCGTGGCTTCTACTTAGCGCCGCCTGCCAGTGGTGGTTCGGCAAACTTTAAGAACTCATGCCATGAGCATGACCAGGCTCGTTAGGTCGGACCCACCACGAAGTGGGAAGCAAGGAGAGAAATATTGACAGATATAGGCCCAGAATAACAACAACATGATACATAGGGAAGCATTGGGTGGGTTTTCGCTTCTCCTCCAATTCATGGACTTGAGCAAGGTCGCACGAATGCCCAAGGTGAAAAGTTCACAATGCTACTCTCTCGAGGACAGGAATACCAAATCTAAAATCCCGTCAAGTATGAACTATTGATACAATGCGAAATCGTGGTTTCATGCATTCTCTTGAATCGCTGACCGTATGACAAGACTGGTGGTGGGTAGGTGTGTCACTTCATGATAAGGACGGGGAGACACTTACTGATAGCTTGGGCCCTGGAAGCTCAAGGGGGACATACTGCCATGCAAACGGCCAATGCGGCATTACAAGCCATGACAGCAGGGGATGCCGCGGGGGTCATACCGCCAAAGGTGGCGCCGGCAACAGCGTAGCACATGATTGCCATGGCATTGCAGCCTGGTGGATGCTATAGTGAGCATGATACGACAATGGACAGATTTGGTATGGATTAGAAGACTTACTGGCCCGACAGGGGTTGCCGGAGGCAAGGGTCACCGCGGTGGTGGCGAGAATGAGGGCGGCAAGAGACTTGGAATTCATTGTGGGCGAGACTGGGTCCGTGTCGCAGGGTTGGTCACATTTAAGTTATGTGTGATTATCAAGTAACGCCTCGATTGGAGGGTGATAGTCGTAGAAGTTCACAGCAAGTGGAGGGCAAGCGTGGGGAACGCGTCTTGGAGTGCCAGTGGTTTGGCAACGTCAATTATTGCTCACTGACCCCAACAATTCGGACAAATCGAACAATCGACCCTGGTTCAAGGCATCACAACATCGACTACACGTTGAGATATTTCTGGGTGTCAATACAACTTAAGTATAAGTAATGTAACAATGTAACATGCACACCAAAAAATACAGCGTACGTTTTGAATCTGTCAATAAGGAGTGTAAAGGAATGAGAGATCCCAAGCATCAACGAACGAGAGAAAGGTCCAGCCATCTCATCGCCTCGAGACGACCACGGCGACAATTATCAGAACGAGACAGAGAGAAAACGAGAGGAGGGCCCATAGACAGCGCTTGGCCCACTTGGCCTCCGCATGTCTCATCTCGTCCAGTATTTTCTCCTTTTCCTCTACTGTCTTATCCGACTGCCAATCTGACGGCACCCGCATCGGTGCAAACAAGAAATAAACACCGATAGCCCAAAAGACGGGGAAGACTTATCGATCGAAAGCAGGTCAGTACGGAGACCAAGGATCGCACCGAGACAACGTACAGAATCCATATTTGAATAGGTGTCTTGCGACCGTCTCCATCTCGAAATCGGGCGACGAGGCGTACTCGGGGAGCTTCTCGCCATCCCAATCGGGCGAATAAGCCGGCGGAGCACGCTGTTGCGTCCGCGTACGGTGGCTTCGTCCCCCAAAGAAATCACCCAGCGCATCGTCGTTGAGCTGTCTCGCTGAGTGATGCGTCCGGGGCGGTGGGAGCGTGGGAGTGCTGCTGGTTCGGGAGTCTAGGGTGGGCGTCATGGTCGATTCGGACTCCCTGGACACATGCACGCGCAGTTGGAGGTCATCGGGTACGCGAACAGTTGGACCACTGTGATTCGGTGACCGTGTGTTTGCAAGGGAATTCATGTTTGAAAGAACGGAACAATGTACGATGCGTGTGTGATGGGGCGACCTGCAACCGGGCTAAAGCGAGTGATTGCGGAGCCTGCATCATAAATACGTTTGCATTCTACGCGTGCCATGACTGAGTTGGTCAAGACAAAAGAGTGAGATGTGACACGGCGACATCATATGGCATGTCTAGAAAAGGAAATACACCCCCGAACCTTGCCTAATATGGCTAACAGCTACCGAAATGCGGACCCGCCTCCGGTACGAAGACAATAAGATACACCCCGAAACGTTGCAGGAAGCGTAATGATGAGAAACAAAAAGATTCACTCGAGAAGACGTTTTCTATTGTCCCTATTGTCCTGCGATACAGTTTAGATCTCCCACTTTCGGCAACGGGAATTCGATCCGAGTCACATCGGCATCACTCGCAGACAAGCTAGCGTGATGATAGTGCTGCTTTTAATATCGCCGCCATCTCCTTGCGAGACTCCCACAAGGGTAAGATGATGCAAAACGCCCCGCTTGCAAACGCCCAGATACTGTATCATCAAGATCAACGGACTGCCTCGGGCAACGTGGGTGAGTGGAATAGACGTACATCGAGCAGGCAGTCCAGAACACGTAAAACTCCCGGCTAAATACATAGTGCGAGAAAAACATTGGAAATGGAACTGACGTAACGTTAACCCAAGATCATTCCAGGACAAAAAAACATGCCGATGATGACCACGATAACCGTGAAGACGGTGGAGTAGATGAAAGCCTTCTTGAAAACAGGTTGCAGTGATGCTATGTAGTGTTCCTCATCTTTGGACGGATCAACCGGATCATTCGAAACTTGAACGTCCTTTAAATGTCCCTCGAGGTCGGGAGATGCGGCCCCCATTTTGGTGTTGTTCTCCGATTGCTCGCGAGCATGTTTTTCGTCAACGTCATCGTCCAACATTGCAATCGCGCGCGTCCCCGAAAAGTCATAGTCCGCTGGGTCTGCACCGCCTATTCAGAAGCACACAGTTTACTCTGGACCTCAACTTACTCATCAAGGAAACGAACACGGTAAGTACGCCAGAGAAGAGAAGCCCCGTGAGACCGCTGCAAACAGCGGAATACGGATTCGCAAGATTCGGGATGTTAATCTGGCCTGTCGCCACGGTGAACAATACTTATGCAACATAAATAGAACGCCCAAACATACCGTAAATCTTCCAGCAACTAATCATCCATGCCAGAATTCCTAAACAGGCCCCGCCTATCGCTCCACAGAATACAGCTACACGTGTCAACTTGGACCACGAGACCGTAAGTGCGATTGGTATCACAGCGGGGCTTAGTATTACACCCCTGAGACAACTTAGAAGCGATGATACACAGACATGGGGATGCGCTTACTGTACATAGAAGAGCTAAGCAAAATGCCGTCAGTGCGGAAGTTGGTCGAGTCAGTATGAAGCTCACCCATCCTAGATTGATGTTGCCGGCGTTCAGCTGAAACGTACATTAATTTCTACATCAACTGAGGTCGGAACACCTTACAATGGAAGCCCAGCATCCCATCCAGATAGCCCAGAAGCATATGAAATAATGAGATACTCTGACAATTTCTTGACCCGTTGCCTTTGGTCGAATGTACGTTCGATAGATGCTAGCACACACTCGTCAGAATAGATGGAAGCGGCAAAAAATGTATTCATATTCATACTCGTACGAGCTACAAATGCACAGAGAACAGTGAATAATGTGTATCACATTTATGTAAAATACCTGCACTCACAACAGACTTGATACTCCGATGAGCTCAGAACTCGCGGCAGATGTAACGGCCATGCTTGAAACAGACTCGGAAATGACCGACAGATTCACAACAAGACATTCTCACTCACAAAACAACAAGCAGAATGGCGATTGCGCCCCCCTTTCCCATAAGAACCACAGCTGCCGCAGGTGCAGCAAGCCCCGCGTTCACCTGGTCGGGCGACAGTGGAGATGGATATGTAGGAAAGCTGGGCTGGAAGAGTATCAGAAATGAAACACGTACTCCAAGAAATCTCACATTGTTGAGCAATGCCCTGGCACTCAGGCCTAGACAAGAAGCAAAAGCCCAAGGTACCGCGAACCAGGAAAGACCGCCCAACATCTGTCGTCGCGTCCATGTGTGATTTCGACTGTAGCGTTTCTGTTACTCACATAAGCTTTCGTGGTCGATTCAGGATGACTCGCGATCGCCTGATAATAAACCATTGACCATACTGAGAGGAATTAGAATCCTGCCTACTCACTCGCTGCCAATAACCTGCATGCGTTATGGCGTTTTCGTTGACCCAAGTCAAGAGAGATTGAGATTTTCAGGCCCACCTTGGTCACAAAACACTCCTGAGAAGCCAGAAAGAATAGTCGCTGCGCCGAACACAAGACCTTGGTTGGACTTCATTGTGAGGTAGCTCCCATCCTGATTACCCGCTACCGGCGAATCGACCGCTGCTTGTTGCAACAAGTCATAGAGTGTCGATATGCTGCCAACAGCCGGCGCCGTTCCACTGCAGTGAATGATAGTCAGCATCGTGTCTATTCAAGTGCAACGGACGGGACTGACTAGGCCCTGAAGGTGAAAATGTAGATGATAATAAAAAGAATAATGGTATGGCTCCAGTCGCAGATGAACGTCGCACGCAAACCTCCAAAGATGACGTAGACTGCGATGCCGATGGGCAGTAAGAAACAAGCGGCGTTGATGTTCATCCCTGTGAGCGCGTTGACGGTCGCAGCACCTCCGACTATGCAACGGCATTCAGCAACTTGTTAGTAGTCAACGTTCCAACAAATAAACAAGGTGGACGAACGCAACAACGACCCGCAGACAATCAGGACACAGAGAAAGCCATAGAACATGAAGAGGATGTGACCAGGAGTTCCGAAGCGCGCCTTGGCTATTTCCAAAAAGGTATGCGCGCCGTTGGCATTCATCTTCACTTTGGATGCCACCATGCCGAACATGCAGACCTGGATGGTTCCACCAACTCCGTACCACCTTTGGAACGACCGGGATCGACATCGAGGATGTGACATGGAAGATATATGGCTCACCATGGTCCGCTGACACCTGTGCAGAAATCAGTAACTGAGTCTCGGGGAACGCAATAACTAACCATATTCGTATGCAGCTGTACTTGACTGGAGAAGAGTAGCACTCCATGTCCAAGCACTCACTCTAATTCCGAGAAAACAATTACATAAGGCCTAAATCCGACTTAATCCAGACATGAAAAAACGGACATCCCACAGCAAACAAGACCAGGCTAGGAACACGTTCAGTGGTGACAAGTCTCGCTGACGAACAGCCAAGTAGGCACCTTAATGCTCCTCGAAGCACTCTGTTGAACATGAGTGATGACAGTGGCGATCTGACAAGAACCTGAACGTACAGTGAACTCCTCGGATGACGCAGGAGAGAATTTGAAGAATTTGCGTTGGAGGATCGTCAGCATTAGCATGACGAACGCAAAGAAGAATCCGACCCCTGCATGTCAGTCAAGACAAAGATGTGACTAGTACATACAAACGCGGGCTCGATGGACGCACCGATGACCACGCCATATCCGACACTTTCACCTGGCAGAAAACAACATCAACAAATCAAGTAACGGATCAATGACACGTACTGAGAAGAGGCCTAAATTCGGAATACATTTGGGCACTGGACATGACAAGTGAGGTGAATGGCGAAGTGAAAGTGAAAAGTTACTGTTGGCGACCCTGCATGAACTTCCACGTCCGATTACTTATCTCGTCAAGATGCCAAGAATATACTCTGGAAGATAAGAACACAAATTCTCAGAATGTCTAGTCACAAGACGGAAATGTCAAGACATGCATATATCCACCTGCGAACGAACAGCCATACAAGTACCAGAGCGAATCGGAATCAAGCTGGTTCATTGAAATTTGTCACTGCTTGAAGGGGTGTATGTACACCCAACTTGAATTGCATGCATA
Source organism: Chiua virens (assembly GCA_019787685.1). Lineage (NCBI taxonomy): Eukaryota > Fungi > Basidiomycota > Agaricomycetes > Boletales > Boletaceae > Chiua > Chiua virens. The sequence continues at coordinate 1,441,246 of JAHNUO010000013.1, forward strand.
TGGTGTCAGGAGTTGGTTTGCCTGATATTAGAATCGAGAACGTTGTCCCGCCAAGAGGCAATAGCCTAGAACGACGTGGAAGACGTGTCAGAATCGTCCTTTTGTTGCTTTGCTAGACGAGCTCTGCAAGCCAAGCAGTCACGGTGCCGGGAATTCAACAACTGAGCTGAGAAACACTGGGTGAACGCCCCACATACCTGTTCCTCGCCGCAAGCACCCTCATCGTCCTGTCCCTCTCTGCTTCCGTCATGTGTTCCCAGTTCGCAATCCGCGACAACGTCTAGAAAGCAAGGGAGTGGCATGAATCAACTCAGCAACCAGCACCGCGATCGATTCAAAGCGAATGTCACCCCATCACTATTCACGATCATTGGACCCAGGTTGTCGAGCTTCACCGATGCAGTCGCATCGATCGGGACGTTACCAGGCACGTCAGGGTTTTGGAGCGACTCAAGGCTCGGAGCAAGCAGGAGTGGGACACTGGCTGGGTTGGTGGACATGTTCGGAGTCGACATTGTCAAAGTGCTGAACTTGATGCCTTTGTGGTACATTCACAAGTACCGGACTTTCGCTGAACAACGTTTAGCATACTACGTCCACTTCCTGACCATGGACTATGCGGACCAGTCTGTATCGCAATCACTATAAGAACTGCTTCAACCACAGTCCAGCAACACGCAATCCCGACAACCCGGGCCGCCCAAGTTGAAGAGCCAGCCGCACAATCGTTCTCACCACACCACACTCACACTCCCAATGGTCAACGCGCTGGACATGTCTAAATCCCAGCTTGCTACCCCATCCCAAATTCATTCACTGAGCCAAACGGCCTCGAATCTCGTCGATCGTATCCCTGAATTCCTCCACCGTCTCCACGAGCTCGAGAGAGAGGAAGCCAAGCTCAATGAACGAGCGTGCCAGCTGTTGGAGCAACTGGCCAAAGACGAATTACCAAAGACACCTGAGCCAACTGTCTCCACTCCAGTCTCGAAGGTTCGCACCCAAGACACGAACAGCATAACCGACAGAGTGAAAAATACTCCACCACACATTGATCCGAGTTTGTGTATACCTTTTCGTGACTCTCGGAAATCGCTGAACATGTTCAACAGGAAACATCGAGACACCAGTGAAAAATTTTCTGTTGATGGAGTCACTTGCATTAGCGATGTCTGTCAGGAGCAAACGAAAGGGCAGGATATTCCTGGGAGGAGATAGCACCGAGTTTGGGGAGAGAAGGTAGTTGAAGTTGGGGCTGATATGGACACGTTATGCAACTTTGGCCCACTAACATGAGCTGGATAACTGGTCCCCTTGCAGATTATCAAGTGAGAACGAGTACAGGTATGATGTTACATCCTATCATGCCATGGTATGGGTTAGATCATCCGATGGCACGCATACAGATTTGACTTACAAGGTATCATACGCTGCGGCAAACTCTATGCACCAAATTGATATCCATCTACTACATCATCCCATAGCTTCTTTGTATTGACAACAGCACCCAGTCGCGATGCAAGCAAGAATGCACCACTCAGTTTCCTGGATTGTAATCAGTAAGCTCACGATTTACTACGCAATGCAAGTACCGACAGACCTATTAAGACTGTAAGTCTCCCGAGGTGGTGGAGTGAGTCTATGCTGAAGCATAATAGGGATGCGTGCACGGATTTGCCCTGTGATTTCCGCCCAAGGGGAACCATGCCCAAATGAAAACGGCTGAGAAGTAGACGATCTAAAGGGAGTCGCCAGTAGAATCATGGAGTCGACATGGGCATTCAACATAATCTGTGAAGTGACATGGAAGATCAAATTGAAAATATCTGGAATTATGAGGCTCGCACAAACCTCGTTCTCCTCACCCGTGAGGTATCCCAGTTTGAGACTCCACTCAACGCAGGCAGCGCGATCTTCAATCGCTGCTGCTTGAAGAATACGCAACCAGGTATCCATGAATTCCTTCGTATATTCACGTGTGGCACCGAAATCGACCAGGGAAACCTAGCTGATCATGAACGTAATCTACAACACAGCAGGCAATGCACAAACCTGCCAAGTTGAGGAGTTCCACAAAAAGTTGGTCCAGTTTGGGTCGGTCTGCATCAATCGAAACTGGAACAGCTCTCGCAAACAGAGGTCGATGATGCGTTTTGCAATCTGTTGGTGGTATTAATCAGTCAGAGGTGATTACACCAATGATCCGACTACCTCATTACGCTCCTCTTGCGGAAGGGTCGAGACAGATAACTCTCCGACGCTGGCACCACCAACGTGTTCCATCACGAGTACACGGTCAGTACTGCCCTCCCATACCCAAGGTACTTTGAAGCGAGAATCCTGCCCAAGAAGCTCCGCGGAACCATATCGCTTCAGAGATCTGGCTTCCCTCGAATAATCACATTCATCGGCCAGTTCATCCTTCATGACCTTGAAAACGACTTATTATTGCACCGAATCTATTGATGTGATTGGATTTACCTGAATGGTGCGGTCTAGGAACAAACCCTTTGGTAACAGTTGTCCTGCAGTCAGTAGCAACTTGACATAACCGATATCACTGGCAATTGAGCTTGCGATGTTTGGAAATTGTATCTTGACGGCAACTCGCTCCTCCCTACCAGTAGGCGAGATAGAGGCTCTTAGTACCGCCGTGTGAACCTGCCCAATAGAGGCGGCTGCGAAGGGAATGCGATCAAATGATGTGAAGTTGTCGCTCCACAAAGGACCAAGGGCAGATGACATGACTTCCTGATGCCACGTAAATGAACCTTTATTGGGATTAGGACACCGAAACTACCTCCATCTGCCAATCAGGCATGTAATGAGCACTATCTTGTACCCGTCTAAATATTTTGTCTACTTCAGGTGGGAGTGTGTGTGTGTCTGGTTCGTACATGTGAGCACATCACTTCTCAAACCGGTGACATCCAAACCTTGTATGCTCATAAATTGTCCGAGCTTGAGTGCAGCACCTCGCATCTGCGAAAGTTTTGAAACCAATCGCTTGATATTAGCTTCTGTCATCATCACAGGGCCCTGTGGGGTACCACTCGACGTAGCTGTCGACCGACGAATGATTTCCGTGGCAGCACCATAACCCAGAGATGCAGCAAGGCCTACGGGTTCAAACTGAATGAGCATTGTTACTACGCATATATACCTTGGACATACCTCCATAATGAAACAGACGGCCTAATTTTGAGGAAGGTACCTTTGACGAATGTAAGTTACGTGCTATAGCAGGTTCGGGTTTTGGAGAGTCGACGGGAGAAAACGATGGCGTAGGTTCTATAGGCTGGTCAATAAGTGACAATGTTAAGTGGACTGCTGACACGGTCTGTGCCTGAATGAGGGCGAGTAAAAAAACGCGCAGGTACTTACATCACTTTGCGTATTTCCAGAAAGCCTCGGAGACAATGGATCATCTTTGAACGCAGTAATACTCCTCACATCTTGCGGGAGGTTAGATTGCTCATGAACGTCTGAACCAGGTACTCTGGGTGTAGAATCGACTCCTTTCGTTGAATAAGGCCGAGGTTCGAAGCTTTGTGGGCCACTAGACGACGTTACTGGTAAGCTCGGCTTGGGTAGGGCTTGAGCACTTCGAATTTGTGCTGCACGAAACGCAATGTCAGCGACAGAATGAGCAACACAGAGCCATCCAAACGCGCCCGATGGCGGCATACTTATCAGAGACGCGTCTGGCACAGCCACTACTACGACGTTTCCAACTTGTTTTCATGTAAGCCACAACACGAGGATGACAATAACGTATGTACTTGAACCAAACGGATCCGAAGTTCGCAACCCACTCCATTGACTCATGTCCCACTGGGACCTACTTGACTCGATTGAAGCCTCTGAGTCGCACGGACCAGGTCCTGTCTATTTCCATATCTCCTCAAAGTTGTCTTGGTGAATTGTCACAGAGGTGCAACTTCAACAGATTGGATCTTCAAGTTCACCAGATGAATCAAATGGCCACTCGTCTCAATCTATTGGTTGTACTAGTACAGAGGAACCTACCGACGACCACAGAGCTTCCTTCTGGAGCCTCGTTAGGACTTTCATACCCGACTTCAAAGCCTTCGCCTGGAGATTCACCCAGATTGTATGTGGACCAGAACAACTCGCTCCACTCATCCTCGACTTTTGGTCACTGCCAATGTCCATCATATGGAGTACAGGACAATCAGGGCTTGATCTTCTTTACCCATTTTCAAGTCTCCAGAAACTGAAACCCGGGCGTTTGGCAAGTTTACTTCTCGACCACAGCAAAAATGTGAAACTACGGCAGCGCGACCTCCATTCTGCGACATTACGCATCGAGGGCGTTGACCCCCCTCGCGTTGCCGTGACAAACCTGGACGACGTCGAGCCGAAAATCATCGAAAGGAGATACACCGTACCAGCTGACTTCTATGGTCTCGTCGTCATGATACAATTCCTCGAAATGTTCATCACACTCCTTCTCCATATCTTTTTTCCGATCGACGCGACGTCCTTTGGCTATTGGCTCGGTGATTGGATAACATATTGGTTCGGCGATTGGTTCGGCGGCTGGGTTGGCTACCTGGCTGGCGTTCTTTTTGGCGTCGCTGCTAACTGGATAATCGGTGCTAGTCTCATCATCGGACTTTTCTTTTATGCTGCGCTCCGCGGAGATGGTGTTCTTACTCTTGTTCGGAGATCAGACGTTTCTACGCTGGGCCACGCAATACTTCTGGATCGCGACTTTACTCTAGTCCTGATAGGCTCCCAAAGTGTTGTTGAGGCAATCGCGGAGAGCAGTTTCAACATCTCCCATCCCATTTCATGGAGTGACCATCTTGGGACATGGGAGATGGGTCAATGGTTCTGCTACGAGGCACTGAGGGGCTTATGCCAAGGAGCGCCCTTTGCCATACTTGCAGGATTTTGGTTATTGCTGAGCCCGTCATCGCTGTTCATGGCTTTCATCCCATTGGTGCCCACCGTGTTTTTCTTGCTCATGGCATCCGCTCGTCCGATGTACACCGTTTTCCGTGGCGTCATGCGTCGACAAGAAATTGATGTCGACACACTCTTCGATGCGCTCCTCATGAGACCAATCAGAATCGTGTCGGGTGCTGCACTGACATTCCTATTGATTTTCGTGTACGAACTGGTGGTAGCAGAAGACCATGTATTACGAGGTCTTTTCCACCCCACGATATTGTTCCACGCGATCCCAAGCGCCCTTGCCAGCATCCTTCTTATTTCATCCCGAAACTACCATATTCGGACCGCAAAGTTGCTGGACATCATCGGCCACCCACCCGTCCAGAGATGGGAATTCGATACCTTGGCCGCCGCCGCGACGTTCCAATGCTTGGTGTTGTGTCACGATCTTCCTCGCCCTGTTAAAAGCGCACGGATCGATATCTTGACACTGTTAGATATGCTCATTCCAGACCAAACAGATGTCTGGAAAGCCTGGAAGGCTAGAGTGGCTGATCGTATCGCACACGAGACGAACATCTCCTTTGCGTCAACCTTGCCGCTATTCCCTGATCACCGCCAAGTAAAGCTCACGGAACTTCTTCATCAGGCACAGGGAGGGTATCACATTTATACGACTTCTTACGACCGGCGTGTCCGCCAGCATACTACGAATATATTCCAAGCTGCTACGTGATGTTCTTCACCAGGCGCAAGAAGGTCCAGTGTTCATGTGACAACCTACAACTCGAAGGGGTGTGTCCACCTGCGTGGTACGAACATGTTAGCCTCATTGTAAGACGTATCATGATATTGCTTCGTTGTCACCTATTTTACGAAATAAATATCAGTGGTCGTCCTTGGAATCCTTTCTTATTTACTACTACCGCTTGCCAGGCTTGTAAGTATCGACATCGATGTTCGCTACTCTCTAAGTATTGCGTGCTTAGTACTTACACGTTTCTTCCCCTTTTCTCTTCCATGTCCGAGCCGTCATATTTACTTAGTGCTTTCTTTTTATCCTTCGACTAGGTTGCATCCTTTGTTCCTTTGTCTTAGTTACGAGTAGTATAAGCCTGAGCTTGAAGGTCATTGCAGCCTGTACTTCGAGCTCCCGTCGAATTCAACCCTCAGATCTTAGTACTCAGTCTCCACTCATTAGCACTCCTCACACTCAGCTAATCATATTCGAACTCGCCTCGTGATTGTCTGTCGCCCCTCGGCAACAACGACAAACCTACAAGTTCTGCCTTACCCGCAAAATGCCTGACCTGAGACCCAGGCTGACCCGTTATCGCAGCGAGCGAGTCGGACGACGGGCACTGGCGGCACTTGCAAGAATGTGCCACTCCCTTTCTGAACCTACACTGTGAAATCGCGAAGCCGGCTCTCGTAAGTGCATGGCAGATGGAAAAACGTTCAGTGTTACCGACGAGTCTGTCTGTAATAGTACTCAGTGAATCGACGATGATAATCTTTGGCACTTCTTGCAAAAATTTCTGCAGGACTGAAAGTTATCTATTCGGCGGCACGGGATCAAAATCAATCACCACCCAGCGGCAATAAAGCTCGTACTGTAGTGTACCTGATTCTCGGTGAGAAGGGAATGGGATGTTAGATAAATCCAAAGGTTATGTATAATAACAACGCATCTTAGACGCACTAGTAGATAGCTATAAGAGCTTGGATAAAAATGGCAACTATGCTTGCCCAGCATAGCCACGGAAAGCTGAGTCTGGGCCACTACTTAAATCAGGCACTGCGAAGTTCGAACTGGACGTTTTAAAACTCGACCAACTTCGTCGTGAGCCCCGTGTTGAGCATACGACTCGTGTGTTGACACACCAATGCATCATACCCATAATCCCAATCTTTCCAGATATGTGATACAAAGGTCCGTGTGTCATTCAGGGTTGCTCGTGACTCTAACTGTCCTTTGTTCAACCTGTCTTACCTAGCTCAGACGTGATATCTGATCTGCGCGTCAACATATTTGAGGAGAATTCGACAAAAGTGATATGGTACAAAGTATAGCCTCTCCTTTTCATTCTTGGCCTCAATCTCAATGAAATCAGGAGCGCTTCCTCTCAGACCGTGAGATCATTGAGCATATCGTCGTGGGTATTCTGTATTTTGTGTCATTGAGATCAGAAACAAGGCTGAACTTTTTCGTAGCATAATCAAACTTCGACTATCTGCTGGGTAATTCACCGCCCAAAACAGGGATGGTATATTCGCATACGATCCCCTGCTTTCCCCCCAGGGGTCTTCATCCCGCTGCTTCCCATACCTCGTGCTTCGCCGAACTTCTCCGACGGGGCGCTGTCTTTCTCGTGTCGAACAAATGTATATCCTACATTGACACCCCCAGCATTCGAGGTAGCTGATGATCATAAATCCTCGACTGACAGCCTGGCCTCGGATAGTACAGCTGTGCATTCATATCCCCCTACCCCTCCTGCCGCCCCTGTTGTCATCCCACCCTCTTCACCGTCGCCAATTGACGCAAAACTCGACACAATAGAGTCAACGTCCACCAGGATACCGAAGGATGCGCTCAAAGCGATACCCACAAAGATCACACAATTTATTCTCGCGCCTCATTCGTCCCCGCATGTCCCTGGTCCCCAGCCTGGTGAACAGCGATCGCTCTTTACGCGTGCTCTTGCCCTGCTGCAGAACAGCAAACCATCTCACTCTTCTTCTTTCACGCTCTGTGCACTGGAAAGACCAGTAAACGCGCCACAGGAGGCTGGGCCTTCTTCGCAACCGCGACAACGACTCTCACAACTCATTCCCAAAATACCATCACCACTTCTTACATTCCACGACAGAACGCCAATATTGACAGTCGGATCGGTCACGGGGTTGCTAGAGATAGATCGCGCAGAGGAGCGGATTCTGGGTGTGGATACAAGTTTCTGGATTGCTGTTGCATTGACATACTTGGAGTTTTTGGAAGAAAGAGAGGTATGTCCAATGACTCGGTTTCATTCTACGGTCCAGTCTGATGTGGTCGATGACAGAGTTATCTTACTGCTCTAACAGACTAACGATAATATGTTGCTACTATTTATACACTTCTGTACTAGCATTGATGATGCCACAATATTCGTCGACTCACGACTCGTTGAAGCTTGTCAACCTTAACTTAGGGTTTGAACTTGACACGTGATTGACTTTGTCACACGTGACGAGACAGGGTGTGCGGAGTTTGAAATGTTCGAGCTTTTCGAACTTCAATCTGTCAGCCGACCGGCCAACGTCAACTTGTTCAAATATCCATCACCAATATCCACGACATGGTACGTCGTACTGCTCGTTCACTATGTCCTTTATGACTTAATCACGCGTATACACGCGTTTTAGTCTGTAACACCAGCTGCGATGCGTCGTTTGATGCGAGAAATCACCGAACTCAGGAACAATCCTCCAGAAGGGATCCGTATTGTCACAAATGAGGAGAATATCCTCGATGTTACTGGAGTAATCGAGGGGCCTGGTGAGGCTGCGTGATTTTCTATGTTTTCGCAAACTAATTGTGTTTTGACTGGTGGCCAGAGGGAACGCCGTATGCGGGGGGGTACTTCCGAGTACGGTTTAAATTCACCGAAGAATTCCCTTCCACTCCTCCTAAGTGTTTGTTTTTTATCATTTGGTCCGCTGATGTCATCCTAACGCGTTTTTCAGGTTGGTTTGCTACCAAGATCTTTCATCCGAACGTCTCTTCAGCCGGTGAAATATGCGTGAACACTCTGAAGAAGGACTGGAAGTCGACTTATGGCATCGGTCACATTCTAGTGACCGTAAAATGCCTTCTCATCTATCCAAATCCAGAGTCTGCGCTTGATGAGGAAGCTGGCAAGCTTTTACTGGAGGACTATGATAGCTACTTCTCGCGAGCGAAGATTATCACGAGCGTGCACGCCACTCCACGGATGAAGCCTCCGGAATTCCAACCATCCGGCGCTGATGATCCGGAGACTGGCATTCCGTTACCCACTGCTGTTCCAGAACCTGCCCAGGCGATTGCAATATCGTCGACCTCCTCGGCCCACAAGTCTGCTTCGTCAACGTTGCCTCCACAACCACTGCGGTCTTCTCCCGAAAACACACTTCAATCGTCTCGTTCGTCTTGTTCAAGTAAGGATGGCAAAGAACGCTTGACGTCACCGTCCCCACTATCTACTGCAGATTCGAACGTAGGAACACTCTGCACTGCCTCGAAAGCAGTGAAGAGGACAGCAGCACCGGGAGTTGTTGGCGTGGAAAAGCGCAAGAAGGCTTTGAAGAGACTATGATAATGAACTTTGCTGGACGAGTTTAGAATTGTACTGTCATCTTTCCTTGATCGTATCGTTATCGAACACATGTAGTGTTTTCCACTGTAGCGTGACACTGTGACCGCCGTGTGACAATAAAAATGTCTCGGATAAATTTGGTGTTACGGTAGATATTACTTGACCTTTCCTTACTTCGTCATGTTTTCTAGGTCTTTGTTGGCTCGTTCAAGTCCTTTGAGGCTATCCGTGACGCGGTTATGCTCGCGTTCACTGAGTGCTCTCCACTTTGCTCAGCCTGCACGCTGGGCTGCGCCCTTGAGCACGACCGTACGACGATTCTCCGCTGCCGCACCAACATTGCGCACCGAAACCCGAGATGACGCGCGAACGTCTCCAAAACCCACCGGCACTTGTTACGTTGCGAACCTCCCTTACAAGGCGACTGCCGAACAACTCCAGGACGCATTCTCAGAATTTGGAAAAATCAAGTCCGTCAGACTGAGTACGTTTCTTGTTCTACTTTTTTTTAGGAAAAAAAAATTGGGTCGTTTGAACATTGGAAGCTGATTGCGTGTACTTCAGTGACCACAGACGCTGGCATGTCTAGAGGCGTCGGTTTTGTCCAGTTCGAGTCGATCGCGGATGCCGTTCATTTTGTGGACTCGCATGTGGCGGACCCTATATATGTATTTGACAGGCAACTCTTTGTGGAACATGCGCAGAATTCGTCGATCGGATCGAAATTTGCCGAGCCTTCAGACACGCTCATGTTGCCTGGTATTCAGGGGGAATCAGATGACGAGGTACGGACGAGGTTTGGCGCTTTTGCGGATAGCATTCTGGCTGTGCGGTTCCGTGAGTCATGTTTTTTCTGGAACCTGTTTTCTTGGTGGATGTTGAGGATGTTCTTTCTGATAGACCAAAAGAACGAGAACCCTTCCTCGAGAAGCGCATTCATCCAGTTCCAGGATGCGAGTATCGCAACGGAAGCTATGGATGCCTTCAAGAACCAGAACGGAGCTGCTCTCATCGCGTATGCTAGACACAGACAATCCCCAACCAAGTCGAGCTCTCTTTCGTCTAGACTTTCGCAACATCGAGCTCACTAGTGTCGTTATGTCATTCGCTCAATGTGGAGAGTTTCTCCGGGTGAAGCAGATAGAAGCATGTTATCCCCCCTCTGATTATTCCATTGACGCTTACTTGGGTCACCGTCAATTAGTGACTTCTCAAGACACGTCGGTCCTTGCATGTCAAATCGTCATAATACTAGCTTACATTCAGACTGACCTGTCATGAAGATCATGCTGCTGTAACTGCTCCATAAAATCATTCCCCCCTCCCTTAGTCCCATATATCCGGTCCCCGATTAGTATGTGTGTCATTCTCGGACCAGTCAGTTTACACAACCTGGAACGAGTCAAAAAAAAACTTGATGCAGCAGACTCGCCTCTCGGGGTAGATCCGAATCTGCACAACATTGGCAGCCCAATTGACTTGATCGTAGATTCGTTGACTTATCGTCCCAGACGGTGGTTATCAGAGTTGGATCGGCTTGACTCCTAAAAACGAGGCGGAAATTCAAGGTCGCCAGCGAGTGATTTGCGTAGCTAGATACCAGTGTTTCTTGGCACGGATGCGAACGACCGGAGAAGATGACCACTTATAGTTTTGAGAGGACAAAGAACCTGACCAAATGTATCGAAAATGTGGACGTGGACGTTGTTCGAAAGCAACTTCCGGACTTACACAGCGACATGATAGAATTCTTCTTCGAAAACGATGCCAAGGATCAGCTCGAGGAGTGCAGTGATCGTCGTTACTAGAACCGTCTCGATCGTTAGCCTTGTTAGTCTGACCAAGCTGGACTTATTTCGTTTAAAGTGAAATTTCGAGGGATGAAGCTGTGCGCACGAGAGCGAGATGGCCCCGAAAAAGAGAGTACGCAAGCAGTTCTTACACTAAGGATCACGCGGACTGTAATGGCCAAATCACTAACAAAACTACTTCCGAGCCAGGTTTATTAAAATGGTTGGACTCCTAGACGAATTGAAAGTGATGTACTCACCTCCAACCAGGGGGAGAGGTTGTATGAGTAGTCGGCAGTTTGAGTGGAGGTGGAAGGTACATTCGAAGGGAATAGGCCTTGCTGGAAAGCTTCCAGCAAGAGAACAGCGATCGAGACTTACACTAAGTCCAAGATATGTGATGCTGATGAACTGGAGCAGGGAAAGCTAAACAGATGAGCCATCAGTGATGTGCATTAAATTCTGCTCTAAAGAACTAGTATGTCACCATCATGATAGGGATTGCGATTAGGCGTGATTTCCGGAGGGACGATATTCGCCAACGATACCCTGAGTTAGTGTAGTCACTTGCTTCATATTAGGCTGAGCGATCAGTAATGTGAATGTGCTGGTGCTCACCAAGCCCGGTGATCGGGGCTAGCGTCATGCATGAAGATACAGTCGGCCAATCGACATGTTGGACTGATATCGCCCCAAACCCGTAAAATACCAATACGGTCATGAAGGTTTCCAGAAAAAGGACGACTGTCACTGAGGGGCAATCAGTTGCAACTCCACAAAGGAAAACCACGGCACTCGCCTAATGCCAATAGATATCTGAAGAGCATAAACTGCTGGTGCGCATCAAAAACACAAAGATACATACGCACAAGCCTGGACAACCAGCGCTCCCGTAAGACAGAAACAGAATACGTAGCCGATGACCTACGTATCATAGTGTCAGGAATAAAACAAACAACAAAATAAAAATAATCAGTGGGTACATACGAGAGGCCCATTACTCATGAAGCCGGAGAGTATTAACTGACACGAAGAGATTGAATACAATTCAGGAGCTCACATGGCAATTGACGAAGCAGTACTGAATGTCATTGGGCTCAGAAAAATGTCATTCTGGAACCTAAGAAAGACGTACCCCATTATCATGATCAAGGCTCCGGGAATGGTGAACAGTTTGGGGATCCACGTTCGGTCCCAGTCAGCTTTATCTGCGTGACAGGCATGGACCTGCCACAAAGGGGGAAATCTGTCAGCGCAGTGGTGTCTCATGCCATCATTGGTTTGAACTGGTATGTACATAAGTAGTATATGTGTGCGTGAGAATTACAAACACCTCGATTCACTGACAGCTGCGATCATAGAACTGGTACCCTTAAATTTGGGGTGGATGTTCTTCGAAGTCCAGCGATACCATGACTATAGTCTAACACTAGGTGAAAGGACTTGATGTGTTCCAGGACGTCACGGTCACCGAGATCGGCAGAGGCACTTTCAGAAGGGGTCGAGGTTCGAGGACACCTGACTGGCACACTGTATAGTGACTCGTGAGTATTACACGGACGAATCGGATGCTTGAAGAACCTGAGGCGACTGTCATTGTACCCGTAGACTGCATCCGAGATTGCCGTTTGACGACTCGGGCATCATCCGAGTTGCGACGCAACGACGGGAACTTCCTGCCATTTCCAAGCACTTTTTCTCGTTGAAGCACTGACTAACAAGGCCATCCTTTGAAGTCATCAATGATCGTGTACATGCATTGGAGGCAAGTCATGGATCGAACTGAACGGAGCGAAATTTACCATGTGCGAAAAACTATACCTACTGAATTGGTAACACCGCCACCGCGTCGGCAAGTGCCCGACTCGGCGACGAGCACCGCACCAAGAAAAATTCAGTTTATGGGGCGAGCTGAGGTACGCAAGAAAAAATTGTCTCCGACAGGGAGTGTAACAAGTGTCGCACACCGTCAGACCGCGATCCCGACCGCCAACCCTGGGTTCTTACTAACTCTCACTCAGCCAGACATGGAGTCCACAGTCTGATCTTTTCCTTCCAAGAGCGTCAGACTCGGCATTCGCAATGCGGAACTCAACCTGAAAACCTATGCTCAGAATTCTGACTCCTCATATGATAAGTAGCAGAACAGATGGCAAGTTTCCTAGAGGGATTCCAGAGACTATCATATATCGTCACAAAGTAGTACGTGATTCGAGACAAATGCAATATGATCACGCGACGCTTCTCTAAAATTCGTTACAGCGAGTTGCTCCAGCGAAGGTCTAGTGGGTTCCACTCAAACCGAGTTCTGAGCAGACGGAGTAGATCGACCATACCCCCTTCCGCTTTTCCTTCCTGCGAGCGTTGCCCTTCGAACTTGTGTTCTCGATGGTGGACGAAACTTTGGCACCGCCTTTCGTCTGGACGTTCTCTATGATACTCCGTTTCCATGAGCCTCGTCGCATCGTTCCTTTGGCCGTGAGATCCGTGCTAGCGCTCGTGGCCTTGCTGCTGCGTACACTGGGACGACGCCGGTGCGAGGTACTTCGTATCACAGCGCTGGACGCCGGGCGTCCCGTAAACCTCTTCGTCGTCGAAACCTGCCTCCTCACATAAAGCTTCCTCGGAATCTTGGACTCCAAGACCTCGCCGCCCTTCTCACGCGGTAGCGCAGGCAACGTCTTTCCCACCTTCTTCGGGGATACCTGCACGAGCGTATCCTTATCGTCATATGGAAAGAGCAAGGCTTGTTCGTCATCGTTTACCCAGTCGTCCGAGTGTCCAGGGTCCTCGCACGTGGACAAGTTATCATCCTCTCCGTGGGTCCCCGGGGAGTAATCCAGGCAGCTTTGGATCGCATCGAGGTTCGCCTGGCCTGGTCCGCGTAAGTCGAAGAGTCCTCGAAGGCGGGGAGATACAAGTCGCAAACGAGAATGGATAGGAGTGTTGGCTGGGCAACCAGGGCTGCGTGGTGAACCTTCTGTGCTATTCGACTCCGAGATGAGGTACTCGAGCTCCTTGAGCGCTCGACGTTTGCGCTGGACACGCTCCTCGACCGTGGAGCACAGGCTCTCGAGCCCCTTGAGCTGTTCGAGCAAAAGGTCCGCAGTGGCGAGAATGTCGGGTTGTTGAGCTCCGACATCGGTGCCGTCTGACTTGGGTTTGACAGGCGATTCGAAGGGATTCGTCGCGCCGACAAGTTTGGTAGACATTCTGATGTGGACGCAAGAGAGAGCTTCAGGGAAAGGTATGATTGCGACAGATGGGTGGAGATGGTTAGGAATTGTTAACCGCCCTCAAGCTCTTATATTTCCAGACTTGTGCCTCGGACTGGTCCTGTTCCAAACGTGACCGCACATTACTTAAATCGCCGCGTCTAGCCTCGATCTCGATCGGCCCATATGCCGAGCTCTGACAAGAAAATTTGATTTGTAGTGACGCTGCCGACGCCGAGTCGACACTAGGAATGAAATAATATTCTCCACCACACGAAGTTACGAAGAAATTTTACACTGTCAAAGCCACTTTTTTTTCGCGACACCAGACACTTCAAGCCTCTCATCGAGCTTAAGTATTGATGATCCGAAGTGTGACCTGGACTTCTTTAGTGATATCGATCTAGTCATTGAATTCATGCACCGGTGAAAGGCCACTAATGAAAGGTTCTCGGCCTGTTCAGAGCGTTGGCAAATTATAGCGAGCAGATGATACGCTTTACTTGCCAACTCTTCGAGGCTTCAGACTGGTGAGCGGGAAGAAGTCGTTGTTACTGATGGCCGTGGATCGATAGCAGATAAATAAAGGGCCATATTCGCAATTGTAAATTTCTTGTCCCTGCGTGAGTTGGATCCACAGGAGAAATGTTACAAACCAAGCGTCACTGGGTAGGAGCCGATTCGAATCTCATCGCTACATGGAATACCCGCGTGAACGATTACAGAGAAATCAAGGAATTCATTGCTTACGATCGGTTGCAAGTTTCGAGGGAGCTTGGGTGTCTTGCGGGCATGGACAGCAAGAGGACACCCGGAGACCATCTCAGTGTAGTCGAACTCGTCGTTGATCTTCCGAGGGTCTAGAAAAGCGGGGTCTTCGATCCAAGGACGGCGCGCCAGCGGGACACCCTACGATGACAATTGGCATTGGCCAATATACACTTTTCAAGAGTGATGTTATCTCACTGACTTAAATCTACCAGCCAATCGTGCTTCGGAAACTCCATTTTCTGTTCAGGTGTTAGATTGACGTTAACGCCCATCGTCATTTGAGCCGAGAGAGACTGCCAATTTATTTCATTATAGTCTTTGAGGAACAGCATACTCTGCTCAAGTTTGCGGAAGACCATAAGTGAATCATCCTTGGTGAACGCAGGGCGCGATTTCTCGCCATAGTGAGTCTCCTGGGTATCCCATTATGATCACGCTGCCTCGGTTTGACTGTCGCTAGACCTCTGAGTAGACGGTGAAGAAAGGCGAGAAACCACGAAATTTACCACATACCCCAGAGCTGGCTTAGAAATTCCATCCTTCCATCCGAAGTGTTCACGCTTGCCATCGTATGGGGCCCTTACATACCGCTATGAAATTAACTGATTCGCTGAATATGTATTCGGTGTCGTTCAGAATCTCCTGGCATTTCTGTTTTCATATTCCTGGGAAGTAAATTGGAACGGAAAATGGAGTCCAAATGTATAAGCGTACGTACCTCTGGTTGAGAGAAGAATGACACCGTGGTCGTTCCCGTTACCATTGAAAACGTCCTCGTATCTCCTAATCTCTTCCTATCGAGCATCTGCAATCTTTCGTCGAAGTGGGGATCTTGCAGGTGTCCAAAGTATGCAATCCAGCCCGGGGGAACGCGATACCGGTCGAGACAACGTCGCAATTTGCTCCTCCATGTATGTTGTATGTTGATGGCATCGATGTCCTTTGAAGTCCGAGTCTGCGCTGAGTTGGTCATCCGGGAAGCGTATTTATCAAGATCCTCTCGAAATTTCGCGACGTTGGTACTAATTTCAAAAAACAAAAACCTTTGTGATCTCTGCGCAGATGATTAATTCGGTAGAAGCTATTTCATTCTCTCTGTACCTTTGGGAATATGAAGTAGACATCGCCTTGGACGTTGTCGAGGTCAGGCAATTTTGGATCGGCCGAGTGTCAGAGACAATTTCAGACAGACTGAAAGTTAATGATGGGTGAAATCATGGTGAGGCTCGCTGTTGAGGGATCCTAGTACCTAGGCATGTCTGATGAGGGACAATTGCACGCCTCTCAAGATACTTGGGCTTCTGAGGGACAGAATCGGACATATTGTGCATACCAGTATGAGAAAATCTTTCTAATGGGTGCCTTGGATTGAGCGTCTCGCTCGCTTACTTGAAAAGGCGAGTTGCTCGGGTGCCCAGGCGCGTAGTATGATGCTCGTAATCCATGTTCCAAGACTCCGAGTCCCAACGCCGGGAATATAGTGGATTCAGGATGGAGTTGACACAAATCTTTGAGAAATTGCGCTGTATTAATCTGGAAACACGCGTCAGAACTGATGTTGAAATGATAGAAGGATCCAACCTGTACTAAAATATGGCTTCAAACCGGCGCCCGAAGCATCCATTAAGATACTAGTATTCCAATACTTATGGAGTTTAAATGAGTCCGGTCATTTGCATAATTGCAGCAGTAACCGGTCTTGAATCAACTTGGCAGCCACTTGCCCAAAACAGACTCTTTGAAAGCCTTTGGTTTCTTGAAACCCGCTCCACCAACGCTCCATCATGATGATCTTGGCTCCACTGGGGGCAGGTATATGGATGGACAGAATCCCACTCCACTTGAATCTTCCGAGTCGGGCAATCTCCTGAGCCACGACAAACATTCTGCCAGCATCGGCGGCCAGTGACAACATTCCAGGTGGAGAGATGCCTCGCCGTTGGCACTAGTAGCTGAGACTGATGGTAACAGCCATCTATTTTTAATCATTCAAAGCTACTGTTGCCGCATTCAACTAGATGACGTTCGCGTAATTGCGATGGCTAGCGCTCAGACACACGTTCATATCTATTCTTTGTATACCGGACTGCTGGGCGCAGCTGGGCCGCTTAGCGGCACTGGCAATGTATTGACCGTTTGGACCCAGGTATCTCAGATTCACGATGCATTGCCACCGACGGAACGCATATAAGGATGCCATGGCAGTGAACTCGGTGATCAACAATGCCGTCTCATATTCGAACCAAAGGTCTACTCGTATCCGCTACGCTTCTATGTTCTGCATTGGCCGCAAGGGTGGTCACGGTGAATGGAACCGCGAGCCATTCAATTTCCCCTCTGCTCTGTACGTAGTTATCCTCGTCCTGTTCAAGTTGTTACCGAGTTGTTCACGATCTCGCATAGATGGGCAGATGTTTGAGGTACGGCTCTTCCGCTTGCAGGGTAATCTCATTTAATAGATATGTACGTTTCCCGAACCTATAGGACTTTGATGTGAGTAGCACCATTGTCATTCGTGAACAAAATATACTCAACTTTTGATAGAATGTAGATATCAAGTATCAGAACTCCAAACCTCAACTGACAATCACGTAGAGTGGCGACGGTGGCCTTTACGCTGAATGTTAGTCGTTCCCCCTGCTATAGATTAAAATTACCACTAACTATCGTACTTCAGTACTACAAAATCGAGCGTTTCAACAAGTCACTCCAAGTGAGCACCCCCAGTCCATATGTTCAACGTTGACAAACTGACACATCCAGACACCGCTGGTGCACTGTATGCATGGAGCGCCATCAACAACACAGCAATCGACGTGATAGCTGATCCATCACCTGTCTCATCTGCGCTCCCGAATTCTCTTCAACTGACTGTTCCAGCAGGTGCTTCTGGACAGCTCGGTTTTGGAAACAGCGGCTACTTTGGTTCGTCATACTCTCCGTATTTTCTCGCTGGCTTCGTTACACTGTTTTCCAGGAATCAAAGTGGATGCAAACTGGACATACAATGCATCCTTTTATTACAAGTTTCCAGAGATTTCTTCGTTTAATGGAACTGCTACAGTTGCATTGCAGAGTTCTACTGGACAGGTTTACACTTCTGCTTCCCTCCAGATGAATGGATCCCAGACCACCTGGCGTCAGGTCGCTTTGCGCCTGACGCCGACATCATCCTCTAACTCTACGGCGAATAATTTCACTATCACATTCGATGGAGCTGATGTAGCTGGTCAAACCATCAACTTCGCCATGTTTTCACTGTTCCCTCCAACTTTTAATAACCGCGAGAATGGCATGAGGATCGACCTTGCAAATGTACGTGGCAATGTTGACTCACTTGGATGTTGATGTGATGACCCACTGAAAAATGATAACCTGAAAGGCATTGTATGAAATGAAGCCTTCATTCTTCCGCCTACCCGGCGGCAATAACATGGTGTGTTGAGTAAGTTTTCCCTCGTTTCATCCCTGACAAAGTTTACAGGAGGTGAATCTCACATAGTGCCGGCATTCTCGATACATTAAGCAGGGAAATATCAGGGCATAACCTGGGCATCTAGATGGGTGTGGAATGCTACGCTTGGTCCACTAGAGAATAGACCAGGTTTGTACCTACAATTGACCGCTTTTTTCAACTCACACGACACCAATAGGCCGTGAGGGAACCTGGGGTTATATTAACACCGAGTGAGTGACGGATGGTTAACTACACTGTCAATGCGGTTGCTCACTTTACTTAGTGGTCTTGGACTTCTTGAGTACATGTACTTTTGTGAGGACCTGGGAATGGAACCGATCATGGCAGTTTGGGATGGTTTGTCTTTCCTTTTAGATTTGAAAGTCATACCCAAACTACGCAGGATACTCCATTGGTAATGGCGTTATCGGGGGGAACATCTCCGCGGAGAGTCTTCCTGAAAACGAATTGGCCCCATATATTCAAACCGCAATTAACCAGATCGATTTTGTCATTGGTGACCCGGATACCAACGAATATGGTGCGTCAATTGTTACTGCCAGCGGAAGAGACCTCATTAGTATCTGAAGCTGCGTTGCGTGCCTCTCTTGGACACCCTGAGCCATTCACCCTGAACTACGTTGAGATCGGTAACGAAGACTTCTTTGCTTCTGAATCGTGAGTCGGCCCGTGCTGAAGACCCGTGACAGGCGTGCTGGTTGACTACAGATGAATGATAGGTACACTTACCGCTGGAGGGACTTCGCGGGAAACCTCACAGCGGCATTCCCTCAGCTAAGTGTGTATACTTTCAGCTTCTTGTACATGGTGGCTTATTTCGATTCCATTAAGAATTCATCGCAACTTCTTACCCTTTCAACCCTGTTTTGGATCCTGTTCCCCAGCAATATGACCTTCATCTCTATAATACTTCTCGTAGGTCATCATTTATTGTAACATGACACATTCTGAAAGGGTCATTACAGTGTACTTTATTGAGCATGCATTCGACTTCGACAGTTATGAGGTGAGATGAATATCCCTTTGTTCCTTTATGTATGCTCATCTACGTATTCTCATAGCGAAACGGTACATATTACCTCCAGGCAAGCAAGAAACGTGGCGCGTCAAGGTGGCCATACTAACCCATTTCTTCTAGGGTGAATATGGTGTCGATCTACTCAGTGGGCACAACTATCCTGTCCTCGAAGGTATGTTCACACTTCAAATATATCTGTACACTCTAATGAAAGTACCTTGTTCAGACGCCTTGGGCACAGCAGCATACATGACTGGCTTTGAGAGGAATGGGGACATCGTGTTTGCTGCTTGCTATGCGCCATTGTTAGTTAACATTGACTCCAGTGACCCTGGGATTGTGAGTTCGCCTTTTCACGTTTTCTTCGAACACTAATGAAATTCTTCAGAACACCCCGGGCCAACTCGTTGCTTTCGAGTGAGCTGAATCCATCCATTTCCACGTTCACCGCTGATCAGGGGTCAACAGTGCTGCCAACATATATCCTTCTACGCACTACTATGTCCAACAGGTGCGGCTGCAAGTCCTATTCGAGCTGTAATCCTGCTGCTTGTGCTCATAAACTGCCATACCCTGTATAGCTCTTCAGCACTTACCGAGGTACCGAATACCTGCCCAGTACACTCCCGACATTCAATGGGACTCTGTACTGGAGTGTCACGAGTGACACCAATGTCAGCTCCCTGTACATCAAAGTAAGTCATTACGCCACACCAAACGTGGCAGATGCCACATTCACTGCTCCACTAGGTTGTCAATACTGACGCTACTCCCACCCCGATGACGTTCGAGTTGCCTTTCCAAGTCGCATCACACGGGAACGTCGTGTTGATCAGTGGAGCATCCAACGCAAGCAACACGCCCACGACTCCGGATGCTGTAATTCCGGTGATGTCTTCCATGACGTTTGGCGAGACGTTCAACTATACTGCGCCTGCGTATAGCGTCAGTGCTTTGTCGGTGTCTATTTTGTAAATTGTTGCACCGCGCACGTGCTAGCGAAATAGCTACATATAAATCTCAATGTTTAAACACTTATGGCTCAAAGGACACCTCCCGAGTATTCATCGCTATACATTGCTACAGAACTTTGGCCACGTCTAGCCAGTTAAATGTTGGTGTATACATACTCTCCCACCGCAGTCGAGACTTGTGATGATGGCGAGTATTTGCGGCACTAAAATGCTTGACTACTACCTGCAAAGAACTGAAGAGAGGAAATCAGTCACGCCTGCAGGTCGTCGAGGAGTCTCATCCGGACAGATTGAGGGTGATGGGGATGTTCGATATCCATCTTGAGGACCTCACAGTCAGATGTTCAAACCGGGCACTCGAGTCGGAAGAGGCTGCGGTGAGCAAGAACACGGATGGTGGTTCGTGTTTCCAGATGTCAGACAAGTCTGCCAGCGAGTCAACACTCCACGTTCCGATTGATTCTTCCCCTCTTCATATCCACCTACTCCGCTATTATTGTCGACCATCGTTCTTCTTGGGTGTGACTGAACTTGAAAAGCGCGCCTGAAGATTCATCGAGGTGATAAACTCGAGTGATCTCTGTGCTTGTGCTGGAGGGCCGCTGGCAGGCTGGTACTACTAAAAGTCAAGGAGACTGAGAAGGACTCTGAATCCGACTCGCGATCGGATTCATTATGTGATCGCGACTAGTACGACTCGGACGTGTTTTGAAACTCCATCCAGTCGTGTCCAACCTTGAACATGTCCGCTCCGTGCGTGCTTCCAGTAGAACTCATTATACGAATCCTATGCTACTTGGAGCCTCGAGATATGATCCAATGGCGAACGGTAAGTATCTGTCTTCAAGTTCTGGTTGTATTTTGTCTCCTACGATCATGATAGGTTTCTCATGGGTTCTATGCCATCTCTTACGATACATCCCTATGGAAATCCCTGTATAAAAATGCAGCTTTCCTTTGTCCGCCTGGGCCATATCCGTCTCAATCGATTGCGTCTCTCGAGCGGACCCTTGTAAAGTCGGCGCGACTTGCTCAGTCATGGACAACACGCCCTATGCGTAGAGTATCGCTGGTCGAGATTCCCACTGGGAATCTTCGGCCACCTCTCAAGCTGATATGTGGACGATGGCTCATCGTGTGTCACAAGGCTAGGGAATTCGTGCTCTATGACACCGACTTTGGATGCAAGACACATGCACCCCAGGTCTTATGGAAGTGTGAAAAACAGCGAGTCAGAGGCTTCGACGTGGAATCAATGGTATCTGCAGAGGGACAATGCATCGTTTACGTGTTAGTGGGGTTCATGTTTGGCGTGAGCGATGCCTCACTATTGTGGTGTGTCTCATTTCTCCCTTTCGATCATTCTTTCTGAGAAATATACCCACAGGAATTTGTTGGAATTTCGATTGAATGGAGATACTGGCGAGCTCTATAGCTCAGCCGCCATGGACCCTCATGTATCCCGAAGCGTCCTGGTTAGACCATGCCGTCAATTTGGTGCAGGACAGTCGCGATTTCTCTTCATTCCAGCCACTCCCGAGACCCTGGTGTTCGATACAGAGACAAAAACGTTTTATGAATTACCGCCTTTGCATGTGGCACTGGTACGTGAGAATGGTTGGATATGAAGTGACATGATTCATTTGGAAAACTAGGACGAGAACTCCGCAGAACTTACCCGCCAGGGCACGGGAGAACTGACCAGTTGCATCCAAATGGCATTCACAGAATCTCATCTCATCTCTATCCACTACTTTGGAGAAGGCAGGGCCATAAATTTGACTGTTCTCATCCAAGTCTTCACGTTTCACCCTGTTGACATACCGGGCCAAACCAGAAAAGGGTTCTTCCGTCTCACACATGAAGGTCTCTTCCAGACGAGGTTTCTTATGAATATCAAAGTCATGAAACCTTGCATCGACCCCGTTACTGGGACAACAACCATCAGACTTCTTTCTCCCTCCGTCTGTTACTCGCAATCCACGATCGCATGCGTCGATTTGGTGCTCCTAGAAGCCTCGTCTGACAAGCTCTTACCAATCACCATTAGTTGGCGTGAGATCGGCCTCCCAAACTTGGAGTCTATACAATACCCTCACCAGCCTCACATATGCCTCGATACATCTCATGACGGGGCTATTGCCAGAGGATTTTTCAGGGCGACGTTCCCAGGACAAGATCAGACTCGTCGAGAATCTCAAGTTCGGGGGATCATGAAATTTGAGCTCGACACTACTCTGAATCAGGAGCCACGCATCATTCACAGCGAATTCCAACAACCCGAATGGAGCATTGATGACGAACCGAATACTGATAACCAACCATCCTGGTCTCATAGCCCAGACGATACTCACAGTTCTGCCATGCTCGATGGAACTCGAGGGAAATTGTGTTATTTGGTTTATGCCAGTGATGCCAGTGTCCCCTCGGAGTCCCACCGTTTGGTCGTTCATGTTGCACATATCGAGTAACTTGTTTACATGTATACTACCAAGTGAAAAAGGAAAAATAGATACACCTGTTCATACAAGAGGGCATCAGGTTGATGGATATTCGGCAGGGCATCTCGCCAGTTCAAAATGCCAGTACTAGTGAAGAGTTCTCCACCCTTCGCTGTACGCACTACTCAGGCTTGGTATTGATGTCAATGTTCTAATGTGGTCATCGAGTCACGGTCGTCTTGGACCTGCATCGATGCATCATGATAATGCCAAACAACCAACGACACGACACTAAGATTGCTGAAGATACAGACAAATATACCGAGAAGATACAGTACTACGTACTCCGGCCTAAAATCCAGGGACCTTCTGACGTTTGGTCCGTCGCGTCCTACCCGCACCGTCAGGCCTAGCAATGGCATCTCGTACGGCCACACCCTCGCTCGTTCCTATATCCGCATCGTTCCCACCTAGCATTCTCAATAACCGCCGCTTCTCCGCGGCCTGTTCCGGATCCTCATACACCACCCTCAAACTCTCCTCCGTGGACCGTGGACCGCCCGTGTCCAGCCCATCCAGAAGCATCATGTTGTCCAGCTCCATTGGCTGATGCGGCGGACGAAAGATAGGACGAGGGGGGGAGAAGACACTCTCGCGAGACGCGTCCCGAGATACCATCTGTTTAAAAGACGTGAGTTTGACGCGAGTATCAATCTATGAGACGTACGTACGTTGGATGGCGCACCGGGTCTTGCTCGCTTTCCTCTCTTCGCCCCACCCGCCCTCCCTACGCCTTTCGTCTCCTCGTCTGCCACCCCGATCGCCCGTTTCCCGAGGAGTGTCGTCAGACTCTCGTGGAGTGCTCTGGCGATGGCGTCCGTTTCTGGGATACCAGCAGGCGAGGACGAGGTGAACGCGTTAGGAATCGAACTCGGAGGAAGCTTCATTGGTGAAGGTGAGGTCGACGATGGAACTCGGGCTTGTAGTTGATTTGGATCTTGGGCTTGAACGTTGGCTCCAATATCGTGGTTACTACCAACGGATTGACGCGTCGGCGTAACGTAGGTAGGTAGGGGTATGGGTACAGGAGGAGTGGGTGCGGGTACAGGTAGTTCGGCCTCGATGGTGGGTGGAGAACTACTTTGTGGAGGTGAAGCGGGGGAAGAGGGTATCGTGGGCAGGCCATCGTGGGCTGCGTCACCCTCTGGAGGATCAGAATCGTGCGTCAAAAATCTTGGTTTGCCAAACAGCCCGTAACGTGCAGCGGACGTCGTCTCCAACATCTTCCCGCCTTGGGGGTGGTCCCAGTCCCGCGGAACCGTGTCTTGGAGGAGAGCTGCATTCTTGGGGAACATGGGTTGGTTGCTCGAACCATCTGAGGGAAGGAAGGAATATGGCACTACAGATGCAGCAGCCAAGATACAATTACCGTTCGTGATGTCAACCATTTGGTCGTCTACTTCTTTTTCCTTGCCCTTTCCCTTGTCTCTCCTGATTTCCAAAGTTGTATCTGGACGCGGAGCGTAGTCGAGACCATCCTCGGTGTCGATACAAGGTCCCGTATGAGATCCACCAACGATGTATTGGTCCACTGGTAGAATAGATTCTCTCCTTGCGATGTCTTCCAACCACGCCAAGGAAACAACCGGAATTCGCCATTCTAACGCCTTGTCAAACTTGGCGCCTGTTCCACACGGACAGAGAAGGTGCGTCGACCTGCGAGAGAACGTCGGCTCAAGAGTAATCCCTGAACGAATGACAGTGAACACTTCTAACGGCAAAATAGACAAACTAAAAACAGACCGATTGCCCTCACCAGTCTCCGAATCCAGCACAGCTCGGACTGATCTAGTCCAGACAAACTCAGCTTAATCTTTTCTGCGTCTACGACGGACATTATCTATGAGTAACATGAAAACTAGGCTGACGCGAACGTACCAGGCACTGGCATCGAAATAGTGAGTGGTGTAAATGATACATTTTCGTTGGGTTCACATATCCGTTCATGGAAAACAGAATGTTCCAGCCAGCATTCTGTCCTGTACTTGGTTCGTGCCTGGTCATCAAATTCGTCGCGATAAAGCTTACTTCCACTGCAATAATGCACCGCCGATGTCATCAGCTCAATGGGACGACGGTTAGCGGGTCAGGGGACGCACCTGATCAACCTCACTATGATGAAGGTCGGTTCTTCAGCGTCATCGTCCGTCACGATACCACCACCATTCTCAATTGCAAGCCGTACGTTGGGACAACGTGCTTCACCAAGCAGACGGAAGGTACATCCAACGAAGAGTGTCGGCATGGCCGACCCTGCAGGCTGAATGGAATCATGTACACCACTCCCTTCTGCCTCACCAGGACAGAGTAACGGACACGTGTTCCGCCGAAACGGCTGTCGAACAGCAAGTTCTTTCATTGGAACAAACGAATTCGCGCGTCTAAATGACGATATGACACTCTCTTTCTCCCTGTCTTTTCCTTGTTCGACACCAGTTTTCTTCCGATTTGCCATACTCGGACGTTCTTGCGGGCGTGTTGTCGCTGAAGGCGACGATCGCGTACCTTGTGACTTTGAAGGACTTCGTACTAGTTTTCCACCCTCGAGTTCAAATCCGCGAGGTTTCAGAAGGTTTTGCCATAGCTGCAAGGTCACGGCGGCGACTGGCTTGTTTATTATGGCCATTTCTTCCTCCTCACCGTCTGTGGGAAGGTTGTTTATGACAGTAAAACTGCCGACGGGAATCATGGGCTTCGATTGCTTTGCCTGCCTGACGTCTTCCATGGATATAGTAGAATTTTGGTGAGAGCTGGGGACAGAATCATCGACTTGAAGCGGTGGGACAAGGTCTAAGTAACAAAAAGTTTGAAAGATCACACTTGCGAATCAAAGTTAGTTATACAAGTACTCACTTCCAGGTAGAGACTTGCGCTCCGGTCTTGGTCGGCTCACTTGATACTTCTTTTCGTCGAACCGACCTTTGAAAGAGTGTCGGCGGAGGTGCTACGTCAAATTTGAAAACAAACGACGCTCACCACCGAATTCAAGAGAGTCCCAGAACCACTCCTCCCAGACAAGATGTATATTTGCCTCTTTGCGTTTGTTAAACTTCTCCGCGTACTTCCTCTTGTCGGTTTCTATGTCGCCCGAGCACAGAAGATGGGTGACCCTGACAGGCCGCTCAAGATCCTTGAGATAGATTCCTTGGTGTTTTGTCACAAGACGGTTTATCTCAGTGCGTCTTTGCACGTCGTCTATGCCAGACAAGCATAATATGACACCCGAGAAAATAGGCAGTCGATACTTGGTTACATCCTGGGAAGGAGTTAGAGGTCGAGGGTAGGAGGGAGATAGTTCCTACCTGTTCCACGTCGACGTCGTCCCCACGTAACCATACGGCATGTGCTTCTGTAATCCAGTCTGGAGTCATGATAGGGATCTTGAGCTCGAGGGCACACTGCACATGTGAGCGACGTCGAAAGGTGGAGATCCAAGAAGACGTACCGTGTACTTGGCTCCAGTGTGCGAGTCGGCAATGAGATGAGTGACACGATCGGTCAAGTCATTGGTGGACATGGCACCGAGTTCGAATGCCATTTTGAACAAGGTTGGCTAAATGAAAGTATAAGACTCGAATCCCATCGACTGGCAAGACAGACCTTGTCCATCCTTCCAGTGGCACATATGGTGAAGCCTTTAAATGGTTTCGGACAGAAATCTACCATACTCGCATTGGGAGGTATTTCAAAGTCTGAACTATGGTCGTAAGACACATCTTGGTCTTGAACTCGCGCGGTGCGAGTGGGTGGTGGTGCGGGACGTAGTTTGACATTAGGAACCTGCACAAAACGAAGTAATGTGAGATAGATGATGGACAATGCGGAAGACGGGACTGACCTTGTGTGATTTGTTACCGCGTCGCATCTCGAGCAACTTGTAAATTCAATCAAGTCGCGAATAACCAAAAGCGTGATAGTGGTCACGTGTTCTACTTCAGGGCTAGCCGATACGCGAATTGCCCCCTCTGAACAAGAACGATGAGGTGCTCCATGTGATGATGACGAATCTACTATACTTGAGCCACGAGATGAGGTCAAAGGCAGTTGTATTCGGCAAAAATGAAGCGAAAGAAGCTATGTGACGCATGTCCACAGCCTTGGCTCGCGACCGCCACTGGAACTTGTGATTCGTGCGCGTGAACCCGGAGTAAGAGGTGAATACTCACCAATATAACCGTTATCTGACGATCATCTGATAATAGTTAACCACCCCTGTATAACTGTCATCAAGTTCGTGGCCCTCATTTAATGAGACAGGTGAGCATAAGCATGCTGATCAATTCAATCCAATCCTAGTACAGTGCTGTAACTTTGAAGATGTCCCTAATAAACGAACGGTACAAGTTTGTACTTCACTCTCCTTGCCCAATTTTCCCACTCCTTCCCAAAACTCTCCGACAAAAAGGAATCCTCCTCGGTCGACCGACGAATCATTGTAAGTACGGATGCAAGCATGATCAAACCCCAGCCTCCGAACGCCGCCCTGACCCACCTCGCACGCAAAACGCCCGAGTCGCGCAGCCACGACCCACGACTACCATACACGATGCTCGATCCAACGATGCACAGCAACAGACCCGTATAGCTCGGGTGACGGACTACGGCGTATGGGCCCGTCGTGATCAACTTGTGCCCCCTGAGTATGCACAACTCGAACTTGAAGAATTGTCCGAGCGCTCGGTACGTTTTTACGCGGATGAATCCCCCCGTCATGATCATGAGCTGTGCCGAGGAGGAACGGTCCGGTCAGTTTACTTGCTTTCGCAGGCCCGAGTGCCCTTAGGACTGCGGCAGTGGTACCGGACGAGCCTGGCGTACCCAGCGCTGCACCAAGGATGACCGCCGACTCCGCCGCGGTAGCTAGCCATGTTGTGCCCTAATTGGACGGGTAAGTACTTGATGAACTCGAAGTATTTTCAAGGAGTGACCTTGAGGAACAAGTTACAAGGTAATCCAGCATGTCTCCACATCCGTTCTCGTGTAGACTTCACCACGATCGTGTCATCGGGACCAGCAGGAGATGGGAAGTCGAGAGCTGAGTGAAAGGATACCAACGACAAGATTAGGAGTGGTAGCTTGCACAAAGACATGGCAGTGGACGATGGCAGAGGGGGATCGTAGGCTTTATCCATTGATGTATATTCCGTCTCTTATAGGGATACGGGCTAAGCAATTCGGGTTAAATGCACGACGCTAAGACCCGAAAGCTTCGGTAAATCTGTACCGAAAATATGATCACCATTCGCGATTTAGCCGAAATCGCGCTTATCATACAAGATATGTGTAAAGTTTGCTACTCGCGAGAGCGACAGCTACTTAGCTGTCATGAAGATGGACATTGGAGGCTATTACTTACCGCTGTAGCAGGACAAAAGTTACCATTCTAGAGTCAAAGGTAAAATCCGAGACATGAAATTCGGACGATCGAATAATGGAGATGCAACATATCCATAAACTGAATCCTGAGATCTGAGATCTGAGACACAATGGGTCTGTAAGTACAAGATAACTGTAACAACTTCGTACAAATCGACACAGATACCCAGGCTGGTTATGCGCTCGATGAGATATGTAGGCACACTACGGTACTTGAATGGGAGGATCATTGAAGTATCGACAGCCAAAAAAGAGGTTATTGTCAACTTCGTAATCAAGATGAGTATGTAAAGGCCGCTACAGCAACAAAGGAAGTTAGCTTATTCATGACACAAGCACTCAATATAAACAAGGATTCATGGACACAGTCCAACCGCCAATCAGCACCTGAGTAGTGAGTCGTACTGCTGGATCAGATTTGAACTTTGTATTTCGCCCCTGTTGGAATCCGGGAAAAAAAAGAAACCGACTGATTCACCCAGTGACTGTCTAGGAATAGACCAATATTAATTTATTAATTAAGTCACGATAATCCAGAGAACCTACAATGCTGTGCTGTACCTCGTGTACGAACATTACATCACGGAGATCATATGGAAATGCGAGCCTGGTGGGACGTGGGGCGTCTCTATCGAGTCATTGACCCTGATAATGACCTGCTGCCAAGGTCGATTCGTGTCATGATCGATGTTTTCATAGCCGTCCTTGAATTCTGGCAAGTCCGAGTCGGTTGCGAGACGCTGTTCCGGCCATTGATGGTAATTTAAATCATTGCAACGTCAAGCCGCTCCTCGACGTGTCGACCCACTATGAACTTTTGCATTCACGAATAAGAGGGATTTTAGGTTTCAACTTCCTGCGCCTCCTGAATTCGTTTCAGGATGATCCACTCTCCAATGGAGTCCCGAGTCCCGTTCAAGGTACCGTGACACCTATCCCAGCATACAGGTACCCCAGTAGGGGTCATGATGCTACTGGCAGCATCCTCGATCCCTTTCGAGAACTAGTACACGGCAATCAAACGAGTTCAGTTCCTATATCATATTCGATAGTCGTCCAGACGCACATGAAGAAAACCGGACCAGGCCAACACCACCGTTGAAGACGTTGTGACTGACAGAGCCCGTACAGGGGACCAAGGTGGCGTTTACACCTTGATACTGACGCTCATTACGCAAAACTAGGATCAGAGATTCGAGAGCCTGAACGTGGAAAGCGAGGGATTCGCGGAAGCAATACAAAGTTCCGCCATCGAGGGACTCGGAACTGGACGTCCCTAGCAGAGTCAAAGTTAAGTCCTAGATTTCATATCGAGTGGTCAACTTATCATGCGTGGTCCTGACGTGGACTAGTTGTTCATTAGAAGAAAATATAAGATAGAATAAAATAAAGATAATAAATTATAAATTTCAACTATTCTTAGAAATGAGAATAGTACTGACGCACGGCAGCGTAGCCTACCGGCTGTTGAGAGGATGGCGATTGAACTGAACTTGGAGGAGAGAGAACTGGGTGAAGTGGCACAAGTCCGTGGATCCATTTTCTGCGATACTGATACCGGATCCCAACGGCACTAGCATCTCCCGCTAAGTTGCGCGCGGATGATTTCGCAAAACATGTACACGATACATGGGAATGAATGTCACCACAAGGTATTTGGTGTCTACACGCCTTGGCCTGACGACCGAGTGGTACGAGGGGAAATTTGTAATGGCGTAACGAGCGGGGGATCACGAGTATTGGGATGGCAAGAAATGGGAACAACCTGTACGAGTAACAAGTCAGCATATATACACGTGGGCTACCGTGAGGAATGTGTTTACCGCACGGTTCCGATCCCGACCCCGCCGGGATCTATATGGTTGCATTTCCAAGGGGCCAATGTTTCCGAGGTCGACATTGCTAGAGACGCATTACACTATACTGTGCGTGATCTGGATAATTTGGCAGAAGAGAGTGGTCAACACGGACATTGATCGGCATCGCGTGGGATTTTGAAGATTGCGAACCGTTTCTGCCCGAATGTGACGTTCACCGTTTCGACTGCCCGTGTCCGTGGTTGAACATTGAGGGAGAGAGTCCAGGAATGCTAACAAGCTTAAGTTATCTGGAATCAGTATACACTTGAGCCGATGAACATGCGACAGACCAGTGGCTTGGTCTTGATGCGGCTGCGTTAAAAGTCAACAAATGTCCAAGGGAAAAAGAACCTATCGCGTACGACAACAACACGGCCGACAAAGCCATCTAGTGGGGAAATCCGAACAATATCTGTGCAGTAAGTATTCGACCTTACATGAGGTTGGTTATGTAGATTAGGCAGATCAATCAATCAAGTATCGTGACGTGGGAGCACACAAAGAACATGAAATTGAGGCAGAGTACTGCTATTTGAACACGAGCAGGTAGAGGTCACATTATTACTTGGACTCTGCATCCTTCACCTTGGACTCGAGCTCAGCCTGTAATCTCTTGTTAGCACTCTCCGACAAACGTGTAAGACAGTTTTAGCTGTTAGCTAAAATTGCGACGCACAATCTGCTTCTTTTTCTCCTCGATCTATAAGAGCGCTTGAGTGTTACTGGAAACGAGAGCGGACAAGTCAACATACATCGGACTTGAGCTTGCGCAATAATTCGGCATCGTGTCGGACGAGCGTATTCCTCTGCAATATGTCAGACTCCTGCGGTTGTGCTGATTCGTCGAGGTTACCTTCATGAGCTCTCTCCTTTTTTCTACGAAAAAGGTTAATGCTGAGTGCGTCTGGACCATGACATGGTCTGGGACCCTCACCCAAACTCCTTGCTCTGCGCAACACTTCCATCTCTCGAACTCGAAGTGTACGTCCTCACGAAAGCTGCACGACTAGAAAGGGTGGCGGGTGCACGGCGAGCAGCGATGGACAGCATTATGGATATTGTCTGAGTGAAAGCTAAGCTTTGGTTTATACTGAAAGCGGCGAAGAGGGGGGCAGTGTGACACCGAAATAGGTGTGTCACTCTGTGTCACACTTCAGTTCTCTCTTTTGCAGTCATGTCCTCGGTCCGTTTCTTCACGCAGGTGGTCAGTGCACTCTTGTCCATCGTCGTCGTCGTCGCGCCCATTGACATTCTTGACCGCAGTCTCGGAGTGCTCGCGGTGCACGAGCCTTTTCTTCCTCGGTTTGCCGCAGAGGTATGCTTTCCGCATTTCGCCGATCCAACAACACATTGACATGTTACCCCTCTTGCTGTAGACCTCGTCCAGGACATCTACGTCAAAGAACTCAAGTCCTACAAAGCACCCGTCGCAGTGCGTATCTGACACGTACTATCTCTCGTATCGCCGACTGCTTACATTCGGGGACTCGCAGGCAAAGGATGCTTTCGTCGGGAACGTGAAGGTGTTCACGTCACCCGCTGCACCCAAACCCCCAGTGCTTCCTGCAGACCTCGCATCCGAACTTGCCACGTATGACGCCGCAGAACCAACGAAAGCAGAGGTGGAGGCGATCAAGTCTACCGGTCTTCCGGGAGAGCAAGTGGATGGCGGCGCAGAAGCCTTCTTGGCCTTCTTGGAAGCAGATGTAAAGCCTGCAGAGGCCCACCACTGATGTTCAAAATAGATCCAGATACCGTCCACAAGTGGTCCAATAGATATGCATGGCGGTGCTTTCCGTGATGTTGTGATTGTCCCGAATACCTCTGGACTAGCGCACTGAGTAAGCGATACCACTTCAATTCTTAGGTGACTAAGACGTTCGGAACCGACATAAGGACAGTGAATATTGGTACCACAGCAATGTCCATTGCCAGGCCTGAGTTGCAAAGCTGACCGAATGGACGTCTGTAACTTTGTATGGAATTGCCATCTTTCCAACGCTGGAGAACAACGATACAGGTTCAACGTTGTGCCAACCTGAAAGGCATGCACACCCCTAACCCGTACGTATTAACCAGCGTGCATGCGCGATTGATCCCATGGACACTTTCTCACCCGCCATACGCGACATTGAGAGTGGACTTTCAGTCTCCGGGTAGAGCAAAGCTCCGCGCAGCCAGCGCCTTGGAAAGTGGTTATCGTGTCATTGGTTGATACCTCTGAGTCTCATGGACCACGGTACACCCTGCTCCCACCAGTAGTGCAGTGCATCCAAGCTGGAGTCAGACCATCCCCAACGATATTCTCCGGAAATATTTTCACCAAGCAAACATGGTGGACAGTCAAGCTTTTCAAGGCCAGAATGGGTGGTTGAAAGGCGAAACAAACCCCGATTCTAGATGGTGTACCATATCTACACAAGTAATCGATTTTCATGGTCACTCACCTCAGTCCTTAGTTCACCCTCGGGTAGGTTGGGACACGGATCACCTAAGTACAAACCCAGAGACCACAGCTTTCAACCACTTTTTATATTTTTCATAGTGAGGCAATTTCAGATCCAAGTTATTACTCACATGGGAAAGTCTACCTGATAACATCGGTGATAGATTGACGTGTGTCAAATAGACCCGCAACCTTGGCTGCTCCAATCGTGACTAGGAAAGAAAAAAATGGTTTCATTATTATAGTAAAAAGCACGCTAGGAAATCAAAGTCCAGAACCGGCGTCAAAACAATGTCGAAGATGAAACACATGTATCCAGATCCAAGTGGATATCGTGATAAATCGTGCTCCTGGTGCTAGTCGCAAGATGATCCGGCGTCTCCAAGGGGAAGAACGTCATGGTATCAGGGCACCAATGCTCCATGGATAGAAAAAAAAAACATGTTACAGCCATCCCGTCGTATCAGCCAATCTGCCTCAAACGCTTCAGTTTCGGCGGAATCTGGAGAAGAATTTGGCCTTGGATGAGGTACCCGGGTGGCGCTCGACATGCGGCCACGTCTCCGACCACAACACACAGTGAGACCACCTAAAATGAGGAGGATTACCGAGGCGAATGTGAGCCAGAAGCCTGATAAACCATGTCAGCATGATTGCCAAAAATTAAGAACAAACCAAACAAACCGGGTCCGGTGATGGTGTTACTGCCATAGCCAAGGTTACCCATCTGGTTCTTGAAGTAGGCATAGAGGGCAATGTCAATGGCGAACGCAATGGTAGTCAGGGTGGCAGCGAGGAAGGAAATCAAAGATGCGAGGAGTGTGACAGTGATGTGTTGTGAGAACGAGAAGAGCAACGCAACAAAGGAAACACCACATGCTAAAAGACGAAAGCAGCAGACACGTGGATTAACTCAGGAAAGACGGGTTCCTAAAACGACGACATACCAACGGGGTGAACAGCGAGGCCCAGTGTCCACGAGGAATCGATGTGGATCCGAGTTATTGGCGCTATTTTGGATCGTGATTGAATAGCCATGACCTGTGTGTTAGAGATAAGCGATCAACGAGGCGGTAACATGTTGGAAGAGAACTGACTGGTTGGGGCGCAGACCATGTTTCCGTTAGCGGTAGTGTAGCAGTAAGTCCTGCGTACAGATAAGTGACGAACCATGAGTGGATCAAGGGGGCGACATACCATATACCCAACTAAGATAGCACATGGTCGAACCACATCAATGACCAAATCAAAGGACTGGATCAGTTGACTTACTCTAAGCTGTGACAAAGGCTGAACATCTCCACCCAATGGAACAGTACCGGGGGTATGCATACGGGTGATGTCCATGTCGGTGAGGTAGGGTAGTGATATGGAGACAATGAACAGAAGAACAAAAGCAGAGAAAATGAAGAAGACGGCGGGTACACAGAAAGTGCGCGACATGGTGGGGATAATGTCGTCGGCGTTGAGGGCGACGTTGAGGAAGAGGAGGGGCCAAGTAGGTACACGAGGCTGAGCTGGCTTTTATTATGGCACGGAATGGAACGATCCACTACAAAATGCCTAAACCCGGAAATACCCCTTCAAATTCACACAGCCTTGGTCCACGCGCTACCCTGGATTAGCTAGCCGACAGCCAAGATGTGTTCGTTGTTCGGGTGCCCTGGAAGGCTTTCTCACTGCTCTGAGTGGGTTGACACGAGCTCGACACCATCGCATCGCATGGCTAGCAGAGAGTTTTCTGAGGTATCATAGAGCGACATGCATCATTTCCGATCGGGGATGGGAATTTCAGACGTCATTGCGGAGACGGAGGCACGCCGAAGCTTGGTTTTCAATGCTGTGCATGCTACGGCGTAAGTCGACTCCACTATTTTGACCTTCTTTTTTGCCTATACCTCCTGCATCCTGGAGCACCATATATCTTTAGCACGAGTTGTAGACAATGGTGCGCTTCAAAAGTAAGGGCAATAATGGCCGCTGCCGCAGATTCAGACACCATTTACAGATTTGCGACGGGATCTAGCCAAGTGTTCGTTCAAGTTTTGGGTCACACACTCGCACTAGCTTACCACTGGCATTTGGATTTACGAAACCATCGTCCAAGTTCTCGTGACCTATTGCCATGACCTCATTGACCGGGCCGCTGTCTGGGCGATGACGTGGGAGGGTTGGAGCTGTTCGGCCTCGGAGATGATCCGAGTCATCCAACTTGTAACTTGAAGGGGACATGATCGAGCATCCGGAGACAGTGAACGAGGAGAACACACGGCTAAGCATCATATTCAAGTTCATCGTCCCCATCTGAATCACATCTTCCCGAATTCAGAGTCAGGGAAGATTTCTGTCACGGTAAGTTGGGAGTTTTTTTCTTCCAGTTGTTCTTCGTATTAGCCTTCCGTGACGTCCAGAGGGGTTGGTTCAAGTTGGAGGTAGCGGTGATTGATCCTAATCCAGAACGGGAGCCTATTGCTTCTTCCCTGTCATGATTTTTGTGAAGATACACTCACAATAATGGCACGTCTTCAATCGAGAGCTGAAATACTGACAGGCATATCCATTTTTGCCAGTGCATCGGCGTGGTTGTAAACTTACAAGGGGATACCGTTCGAGCCAGTATTAATTATGTTCGCAATCGCTCAATTCTGGCGAGAGCGATTTTCCCTACTGAGTCCCCGGCTCCTCCAGTCATCACTTTTGAATTCTGTTTCGCGAGCGCGTTGCAATCACGCCGAGTCTTCGACAAATTTACGCGAGTGCCAGCACTTCCTCTTCCTCTTCGCCCTTCGATGAATGACAAAATGCTCAATATGAAGGTCCATTTATGAGTCCAAGTTGGCGCCGTAAGTGAGTAAGTGGTGAAGCATATACACCAAGCCATTTCTTGATATTATTTCCAAGGGACGAGCCACGTCACTCAGCTGGAGCATCATGCCGCGCCAGAGCTTGCCAGTCACTTGATACATCTCCGCTACGCGGGGCTGCCAGTGCCATTGATCTAAATGATTGCGTCTACTATTAGGGGATACCCGGCCCGTCGATTGCGATCTTCTGGCAGGTATATATGTTGTCCACATTATATAGGTGATGCTCCCCACTCCCGATTGCTTCTCCGTAACTGAAATGGTTTGGTCCACTTCAACTGGTTGGCTTGTACCTCTAGTACCGCTGGTGGTTGGGACTGTTGTGATAATCCAACGCATCATACAAGATCGCATCGAGAGGAATGGTCACCCTCTTCCCCCTGGCCCTACCCCTCTTCCACTCCTGGGAAGCGTCCTCTCCATCAACAACGAGCTGCCGTGGCTAACTTATACAGCTTGGCGCGCAAAATATGGTGAGTGTAATGGAAATATCGGTGCACTGTTTCTAAATGCCCCTAGGTGACATCATATACATTCGACTTTTGGATAGCGACGTTATTGTTCTGAACTCAACCACTGTTGCCAACGAGCTACTGGAGAAACGATCCAGGATATATTCTGATCGTCCTTTTGTTTCGACCCGTGTTCCGTGAGTCACATTTACTGGTCTTGTTTGGTATGTGGTCCACCGAATGACCTCCTTTCAAGATATGGACACGATTTCGACTTTGCTCTCATGCCATATGGTGAACACTGGAGGCTGTGTCGGAGAATATTCCAACAGACATTCCGTGCCAAATCCGCCCTCGCATTACGCCCAATGCAACTTAGAAGAGCTCGACAATTGGTTCTTAACATCCTTGATGATCCTGACGAGCATCGGTCTCATTTTGCGACGTAAGCTATTCATTGGAGTTCGAGTTTAATTCCCCTTGAGATGACGCGGATTCGTACAGGTTTGCCTCTGCGATATCCATGTCTGCGGTGTATGATTACGAATCCAGCTCTCAGGATGACCCGATGGTATCGATCGTCAGCAACTTCCTCCGGACAGCCATGCCAGGTATGAAACCTGGGAAGATACTCCTCCTCAAGGCATTCCCTTTTCGTAAGCCGCTAATGTCAGCAGACTGGAAACTTATTGTCTAATTCGTCTGCGGAAGTAATGAATCTCCCTGACTGGCTTCCCGGGTCGTGGATGAAACGCGAGGCTCGAGAGGCATATGCATGGCGTACAAAGATGGTCGAGATGCCGTACGAGTTCGTCCAGAAGCGAATGGTGAGTGTTTCACTGATGCGAGTACAAAGGAATGCGTCTGACAAGGGGTTGTCACTGTAGTCGTCTGGACACTATATGAACGCCGGAATGGTACCGGATCACATCGCTCGGATGGAGAAATTCGATGCTCCATACTATTCCCAATATGAGATGGCTCTCAAGCATGCGGCCGGGTCTACTCTTCTCGGTAAGCTCTCGTGAACCCGAAACACGGAAGTCGACTCTTACTGTCTTTTTAAATAGCATCGGGAGACACAGTTTGTATACGATCTCCGATGCATGGAATATTACTGACTGGCGTAGACCAGCACAATATTGATGACATTCACGCTTGCGATGGTTCAGAATCCGCATGTGTGGAAGCGTGCCCAAGCGACCATCGATGTCGTTGTTGGAACTGATAGACTCCCCGAGTTTGCAGACAGATTCTCCATGCCATATATCGACGCAATCATACGAGAAACGTTCAGATGGAGGCCGGTTAGTCCTCTGGGTACGTGCGGAAAAGTAAATATCCTTGCAACGTAAGTATTGTTGATCTTCCTGAAGGTATGCCGTATGCGACCATGCAAAGCGATACCTACAAAGGTTACTGCATCCCCCAAGGTATGTTTCATCAATACAAGGTTTCTACTTAGGAATGATCGTTCCTCACTAGGGGCGAGTATCATCGTAAACGTTTGGTACGCCCGCCCGATGTCATTGCGGGGTGACTCAATGTAGCCATACTTAGGGGGATCGCACGCGACGAAGCCCGGTATCCCGATGCAGACAAATTCATTCCTGAGAGGTTCCTAGATGCGGAAGGGACGTTGACAACCGACGACCCTGGCGAGTTTATCTTTGGATATGGGAGGCGAAAATGTCCAGGTTGGAACTCCATGCTCAAAGAAGAGAGCATGAGCTAACGCACGACGTTTTGCACCGTTTCCAGGCAGACACGTAGGGGACGCATCCATCTGGAGCGCCATCGTGACGATGCTCGCCACCCTTGATTTCAATCTTGCCAAAGATACAGACGGCAACGACATCACATTCGAAGCGACGTTTACGAGTGGCATGTCCGAGTATGTCGAGTCTCTTGTTCTCGGTTTTGCACGCTGTGACCAAATTAATTTTCAGGCACCCCAACCCTTTCCCTTGTCAAATTACTCCTCGACCACATATCAGCAAAGACATCCTCGAACGAATGCTGGCTAACTGATGTAGGTGGTATCATCCATCAGTAATATATGATTGATCGTTCTAAAGTGCATCAGTAGTTTGACGAATCCTACAGACTACGATGAGCTTGGGCGTAGGGTTCTCAGGTGTGCTCGTCGTGCCTGACGATGGGCGATGTAATTGAAAACTGGAGTTTGCGAAAGTTCATGTAGTGACTATCTAGGGAAGGATAAATCCACACCGTTGCGAAAGACAAGATGTGATCGCCGACTGTCCGTCAGGTGCTGGGTACAGGTGTTACTTTTCACAACAGCATGCATTCAAGGCATACCTCTGTTCATTTCCCAATCACGTGTTAGTCTGTTTCTGATTCAAAACATCTGTTTCGAGCGGCTACGGGTGGTGAATTCGAACCCGATGTTTTGAATGAATCATACCACCTGTGCATCGACTTGAGTCAGTCAGTCGGTTGGTCTGGAATATCAAATGAATGGGGTTGGTGATTCATGTCCGTCTGATTAATCATCAGACTAGACAAAATGGGCCCATCATCACCGGGCGGCCATCGCCATGGTGATGATGGCTATTGAAAGTTCCGTCCATTGCATACTGAAACAAGAACAATCGATACGGCATGGGCATGCTCACCTCTTAGCTTCTTTTCGACTGCGCATGCTCAACGCCCATTGGTAGGTTGCCTAACCTTGCACTCGTTATGTTCGTACGTGCTAGGTCCTCCATGTCGTCTTGCTCATTCCTTTTAGCGTTTTTTATTTATTTTAGAATTAGGGTCACTCGTATGAGCGGTAAGTCCAATGCTGTGTGAACCTGTCAGGATCCGAGCCGTCAAATCATGATGTCAAACTGGAGGAATTGAGGAAACAGTGACTTCCCACTTCCCACATTGGCTGTACACATCAACTTCCGTGGCGTACTATTTGACTGTATGGAGTAGAAACCAGAATAATTGTCTTGTAGTATACCTGGACCGCGGATGAAGCCTCCATGTTGGGGTCTGGGAGACAACCAAAGTCGTTCGTAAGCATTGGCCTGCGTTCGAGCGCCAACTGAAGGTACCCACTCGTGCAGTAGTCACGGTGCAACGCGGGAGTCAACTCCCAAATGTTGTCGTTGTACCTGTGTACTATGGATCGTCATTTGGCAAATCAGAGGACGCACCGGTCCTGAGTTAGCATGGACCATCAAGTTGGAAGAATTGAGCTGTATGATATCCAGGCCACCCACCGCTCTCCATATATATCGGAAAGAAGCAGTAGACACGACCGCGTGTTGCAACAAGGTTAGTGTGTCTAAGTGGTTGTGACGCATATACCGTACAAGCTCGGGTTTGATACGTCCCAAGCTCCCTTACATTCCCGTTGCATCCTCCTTTCGGACGTAGACAATTGATGCGGCTGAGTCGCACCATCTGCCACCCGTCGCTGAGCGTGAGGATCGTCCTGACAGTGCCGATGGCTTCCGATTGTCTACGATTGCTATAGATCTGGATCATGTGTTCGCTGTAACCTAGCTGGACACCAGCTGTGACTTTGAGAATGCGATCCTTAGATGACTGAATTGAGTGATTTAAATTTACATAAAGAAGTTCGGAAAGTGCCGGTTCTGCGCTAGCAACGACTTGGCAAAGTCTCAACGCAACGGATCTTGAGCCTGAGTTTCACACGTACATACTCGACTCACAACGACAACCATGGTGCGTGAATGCATGACGGTGCGTGTGTACTTACTTACCTTCCCACTGACGCCCGCTCACACGGACCGGTCATGCAGGGTCGCGGATGAGAGCAGCGTGGTGCGTTCAGCGGAACCTTCCTCTGTGCTTCAAGATGTGTGGGCGGTTCCAACCGCCGTTTGAATAGTTCCATCACCCTATTTGTGCCATTTCCTATCTAGGTCTATCTGAAACGTCACCCGTTCCATCTTCTCCCGCAAATACATTGGAATGTAAGTTGTCGGGTTTCCATTGTGACAAACTGGTCACGAATTGTCCATGGACATAATATAAAACAGATGGTTGTCCCAGACGTGGATTCGGAAGGCCACATACATAGATGACTATGGTGGCTTCTACCAGTGGCGTGGACTTGGAGCCAACACTTGGAGCGCTCCTCGTGGGCTTGGTGTTGGCATCCGTGTACGTCTCCATCTCTATTCAGGTAGGTAAAACAGCGGTGAAATTGACCCACCCATGTGCCCTTAGCTTTTTCGGAATTACTGTGTTACAAACGGGCTTTTATGTACGTGGAACAGAACAAATGTAGTTGTCCGAGACGTTGTAATTCTTGAGACAGTACATGACATACCCCAGAGATACTATATTTCTGAAATCGCTGGTAAGTCGGGTTTCTCTGTGTAGTCAAGTTCCCGTCACGCTTCCTTACCGAGCAGGTTGCTGCTCTATGGCGAGTTCGTTCTGCGTTTGGAATCGACATGTGCTGAACAATGTACTATCAGTGCGTTGGACGGGCTCTCACTTACGTTATGGACGCATGCTACACATTGGTATCTGGTCCTTAATTTCGGAAATTTGGAGGCTTCCAACGATGTAGTATGGTGAGGACTCGGCGGTTTCATGTTCTACCCACTGAAATTGATGAACCGTCATCTATAGGAGCGGTGCAGTAGGGGGGCTTTTCATTAATCGTGACGCGCTTTTTTCATGCACGTTTTATAGGCTGAGCTCCCAATCACTGGGTTTATAGCTCTGGTGGTGCACTTGTGAGTTTGGAACGTATACATTCCCGGGCCCTGTTTTACTGATCATTATCCCAAGATATCTAACGCGGCGCGTTCAAATACGTACGTCTGCGGTGGTTGCCGTGAAGGACGGCTTCTGTGCTGACAGGTATAGTGGACGAGAGATGGAGAACATTTGCCATTGGACTCGTACGTCCTCGTCATTAAGTTGTGTAAATTTGCCTATAATGACTTTCTTCAGGCAGTAATATCCATCATTTCGGTTTGTAAGTAATCCACATCCATCAATCGTTCCACCAATCTCATCCGGTTACACATATAGTGAGTCCGATAGGTGAACATTCGAATGCTTGGGATTCTTGTTCGTTGTGCATGTACTGACGCTTGTATTTGCAGCGGCGACTGTGATCAACTTCAAGACCAAGTATATTTTTGATCACTATGTGAATCTGATGTAACTCAAAAGGCAATTGCTTGAACAGTTTGCTTGGCATACGGAAGGGATCCATCCTTAGTCGAGCGAAAGTAACCAAGGTACGTTGTCGCTCACTTGATATCAGTCTACTTCGTTCACCAGGATGTCCCAAACGGGACACGTATACACATAGTGGTTCGTCCTCGTGGGGGATGTCACCTCTGCTATGGTGGACGTTTCAATTGCGGTGTCCATAGCTTACTTGCTGCACCGTAGGCGTGGGTTTACCCGGTACGTTACACCACACACCGAGTGGAGTGGAAAGATATTGGTTGCTAATGATGACCGCACCTAGGACTAATCGTATGCTCAACGTGCTCACGTTGTATATCGTCGGCACCGGTGTGATCACAGCGTAAGTGGTCAGGGCAGCATGAAAACGCGAAAGCTCCGCTGACATGTGAATGGTAGGATCCTCAGAGTTGTGGAACTGAGCCTTGTACGTAGCTCTTGTCGTGCGAAGTCGACGAGGTTGACGGCCGTGTGCTTGTTATTCCAGGCTTTCGCCTACCCAGCTTCGCTGTACTTTCTGATTCCCTACATATGTACGTCCAAAGGTGCGTAAAGCCCAGAAATCCCTCCGTCAATACCGAGTTGTTTTCACAGCATACACGAACGCTCTTTTAGCGACGTGAGTTGTTTGACACGGCAGCATTGGCGATGGGTGGCGCTGACTATCCTGTGAACTAGCCTTAACTCGAGGGCGAGCCGGCGGGATGGGTTGTCAAGTGGTGTAGCCACGACGATTGAATACCGACCTAGGTCGACTCATGCGTCAGAAGGTATTGGGATGGTTCCCAATGACACGGATCGATCGCACACCGAACTCTACGCTTCCGACTGTTCGGCTCACGTTTAAGCTTGTCTGAGATCCATCTTTTTGACACTGTTATGTTAAGTAACATACGTCACAGCGGGTACTAGGGGGTTCTTTTATACGATTGATTGGTGAGCCCCTTGTAGTCTTGTGCGGGGCGAGTAAATTGGAATCAATCGACTGGTGGTTTCGTGCAGGCATCGGACCCTGGTTAATATTCATCTGGAACATTATACTCAGAACGCGCTATGGCTATGCTCCTAGATTCGTTTATAGTCGACACCCGTCAAGAGGTACAACCGGTGACAGTTGTGTCCGCCATCAAATTATGGCAACGTAAAGGTCAAGACGTGGGGACGCCCATAGAACTGAAATTGGTTAAACTGCCCCTGAAGTGTCACATGGGTGTGCTCCGACTCCATGAACTGGCTCCGAGTCCGACTCTGGCCGGTGACCGGTGACTAGCGACAGGGACCGCTCGACTCGGAATTCCCTGTCAACGACGACGATGAAACTGCTTACTTGTTTGTGAGTCACAAATCTCTGCCGCAGCGTTGAACAATACACTTCCATCCGGAAAAAAGACCTTTCGATGTTTGTGCATCGAGTGTCCGTCTCCGTGATAACTTGGTGATGAAATGAAGAAGCAGCCCTTTTGCGTTCCTAGGGCGTTTTTACGTTGATCCTCGGGACAGATAAGCGATACCAAGGAACGCTTCATCACCGCCTTTTTAACTCTCCAGGTACTTCCTTATGCCAGTCTCCGCTGTCAATTCACTCCCCCTTCGAAATGGTCCTCACCTGGGTCAGCTTCAGGTGGACTGTCTCCCACAGATCCATCCTCGCAATCTTCCTCGTCTCCCTCATTACCATC
This sequence comes from Chiua virens, assembly GCA_019787685.1. Lineage (NCBI taxonomy): Eukaryota > Fungi > Basidiomycota > Agaricomycetes > Boletales > Boletaceae > Chiua > Chiua virens. Next base: position 1,484,128 of record JAHNUO010000013.1, read on the forward strand.
TACCACCGCTCTCTCTTCATACCTCACTCATTCTTCCATCCTGAGCGGACCCATGTCCAGCTCGTCGCTCACCGTGGTGACGCGCCGTTTGAGTACGTCGAACTCGATCCCGTCATCCTTGGCGACATGATCCACTCAGATCATGAGCCGGAATCACCCCTCGGGGCACACACACTCACCCCCGACGGACTCCTCGTCGTCAATCCCGACGGTCCACATCCCATATTCCAATTGATCCGCGACGCGGAGGCGGCATGGGAAGCGAAACACGCACGTGCGAGTAAGACGCTCGACGAAGCCATTGCAGAGTACCGGCGGCGGTATCGTCGCGCACCGCCGCTCGGATTCGACAAGTGGTGCGTCTTGACAGGTTTTGCGTCCCGCTTGACGCGTCTTCTGAGATACATGCGTTGTCCTCGGATGAAACGTAATGTTCTTCAGGTGGGAATACGTCGTGAAACATCGCGTTCAATTGCCCGACGAGTATGACGAAATCCATCACGATCTGGAGCCGTTTTGGGGGATTGATCCCTCCGAGTTGGCGCGGACGCAGAAAGAACTGGAAATTCAAGGCGGTGTCGTGACCGTCGAGAAGACCAAGGATAATCCTCAGTTCAAGGTGATTAATACGACCCTCACGCCGGAAAGACAGTACTTGATACGCGGAATTAACAACATTCTCGGCCTGATCCGCGACGTAGAGTTGGACATGCCCCCTGTGCGACTCACTGTCTCCCCGTTTGATAATCCTGCTATGATGTCGGACTGGCAGATCAGATCGATGGCTCTCGAGGCCGCAGCCAACGGGACCAGTATGTGTCACGCGTTTTGACCGCGACCTTTATGTGACTATTCTTTCAAACAGCACTGAAACGCTCTGACATGCCTGAAGTCAAAGAGGGCTGGATCCATGCATGTCCCCCAGGTTCGCCTGTCCGTCTGAACCCGCCATATTCCTCATCACCATCTTCCCCACCCTCATCCAAAAAAACATTTATCGCCTCCCATCGAGACACGATGGATCCGTGCATGCACCCTGAGCTGTTGACCTCACACGGCCAATTCCTCTCGCACGACCAGGGGCCGTTCTCCCGTCCCACACTCGTACCGCGTTTTTCGTTCTGTGCCACAGTCCTCCATCATGATATCCGACCACCCGTGCCATATGGCTGGGACTGGAACTCTGATGGCGATCCAGACGGGGACGAGGACGAAGACGGCGCATTCGAAGGGGACGTCCCATGGGAACGCAAGGTGGACGAGCGGTTGGGCTGGCGCGGTCGTACGACGGGGATGTGGGCGTCTCGAAACACGATGTGGGTCCAAGGCCAACGCGCACGGCTCGTCACGCTGGCAAGTGCACTCGAGGGCAACGTCAGTGTGCTGCTCACGCCTGAGAAGGTTCGCGAGGGTGGGGAAGAGGTGACGCCGGTTGGGGAGCCGGAGACGGTGCTTCTCGCGCATGTGAATCCGGCGTGGATGGACATTGCGTTTACGGAGAAACCGATCGGGTGCGACGAACGTGGGGGGACGTGTAAAGAGATGACGAAGATGTGGGAGTTTCGGAGGGCACAAGGAAGACATGAAGAAGGACGGTACAAGTTTATACTTGACGTAAGTGTGCCGGACTTGAGCGAGGCAGCACTGACTTGTGGACGGCAGATCGATGGCAACGGATGGTCGGGCCGGTTTAAGCGTCTCATGACAAGCAACGCACTCATCTTTAAATCGACTGTCTATCCAGAATGGTGCGCATACATTCCCCTATCTGTTGCGTTTCTGATCGTGCATTAGGTATACATCGCGTGTTGAGCCGTGGGTCCATTACATTCCAATCCAAGTATCGTATGTGGACCTGTACGACGCGGTGGCGTTTTTCCGTGCACACGATGAACTGGCGGCGCGGATAGCCAAAGCAGGGCGAAATTGGAGCCAGCGGTTCTGGCGGAAGGAGGACATGACAGCGTATCTGTACCGGTACGTCAAGTTGATTCGAGTGGGCTGGACGCTGACACCTTCTAGATTATTGTTAGAATATGCACGCATAACGAGTTTAGACCGATCGTCGATGGATTACGTGGGTTGACCGTTGCTTAGAGTGGACATAATGTTTCACATTAATGTTAGAAGAGCATTCAAGTTATTGCTAGATCATCATGGGAATCGATCCAGTCATCGACCAGTTTCTCACTGATGCGCTCGGGGTGCAATAGACGCAGGTGCGGCATGCTCGAGCCTGAGCGGGTGGAGACGTTGATACCTTATGTTATGCCAATGGGTAACGCACATGGTATACGGAGACCAATTTACTATGACCTGGGCAAATTGCACTCAGGCTCCGAGTCGGATGTGTCTACACATCTCGGTAGTGAGTGGCGGCGGCGCCGGGCCGCCCGCCGTGAGGGGTAATCCTACATAGCCTCAACCCACCGGTGACCAGATATCATACAACAGGTGTCTAGGGAAATGCAGGTTATTGTTTGAATGAGTTTTATTATTTTGAGATGGTTGGTAGAAAATAAGATGATGCAAATGAGAAGCCACGAACGCACACGAGAAAATAGAGGACGCCATTCCTCACAAGTAGCCTCATGTACTTATTCGTTAAGCTACCACTGTTTCATTGCCCTATATCTTGGACTGATTCCACATTGCATAAACACGTAGAATCATCATCATTGTGACTGAGCTTCACAACGAAGATAATGAGTGGGGAGTGAAATGGCTCACAGTCAGCAACAGCGAGGAATAATTCCCCCAACCATGTGTCTACTAAGAGCCTCCCAGTGCCTTCGAAATACACATGCCTTGATTAGACAGAGTGATGGAACATTTAAGTTGACCTACTTACACCTGTAAGTCCTAACGATTCGTCTTACTGACCTTTTTAGGTAACTTGGCCACACGCTAAATTACATAATAAAATAACTGAAATTTGACTTAAGAGATCATCCAGCTCCATGAAAGAACTGCTCTGCTACTGCAGGTTTGATGACATGTCATGTAAATGGAAAGCAAAACACCTGGCAATCCAGGAACTCAAGAATGAGGGAAGTTATATCATCCGCCGGTGTCTTACTCAGCTGTGTAACGACACATCATGGAGCCTGATTGAGAACGATGGCAGGTACCTGCCTTACTAACAACTAACAGCCGCATCGGCGATTCGAAGGGGTTGAGTGGACGGGGGGAAATCGTGGAAAATCCCCACTTCCATCGATAATGAGCCACTCCCTAACAGAGCAGCATTCCACCGACTCGGAGACGAATGGATCCACCGCAGATCAACCCGAACTCACTCCCACTCCCGGGAAATTTTGCTTTGACTGCATGCCATCGGACACTGGTAGAGAATCCGCGTGTGGGACCTGACATAAAGATACTCACCCTAGCATGAGAAGACACCAACTCACTCAGGAAATCGTGACACCTTTCTCTCTGAGTGACAAAACTGAATCAATGACCATACCCTGTAAGAGAAGCTTGCCTGACTGATCCGAGGGACTCTGACTCAGAAACAAACCAGTCCTCAGGCTTGTAACACACTGTCACAGGATGCTCTGTTGTCTCTGACGTGCATTATCAAAAGAGCAATGTGGAAAATCGCGCCAGCTTGCATCTGCGAAATCCATTCGTCACGCGCTCCTGGCTTGGATCCTGAGTTAGTATTCCGCCGATCAGACGGCTCTTTTGGCCTTAAAGCTTAAGGTCCAAAAACAGGGAGACAGGGAAGCTTTTTGATGAATGCATGCCACTAGTACTGTTTGGCGGGGCCTAGCGAGCAGTGAATGTTGGGCCTCGCCTTGAGACTTTGACGGGGTTAGTACAATATAAGAGGGAATGTAGTAGCTACTGCTTACCTCCAGTCGAGACTCGAGTAGGAACGTCGGGAGTGAGGAGAGCAGAGAACGCGTGTCAAGCAAGAGTGAGCAGCGAGACATGCCATGAGTGCTTGCCAGATGTGATGGACTGTTCTGTGACACAGATTTCGTAGACACAGATACGCAATTGCATTTGCAAGACATGACTGTCGATAGGTGAACGCTTGGACGCTGACGTGACCCTTCCCACCACGAGAGTCGTACGACGGGTCAAGCAGCCTGAGAGCCAACAGGGAAAACCACCAGTCAACTCCAATACGGTCATGGATTCCAGAAAGTATCAACATGGATCTACTAGTGTCTGCTGCTGGATCTAAGGATGTATCGTGTTGACCTCTTAAGAAAATCTATCAAATGTTCTATGTACGGTGTTACATGCAGCACTAATGATGAATTACAATATGCATAGATAGACATGTGTGGTTTGCGGGTGAATAGAATGGTGGTGAAACGATTGGACATGCAATTGATTTTTACCAAACCTAGAGCAAAAAAAAACGAAAGCGACAAAACCAAACCGAGGATCACGAGCATGATCGACCCACGTCGCGAGTGACGAGCCGCCTACGAGAAAAAGTACAACGACTTGCGAATCGTCTCCACTTCAAATGTGCCCTTTTCTGGGTGTGGTGGTATCAAGTGTGATAGTTTGATAAACTTATTCTTGAACGCCGCCGGTACGTCGTCGCCGTCGTCACTCTCTTCCTCGTTCTCCACCTCGTCCACTTGGATGCGTTTCAGAGTTGACCCGCGGGGACGACCTCGCCCGCGTTTCACGGGTACCGCTGTCTCTTCTTCAGTCGCGGTCACAGGCAGTAGGCGCAGACGTAGCAGAGGTGGCCTCAGTCCACAGTGATGGTCGAGATCGAGCTTCCCTCGGCAGTCCGTGACGTCAAGCAAGTTACCAACTGCTGCGTTCTCTTTCTTGAGCTCCTCAGCCTACGTCCTTGGGACGCGGTAATCCGACAACCGGCCTCCAACAGCAGTTTGAGCGTCGATTCCTTGCGGATTGCGGATAGGGGTACAAAGTGATTTGCATAGCGTTCGCGGAACTGGAGCGAAGAGTCAGTCTGGACGAGACTTCAAACGCAGGCGCGCATAAGCTCACCTCGGCCTCAAGTCTCCGCAGAATGTCAGATGAGTGAAGAGCAATAAACGTGTCACGGATGACTTCAGACATCTCGTCGATGCTCGATGCGTGCGTCCAGTAAGAATCGTGGACGGATGCAAACGTGATGTTTTGCATCTTGAAAAATGTATCAGTCATCCATCACCACCACGTCCACAAGGTCAAACAGTTACCTTGCATTCCAACGCGGTCAGCATCATATGCGTCGCATCCAGAGAATGAATAAAGTTGGGTGGGAACGCAGACGCCTGCTTGAGGCCATTGACGGCGGCGGGCGCGGTAGGATCCGAGATATAAACTGTCTGCAATGATGTCATGATTTGTTTTCGCTTTGCCTTGCGGTAGGGCTGCACGATTGGCAATCCCATCGGCGTCGTCCACACCACCGATGCCATTTGTTCCTTCCGTATGCGGTCCTCGACAGGACCTGCCTTGGCATTAACACGCCGAGGCTGAAGGATCTCGGAGAGGCGATCTTTAGGGATGCTTTTGGTGATGAGCTTGGCACAGAGGTTGAGCCAGTTTTGGATAGATTTTGCGCCTGAGAAAAGGTCACCAATACAGTGAAGGACGTTCTTTGCAAGATAAGCTGAAACTGTCCAGCAAAGCTCCTCAGGTATATCTCCCCTATCTTTCAGCTGTCTCTCGATCTGCTCGCGAGCTCCGACATAAGTGACGCCATACACGGTGGTCATTACCTTGTGAAAATATCAATATCTAACTTGATGCAATAAAATGTGCACGTACCGTTTGTTTGACCACTTTGCGAGCGATTTTACCCAGAAGGAGCTGGGCAATCTTCACGCCGTTGTCTGCGTCCCTTTGTACGATCTTTTCAACCATATTGGCAACATAGGTATACACGTCCGATGGTCGATCAGTGACTGCCAAATTGACTTGGGCGGCACCCTTGCCGTCACCTCCAAGGGCAGCGTAGTGCTTGCAGGCCGTTGCATGTGCCGTCCTGATGAACGGGAAGTGTCGACATGTAAGCGTGAGGGTCTCCCGATTCAAGGGCAGCACGGAGCTCCGTGCAAGTGGCAAGACATTGCCATGGATCGTCCGCTTTGGTCCACCAGCGCCGACCCTGCCAAGAAATCAGTAAAGGGAACCAAAGAAGGGTAATCAACGCACCTCCAAAGGTTTCTCGGCACTATCATAAATATCGTCAAGGTGGTCCATCACAAATGCCACGCGCTCCTCGAAGTTGCCCTTGTCGAATCCGCACAGGTTAGCAAGGTGGATTTTGAGCCAACATAGACCACGCTCGCCGAGAGGTTTTGCTTCCGCGAACATCAGAAGGCCGCGGGCCAGGTCATCACCAATGTGACTCAAGTGAGGGGGGATAGGGTACGCTCTTCCACGGAAATCAAGGTTATGGGGTAGATAGAATGTATCTCCCAAGAACTGAAGTTCAATCAGTCGAGTGTCTGGATGTGCGCGCAGAAACTCACAGCACGAGAGATCTCGATTTTGTAGTTGACGCTGCAGCGCTCAGAGTGATTGTTTGCTTTATCCTGGACGTGGGTCTTCAGGCGTTGGCTATATATGGACTTTGCCTGCACGTCGGTATCGTAATTATCTGGCTTCTGGGGTTCAGACCTGTCGTACACTGCAGGAGGAATCTTGCAGAGCCTTTCCCCAGAATTCCAGACTTGGAGCACGATATCAAAGGTCTTCCGGTTGATTTGCCATGGTGTACTACCTAGTACGTCCAAGCCAGCATACACGAGCTCGAGATTACCCAAAGACGAAGCATGATTAAGGTAGCTTTGTTGTTCTTGACAATCCTTGAAACGCATGGCAGAGGCTGTATTGCTTCATAAGCGCAATTGTCTCGCCCAAAAAGATAGATCTATGACATACTCTTGTTGTAAATGTACCCGCCCTGGTCGGGAGTGAGCCAGGGACTGGGCTTAATGAGCATAGGAAGATGGCGGGGGTGGAGTGTTTCGCGCAGAGGATCCTTCGCGAGCCGGTCGGCGACAACCGGATTCAGTCGGATAACGCCCAATTTTTGACCACGAACGTATTCATATGCATGGTAAAATGCTGGTTGTTTCTCTTTCCTACGGACACGATCAGTCCTAGAGGTATACAAAGAAAGAAATTGGACCCACACTTCCTCGCCAGTCCGTTTGTCAACTGCAGTCCGTTCAACGATGGCGACATCCATCAAAGAGTCCACCAGGATACTTCCTACCCTCACGCGCAAAAGTTGCGTCCACTCCGCTGTCCACTCTTCGTTGTCTTGTGTATACTTGGCCGCTGCTACCCGTCTCGCGTGTAGATCCCTGTACCCAAGGCCCGTGAAGAAGCTGTGGTCTCCAACGCGATGCAACGAAGGTACCGCTATGTTGTTGCGTTTACACATCTGAGCCTTGTACTCATTTTCGACCGCACGTCCAACAGTGAGAAGAGCCCGGGCCAACTTCATGCCGTCAGCGATACCACCGGTGCTGTTTAATCGCATTACTTCGAGAATAGTAATGAGTGAGAGCGTTTCGGGGTTGACGAGCGATAGGAATGGACCCAGACGGGGTGATTTATCTGTGAATTTTGTTAGTTCTTAGTTGTTCGTCATCGCGATTCAAGACATGCCTCGAGTCTGCTTAGCCTCAGTAACGATGATCTGTTCGATCTCGGCTGCGAGGCGCGCACGCAGCTTTTGGTGCCAATCCCACATCCATCTTTGAAGGTCCGCCCGTCGAAGACCTACATCCATATGACCCAGACCTATCTCGTCGAAAACCTTGGCCTCGTGCTTCAGCCTCTCCACGGCAACATCATAGACGGAAGCTTCGAGCAATTTTTGACGGGCAGCAACATCTTCGGGAAGAACACGGCGAGCGAGAGTGACCTGTGCTAGATGCTTGCGCAGGTTGTCCAAATTAAACGGGATCTCCTCTACGGGAGCTGAGCGAATCACGTTGCCATTTTCATCGACAACCTCCTGAGACACGTCCTGTGACAAGATCAGTCAATTTTGGCATAACAACTGTGTACGGGATCAACTCACCGCAAGTTTCTTGACTGGTCTTACTTCCGGCACGTCATCCAACGGGCCCAAAACATCGCTTCCCATTGCCTCGACTTGCCCTAAGGCCATTATGACTTGTGACATGTTCATCTCTATTGCTGCCTTGGACAACAAACGAATGACTTGAGCTGCTTCTTCTGACGAGGTAAAGACGCGATCAGATATGACATCCCGAATAGAGATTCCACGTGCAGTGAGTCTGCTGAGTAGCTTCGCTGGATTTGCTGCCGAAGTCGACTCATTAGCGTCAGGACTGGATCTACGCGTGACGTTAGACCCCTCAAGTCGTATCATATAACTATGCACTTACCGTGACCGAGCAAGAAGCATTATCGCGTAGGTTTGCGGAGTCGGGTGGATATTTTCCGACCCGTTCTCCATTGCTTCATACAATGACCATGCCTCATCAACCCACAGGGCACTATCCCTTGGTTCCTTTGTAGAAATCATTTCGACATAGGCCTCCAAGAAAGAGTTGTATATCCGTGTGTCCAGAAGGGATTCAGCTGAGACGGATTTTCGTAGACGCTCGAAAATTTGCTTCGCGCGAGGTACGTCGTAGAGATTGTGTAGGCACGCGTCCATGACGGCCAACTGATCCTGGGTCGGCGAGTCGGGGAAGAAATAGGTGTTGAGGACTGTAGAATGACACTGATCGGGGAGAGGGGTAGGTAAAATGGTGTAAGGAACCCGACGATGCAAGAACCCGCGCATGTTATTGACAAAAGACACGCCCTCCTCTGTCAACGGATCTTTCTGAGTCGTGAAACGAACGGCGTCTGGGTGGGGAACCTGAAGCTGTGCAAATGCAGCGGCGGGGGCATTGGCCTTCTTTGACGGTGTCGAGTAGAGTCGAGCTGGTCGTGGAAGACATTGCCGGGAGTACGACACCAAAGTCGTCTCCAACTTGCGAGCAGAACTTCGATGTATCATCCAGGCTCAAGGTTGCCGTTGTCGTCGTTGTCGTCGTTGGTGTTGTCGGGCTCGCACGACTTTTAGCGAAAAAATTTGGCTCACCGAGTCCGTGACCGAGCGGAACTTTGATTGCCAATTTCCCACGTCAATTACATCCCTGAGGATTATCCGAACTCTAACTCACACCGTTTTTGAACATCACCGGACAACGGGCGTCACAAGGTCCCGAGGAAGTTCTGCTCGATCTGCGAAACGAGTGCTCAAAGTGATTGAGAGTTCGACAGAGTGATTTTATCATGATTCCATTTGCATTTACGATAGAGCCGCATCCTAATTATACTTATAAAACTCTAATGTCGAGGAGGAAGGCAGACCTAAGTTTGACCTCTTTCCATACGGCCCAGGATTCATGACTGCTGGAATCCACGTGTGTTATTGATGGAAAGTGCTCGAGCCCCTGCTACAGTTGGCCGTTCGATGAGCGAATCCGTGACATTAAAACCGTTGATAACCATGTTACGTGTCATCATTCAACGATGGAATCGTCCTCGCGTCGATGCAAATTACCAGCGGCCAACGGAACTTTGGGCACCTTGCAAGCAGAAGCAACAGACCTCGAAGTGTCGGGGTACGGGAAGATCTCCATCCAGGTCAGGCCATCCTTAAACCAAACAAGCAAGTTCATCGTCGCTCAAAGTAACTGAATTTTCCACCTCGATGTCGAATTTGCGAAGATTAAAGCATAACAATGGGCTCAGAATCTCAAAGCTAATCTGTGACGTAGTATGTCCGTCGTAGTTATAAAGTTTAATCCCTCGCAGAGTTCGCCGGCGTGTAGGTGAATCGAAAGCAGTGAAGAAATCATGGAAAGCCTCGGTTGAGGAAACCTCCGGGAATTCCAAAGCAACATCTTCGAACGGTTGGTGGTGAGACTTCATGTACGGGATGATCAAGGACCAGTCTTTGACACAAAAGTTAAGGACGCGCAAGTTCTCGAAAGCAGAGCAGTCTGGGGTGCCACTTCTATAGCTGGCGAATCACAGATTATCTAGATAGAGAACTTTTTGAGATGGGGTGAATTCATGAAGAAGAAAAAGGCTTCTCTGCTGAGGGAAACGCAAGTCTGGGTTTCCAAGTCTGGGCGGAGATGGACGATACGGGAGATTGCGGCCCTTTGTAACGGTGGAGAATCCTGAAACGCGAGACCGAAGTCAAGTGATTTGATATTTGGATAGAAAGTGTGGTCCCACTCGCCGAGAAATTCGAAAGCAGACTCGGGGCTTTCGGTACCATCAGCAGTGGCAATAAATACATCAAGCTGACGAACTGAAGGGCCGGGGAGTAAACACGACAATCGTCAGGGAGACATTGGAGTTTTCGGAGATTAGGCAGTAGTCCGAAACCAGCAATTGCACGGGGGGCATAGCGTGACACGATGCTCCATTCTTCTTCATTGAATGGACGCTAATTCTGTATTAGTGTTTAGTATTTATTCTCGATGGAAATTACCCTACAAGTGGTACATTGACATTAATTTCTCTCTCTTATTGTAATCACCTTTTGCGCGCGAGCATCGCAAAAGGGATTCGAGAGTATTTAGCTCATACCAAAGTGCATCGACAGCAGGTTCAGAACAGGAACGGCATGTTCTCGCGAGCCCTGCCAGTGCCTGCCGTCCAGATAGCTGGGCGTCATCAAGGGGCCAAAATCCAACTGAGTGGTCTCCTATATAAATATTGGCCCCCAGATAATCCAGACGTGAATTAACAAGAGACGGCACATCATGATGGCTTTTTGACGGGGTATGGAGAGCCAATGGATGATACGCTTATTGGCCTTCGCTGGACGCCTTCGTATGATCAGAACGACTATCTTCCAGTTCTGGTTTGTGGAGCCTAGATGGAACTTGGTTGGAGGGAGGAAGCCAAATGCGGCGAGAAAAATATACATGTCAGAGATTCAAATACTCAATATTTAGGAGTTGGTTGCAAGTAAAGATTGAACTTACTGTAACCCCAAATATTGTACTTGTGCACTTGTAGAAGCTTCAAGGTTCCGAGCTTGGCAATGACATCGCCGATTCGCAAGTGGTCTTATTATTACATAATAGGCACTGCAAAAGATATTGGATCGCAGGGGATTTGGAAGGCTACAATGCATCTCTGTAAAACAAATTTCTTTCGTGCGACCATGGAGTTTTTGCATCCTCTATCGCGCCCTGCAGGGATGTTGCATGCCACGGTTTCGTTGCATCGCCCAGTGTGTTGTGGCTGGGTGGTGTTGTATTTTGGAACGTGGAAATGTGGCAAATGATGGGGATCATGACTCGGTCTTTGAAATTGACTATTGTTTCTGAATTATGGCCGACTCTGAGACGCTGCCAGTGACGACAATGTTTCGTTGCAACCCAATGCTAGGCTGTCTTCATGTCTTCCACTTCGTGATTCAGATTAGGTCCAGCATGGACAGTGACAACGTCTCGTCTACCTCTCTCGACGATCCTCATACACTACTCGAGGTCGGGGCCAACTTTCACAGTAATGTTCACCGACGTACACGTATGATGCATGCACTGCATTGACTGCTTTACGATATCTCATTGTTATCCCATTCCACCTACCTCCCTACGACGTTAGCATTGTTTCATGCAGGGACGCCCAGGTCATTCGTATAAAGCCATTTCAGATTCTCCAAGATTCATGCCGCAAATATCTAGCTTCGTTCGAATTCCTTCCAACATTCAAAATGAGGTATGCGTCATTTGTCTAGAAGATCGTGTTTTGCTTAGTCTTGTGCGACAGCATTGGCGCCGATATGTGAGTGCATGGATCATGTTCGTGTTCAAACGCCTTGAGTCAACTACGACAGTAACGGACCCTTTGTGTGTATTAATCTTCTGATAGATTTCGGTTGCCCGTTTGACTCGCGATCTACAGGTCATCGGATACACGCTATGTTTTGGCCTTATGGGGGCTCTCGCTGTCCAGTACTGTGCGTAATCGGCGCTTATAGTCTTGTAGATAATCATTGATTTATTCTTTCTAGACATATATTTCACTAGGTTTGCGGACGAAAAAAGAACCACCAAGGCATTTGGTATTATCGTTGCTGCCATCTTATCGAGGTCGCATCTAAATTTGTTTCCAGTGACAACAGTATTTCTACTGGAAACCTTGATGACTGCGGTGGCATTTTATGGTTTTTGGATATCATCGACCACACAAGCGCTTTCTACCCTTGATCTATTTATATGGGCTTCGTGGACGCCTATGATTCTGGCACCCATCACTGGACTTGGTGAGCAACGCACAAACGGTTTGGATTTCAGAAATTGATCAGAAGAAGTGATTACATTAACTCATGGTTTCTACTGTCGAAGATTATTTTCCCTGCGGAAGTCGTTCTCGATTCCAATTATTGTTATGCTGGTAATTAATGTGTGGATTGAATGAATCGGTGATATTGAGTGTCTTTTTTAGCTGTCTCTGTTTCAATTCGCCAGCATTATATATCTCGTTGCTACTGTAAGTCAGGGACTCCGTCTTAGTACCTATTTTCTGGCTGAACACAACCACAGAAAAATCTTCTACCCTCAGCTTTGCATGCGACACATACCTTAGGCTTCTCTGATCTTGCGTATCTACCATCGCATCAAATGTCTCTTTGGTTAGTGGTGAGCAGACATAGATATAATATGGCCTGTATATTTGATCCTACGTGTTTGCAGGCCTGGCTTGGGAGCAGCGCTGTATGCGACTTGATAATTACAATCTGCATGATTGCGACCGTATGTTTGTGGCCTACCTTCTTCCGGGTTCATCGCTGATACCACACAGCTCCGCCCATCAGGAGCGCATTCCAGGAACAGGCTAACCCTAGTCAGGTTAACAAAGTTGTCCATAGAGACTGGTCTTGTGACGGCCATTGCGACACTCACAGAGCTCATTCTTGGGATCGTCTATAAACACTACATGTATCACATTGCGATGTGAGTCTTACTGAGAAACGTTCCACCGTTCTTCTCTGATACTCTGTTAGGTTTTACGCCATATCAAAGTTGTAAGTGATATCGATCATGTCTTGAGCTGCTGTCAGCGTCACTAATCTGAGATTCAAACAAAGGTATACGAACTGCTTGCTAGCATCACTCAACTTTCGACTCGACCTTAGGCACCAAAGTGATCTCAATTTAACGGAAATCGTGTGGAACGATATGAATACGCGACCAACCCAATCAGAGTCCCCGCCAGTGCATGTCGTACAAGATGTGGCCCATGCAGAATCGGAAGCGAGTTCTAGGACTATCGAAGAGGTGTGTCACGCTCCATGACTCATGTGTTTTTCAATCGCTTTGTTGATGCGCCCTTGAATAGGCACCACCGACTCAAAAACACCAATTTGCTGAGGATCAGGGATACGAGGTTCGTAGATTCAACCTACATCTACCAAATGCACAAACGTTAATTCCGTACAAAGTTGCACGAACTTGCTGCTGGTATGGGTCACCGACACAAGGGTTATTCCAATGACATTGGAACTGTCGCCAGCACTTCCAGGCTCAGTGTTCAGGGTGCGGTCTGTGAAAACGAGTAATGGTGGGGCAACATGAGTAGGACCGGAAATCGAAATGAGTAATAGATGATGCAGATACACAATCCAAAAATCATGATATATTGCCAGGATAAGTGTAACGAGCGAAGTAAATTGCACTGACCACACATCAAGAGACCCATTCGTCATTCTCGATCCAACTTGCATCACGCCGATAGCGTTGGCAGCGTGTGCACGTACTTGTGGAAGTCAGTCGATGTCAGTGATGCGTACATGGCATATACCATTCAAGTGAAGTCTCGTCCGGCAAGTGAAGCTTTGCAAAAATTGAGTAGTTCCCGTACTAGTACCGCGAGCCTCGAAACTTAGCAGTCCCGCTCGCATACAGCCAGAATGATGATTTCGATCACCAGTTCTTGATTGGGTGGTATCCATGACTTGATCAAGTAACAATGATTCGAATTATTGTAGGGGAATCCGATGAGCACTATCAGCGGTTCACATAAGAAAGATCAGGGTATAGAGACTTCAAGGCGAAGCAGGCTCCGACGTACGCTATACCTGACCGATTGGTTCATATCCCCTCCGACTCGATCCGCCCATCCTCAACCCAAGCGTTGCCAAGAGTCCCTTGCCCCTCCCTCCACTCGGATCCTGCTCATGATCCACTTCTCCCCTCTCCATCTCCCTCCGCCTCTTCACCTCTTCGAAGCCTTCCAGCGGAACATCATACACCTGCCCATACTCAACCCCAACCTCCCTCCCCATCGTCCAGAAATCCTTACAATTCCCCACAACGCCGAGATCAAACGGATTTCTCGCGTGAGCACCCGACGATGCGAGGGCAAGACCATGGGCAGCCCGACCCCGCGTAAATCGGTCGAGTCCAAGTAGGTTGAGTAGGAATCCACCGCACGTCCCCGGCGCGGTCGCCATCGCAAAGATACCACCGTGTCGGTGGTTATGCTTGTGCCCCCCGCTTTCTGCTTCACTCTCCTCGTCACCCCGTTCAGAACTTGGTGCTTGTTGGTGATGGTGTCGGTGTCCCATTTGGACGCCCGCTCCGCCACCGCCTGCTGCGAGGCCACCACGCCCGCCCATGAAACCATACCGTCCGAGGTTGGAGACTTCAAACGTGGTCAGTTGACGTGCGACTTGCCAGTATTGAGTCACAAGGAGTACGCTTGTCCAGCTAAGTTGGAGGGTGGACCACAATGCGATAGAGAGAAGAAACGCATCCTTGAGTGCTGGGGCGCAAAAGATGGGTGAACAGTCACTTGGAATCGGCTCGTTTAGATCGTCAATGGTAAAGACTACGACGGATGGTTAGTAGAAGACAAAGCAAGTCGTGTGCGTGACTCACATTCGTAACTGAGGTAGTCGAATAAGACGATACCAATGACGAGGGTAGTCACAAATAGCAGAAATTGACGATGATTATTCGCGCCAACTGACAGAATAGTCAGTAATCGGGAGCCCTGATTGTTAAGTGATCGAACCGCAATTCCACACCCATGGACAGTGACTTCATCCGAGCTGTTAGAAACCAACAAGAACAGGCTACGAACGACTTACTGGTCGCTTCTTGAGACGCACCGGTCGCACACACGACAATGTTTCGACCGGAGAGGTTTCCTCGCCTGGACATAGGTTATACAAGGGGGCTCTAACACGAAAGACAACGCCACCGACCATGCATTGAATGCAGAACGTTTGGCCGTTAAGTCGTCCCTCTGAGGCCAGGTCTTCTATTATCTACACCGTGTTCATGTCAGCGCGAGAATCCAGACTGTAAGGATGTCACATACTGTTTTCAACTCTGCGTCATTCGCTGGCCGAGGACATGCACCCGGATCAAGGGTAATGGATCGGAAGAAGTTGTATACACAAAGCCCAAAGACCAGGGCGAAAGTCAAATGGACGAATGAATGTTGAGGTGTTGCTGCCAAGGAAAGTGTTAGTGACAACAGATCGATGTCGAGATGGTGACGAATTGTTACCTGTAACAAGTCTAGATACCCAGCCGTACCCAACCCACAGCATTGATGCAGCGATAATGCCTGCGAAATATGGGCTTTGATTGACGGTTCCCGTATAACTGTCCTTGTTTAGAAGCACGCGGGTAACAAGCTTGGAGCATTCAAAACGAGTTTAATGCAATGCAGAAAAGGCGGTACTCACGTGGTGCATGGCGAAGAACTCAGCCATCGAGAGTACTATACCGGTATACCAAGGGAGAATACTCAGGGTGGTAAAGATAATGTACAGGAATACCGAGGGTAACACGAATATAGCAATTTTTGTGTTTCTCTGCCAGAGCATCAACAAGAGGTCGAGGGCGTAGTATGAGCACCACTTACTTCGTTGAATGGTTTCGTTTTCTTGACACCGAATTCGTCCATGCCGCCTTCCTCCATTGCGCGTTTCCATGCGCCTACGCTTTTGAGTTCGACGGCCATATCTCTTGGAGTTCGTCCCTCGGCGTCTTTGGCATGGATATCCGCGCCCATCTCGACGAGGCGACGAAGGATGACCCTGTTTCCCCTGACAACGGCCCAGTGGAGGGGTGTAAGCCCGGCGTCATCCTTCAGATTCGGACTTGCGCCATGTTTCAACAACAAGTCAACCGAGAGTGCATCTCCCTGGTACGCGGCCCACATGAGTGACGTATGTCCTTGCACGTCGCGAGAGTCCACGGTAATGGGTTGATGGAGTAGATAGAGCAGCGGCATCACGGACGAAGAATGCGTGACAAGGTGCAGGGCATTGTATCCCTGGGAGTCTGCGATAGTCGGGTCTGCATTATGCGATATGAGTAAATGTACGATGTAGAGGTATCCGTTTCGGGCGGCCCATTGAAGGGGGGTGGCCTGAAGGTCACCGCCAATGACATCGACCTCGGCGCCTTGTTCGATCAAATAGCGACACGTCTGAAGTTGGGCATTGATAGCGGCCCAGTGAAGTGGTGTACTAGACGGCAGTCAGCATATCATATACGAAGCGTCTGATTGTTTGGCAAGCACGACGAACACGTTCTGGTCATCCCTGTCATTCACGGTCGCAGTACCCGACTCGATAAGTTGTTGGATGGTTGCAAGATCGCCTCTCTGAGCGGCGGAAATGATTTCTTGCTGGACCCAACGTGAGTAGGTCAAGACAGTGAATATTTGAGTTGAGCTTCTTACCACAGGTTGAGCCGGCTGGGAGCGCAAGATGCTGGTGCCAGTTGCTTGCTCGTTGTCGATCATTATCGTTGGTTCTGCCTTGTGACTTGGTTCATTCATGTCGTTGCTCGTCGTCACCGTTGTCGTCGACGTCGTCTCAGTCAGTGAGAGACGGCCAAATGGTTGTACCGACTTAGTGGCACGTGTTGCAGTGCTGAAACCCTACGACAGGGTTAGGGTTAGATGTCCCTTCCCAGACCGCCACGATGACAATGTTACTCGCAGAGCTGCTGCTGGTTGGAGCAAGGTCTGTCTGCGCAGTTTGCATACAGAACACTGACCAATGTTCATATAGCATCTGCGTCTTTCTATGTTGTCGTTTGTTCCTGCGGAGAGGGTTGTACAACGACCTCGGTTCGCTTGCAAGTGCCCCTGCCACGCAAGATACCCTTCCCCAGTCAGCGACGACGCCAAAGCCGAATTTAACACATTCATGGCACTCCGTTCTTGCACAGTCGTCCTTTTCAATTTGCTTTACCGAGTGCTGCATGTTGTTCGTCATGCTGTTGTGTCAAGGCTTAAACCTCCTTGACCCTCTGTGAGTGCTTGCACGACCCCATGAATGTCCCAACCGATATCGATACCCCCAGCGTCCGGTTGTACACCTGGAGAACCTCTCTGTTCCTCTTACTGTCAACCATTATCATCCTTATTCCCGCATCCTTGTGCATGGTTCTTACGTATCGCTCAGGTCCGTCTCGCCATGCACACGTCGCTGGCCGATCGTGATGACAATTTATCAAACATCGTAGAAACCCCTAGCATTCTCAACATCAGAGCTATCGCCTTTTTTCTGCCGGTCGCACTCTTCATCTTTGCTCTGTCATTCGTCCCGCTTCCCGCGGAACTCACGTCGTACAATCCTCTGACATCGACAGTTGCGCGACTGGTGGTCCTCGGAACCATTATCCTCGGGCTTTTATCAGGTCTAGGTGCCGTGAACGGGGCGTGGGGTACATTTGCATGCAAGGCGTAAGTCGATGATTCAAGTAATGTGACCGAGGTAATTAAACCACACGACTCAACCTTTCCATATGGCACAGGGCTGTTCCCTCCGCCACTTCTATCGCTTCGGCGGAGAACGCTCTTGAGCGTGTACGGTCTGACTTACGTGAACGTACGCACGATCTTGACGCATATAGCGCTTTAAAGGTGTGGGCTTCTGTGAAGTTCATGACGGGATGTGGCTAAACGGTTGACAGCCTCAGGGCGATGGCTCCTGGCTATCCCGCGTAACTTCCAAGCGTGACGCACGTGAGATATCGTATCTTTTGGATTACCCGAGTATGATGTGTTCAAGCTCCTCCCTTTCTCCCCCAGATCAGGGTTCTTTACAACAGGAAATCATCGGTTTGCAAGCCCTCGAATCACAAATGACGACAAGGGTGGCGGCGTTGAAACGCCATCACGACGACACTCAATATGCGCTATCCATCCGCGGAAAAATTCTCAGCAGGGTATGGGCGGTATATTGCGTGTGTAGGGTGTTCAGTGCAAGTACTCATACGACTCGTACCGATGTTTCATTGATGCGCCCTTGCCACCAGTCCGTCATAAATCTCTTATCTCCACCGTCCTCCATAGACGACAAGACGTCATCTTATGGGGATATCATCGCACACATCTTCGCTTACTTGTTTTCCCTATTACCAGCTGCATCTGGAAAGCCGAGTATAAACGTACCATCGTTATCGAGGCAAATCAGTCTAGCGCTCGTAGGAGCCATCATCCTCAGCAGCGTCAGAGTGGTCCTCAGAGGCGTGACGAGGGTATGTACACTGCAAGGAAAGAAAACACACGAGCACTGAACGTGGCTGTCTCGTTCACCAGGCATTTCGAATTACATCTCGCAATATCACGGCTCTCTGATGTTGCTTCTATTAGCACAGCTCATGGTTTGCTTCTCACGTCTCATTCGGAGACATGCGTCGACATGACGTTCTTTCTTGCAGGGCATCTACCTCCTTTCCACGCTGGTCCAGTTGCGGACCATGTTTCCACCTTCGCCTTCCTCGTTCGAGGGGGGAAACGACGGTGATGTCAACTTGTTCTCCTCCCTCCCTCAATACTCGCTTTTTGGAGGGTTGTTTGACTGGACATTCTTGTTCGGTGCGGTAGGGTGTATCCTCGCGCGTTGGGCAGGAAGACTGTTTAATGGAGATGACGACGATTACACATAGTTGTTGACTTTGAGAACGCTTACGGACTGGAAAAGGCTGTACGTTAGCCATAGAATTACAGTATTGGGACGCTCTGATAAGTCGATCGACCTGCGCGGCTGGCCCGTGTTCTCTGAAATGATGTCGATGCACGAACGGCCATTGCATGATCCCACTTGTTCGCCGCATTCATGAATGAAATGCCCGTTTGTTACGATCATCCAAGAATCCATAAGACATCATCAATAGATAATCGACCCAAGAATTCGAGATCAACGTGGTGTTTCCTCCGCTTCGCATCAGCGATTTCCTCCGTGGGGTTACGACAACACCCCCCACACTGCAAGACCAGCAAAGAAACACATCAAACTGACGAGAACACTGACGTACGCCGCAGTGTGGATGCCGATACGGGGGAGAATCATAGGGGTGTAAAGCGACGAAAGAGACATGTGAATGAGCAACACGATCGGAAACGTGACGATGAATGGCTTGTGCGAGATGATGGGGGACGTGATCATCCCGCTATCCGCAACTGGGACAAAAGAGGGGAGCGGAGATAAGCAGACGACACGAGCAGCGTGAGGCCAACGGAGAGGATGATTGAGTCAAAACGTTGCAAGCACGACACAAAGACGGGGATTTTCTGTCGACACATGTTAGACACAATCCGTCAGCACAATCCGCATAGAGACAATGCAAGAAACGCACGATGGGGGCGATGCCATACACCTCCTCGAGCTCTTCTCTCGCCTTTATAGTGAGCAACTTGTCGATGTTATGTTGAATGCGCCAGTCGAGCGCATTCGCGTTTCTGCGCGAGTTTCCGCCGGTTTGGTCTTCAAGCTGTCGTTGATCATCACGAGAAACCTCGGATACTAGATGTTCCGTAGAGCTCTGCCATACAGCGGGGTCCCCATTACCTTGGGGTGGAGTGGTCACGGTCCTATCCTTTAGCCGTTCCAAGAATTCTCGCTCTCTACCCGGAGGTACCATAGCATCGCGATAAAGGGCGATTTGCTGATAGCCTTGTATGAGGGAGACCAATACCTCCGCGATGTTGAAAGATAGCCACCACACGGTGTGAAAGGATGGATCCTGCCATGTTGGTTTAAGACCGTCCATATTATGACGGACACGCAACAATGCAAGGGACGCGAGGCGCAAGAGGTTTACGAGCAACACGTGTAGGAAGGTGGTCAGAAGCGAGGCTATGTCGGGGCGTAGCAGAAGCGACGATATGGTGTAAAGAGGAACGCGCAGTTGGTGCGTCAGGGCAAACATAGCGGAAGACAAAAGAAACTCTGGCAGTGGGGAGGGGAAGAACGGCGGATAGGCGAGATGGCGAACTTGGATGAGGCCATACGAGACATAGTAGTACTGCGAGGACTGCAAAGGTGGTCGACGCCGACAACGGGACGAACGTATACAACGCCAGGAGTCGCTTGTACGATCCTAGACGATGTTGACGAGGTCAATGGAATCCTGAGACGTATAGTAAAGACTCACCTCCGTACAGCCCATTCTCTTCCAGCTCCCATTCGATGGCCTCTTCAATGTCCTCTGGTTCGAGACGCTCGTCGTTGGGATCAGTAGGCGCCGAGTCAGCGTCCTCTTCCGCTACCCTGTTTAGAGAGCTGGCGTGGTGCATGCTCTCTGGACTCCTCCGCATCCTATCAAGTTCTTCACCGGGACCTTCCAGACCGCTCAGGATGCTCTCTCCGCGTGAGTCCAGACGTCGCCAATGATGGTGCTCGTCGTCGTCGTGGGTAGTGAGGTCGTAACCACTCAACTCGGAACTCTCCTGTGTAGGAATCGCGACATTTTCTTCACCGTAATAGTTTGTTTCCTCTGCAATGACGCGAGCTGGATCATACAGGCGCGACAAGCGCTCCGTCGAGTACGTTCGTGGAATGACTGCCGCAGTGGTGTGTGCAACCCGTCGATGCATCTTAGAGATAGGAGAAGACACTGCCTAGTATAACAAGCTATATACCCTCACATCCAGAGGCTGTATCCACACCACTGTCCATGCTCGAATGCGCGACTCCCGCGCTCCCTTCTACAGCCAATGAAGGTCTGGTGGTACACACGCGAGGCAGGAAACACGCGAACGAACCACCATTTGATCAAACATGCGTCGCAGGAACACGGTAATAACGTGACCATGTCGCCGTCTAGGAGGTTCAATAAGTGACTGTACGACAAAGAGCATAAAAAGGTTCAGATGTCGATGCATTTCCACAAGGACCCTGACCATCCCCGAACGTACACGAGGGGACTTGACGGCCAGAGTACTATCGGTCCGCCCATCGAATAAATCTCATCGGAAAGAAATTTAAGTAATGGATAGGTGACGCACCTGTTGAACCAATCATTACCAAAGCATCTAGAAAATGGTGGTCAGCACATCGCATTCAACACGAATCCACAAATGTCAGACAAGGCTGAAATCAAGGTTTTGTCCACATAAAGTGTTCGGAATGTGGTAAAACGTATGGTATATGAAGTATCATCACTGCGAAAAGTCAGAATCCAATCTCACCTTGAGTTGATGCTCGGCACAGGAAAAAAACAAACTCGAAAGGAAAAACATTGGTAGGTACGATTCAAAGTCAGAGAAACTCCGCTATGATTGCCGAAGCAGCCGAGCCGGATAGATAGCGCAAGATCTTGCGTTCTGTCTGTCATGGAGTCACTTCTGCGATGGGGCATCGAACACTCTACACCAGGCGAACGTCCAGACGAGTCAGAGAGAAAAAACATTGATCCTGCAATCATTGACTACGTTCTCGGAAAACCAGATTCACAGTTGATGAAAGAGGCCCTCGATGTCGCTCTCGATGTTTCCAGAGTCGAAGATCAACGGATAGCGGCAATGGACGATTTGGAAATGGTACGTGTCGTGTTCGAACAAGCATCCCGAAACTAACCAGCTGCCAGCTCGTGGAGAACATCGACAATGCAAACAGTATGTGAATCTTGCTTCATTGCATGTTATATTTACCTCTGTGTAGATCTCCAGAAACTCAAAATGTGGGAACCGATACACGATCTCTTCAGTCTTCCGTCTACTTCGGACGGCCTGAAGTTACAAACTCTATGGGTGCTGGGGACAGCACTGCAGAACAATCCAGCGGCCCAGCTATCCGTGAGTCAAGCGACCATTCATATCGTTGAACTATTCAAATTGACCGCCTTCACGATGCAGTATCTGTCTTTGGATCCCATCCCTGCAATCATTGCGTGCCTCTCCCCCTCGTCCAACTCTGCGGGCACCCGATCGAAAGCAATGTATGCGCTTTCCGGTCTATTGAAGCACAACACCGCAGCGGTCGACAAGTTCACTGATGTGCAAGGTTGGAATGCCCTACGCAATTCTCTTGAGGGTAAGACAACCGTGCTCGTTGGCTAAGAAGTGTCATCATACCCTGTGACAGATTCAGACATAACATTGCGACGCAAAACAGCTTTCCTCATCAACACCCTACTTATTCCGACATCTGGGGAGACATCGAGCACGTCAGCGAGTGTCCACACACCCTCGTCCGCCAATGCACCAGTCCATCCAAATTCTCACGCATCCATGCTTTCGGATCCGACATCTGTGTCAACATCTCCTACCACAATGGATGCACTACAGAGGGACAGTGAATCAGAGAGTTTCTCGCTATTGGACGCGTTTATATCTGCGCTTGTGAAACCCATTCCTTTTGGTGCAGACGGCGAAAACGAAAGGGACGTCGAGTTCCAAGAGAACGTTGTGAGGTAAGTCCTACCCCTGCGTGTGTATACTAATCGCTGACGTTTCTATGTCGGCAGACTCCTCCATACATATTCAGTAGTGTGCGGCGGTAGATTCTCTGATGCGCAAAAACACAGCCTACGTACCATCTTCAACGACGTCTCGTCCGCAAATAACCTGTTCGACCTCAGCAGGGAAGAGTTTGAGGCTGTAAAGACCGCAGCCTGTTTCTGAGTGACGAAATATGGATTGATTGATTTAACCGGACCTTTTGTGTTTACCCAATCTGATAGACTCTTCATATCTAGCCGACTCATTTTCAATTCCACTTACGTGATATGAAGCGTCATTTCACAATCTGATTGGTCGTCGGTTGAGTTGAGCACGCAGATAATATGGAGGCGCTTAACCGTCAATGGCAGAACCTTGTGTCAATGAAGCTTCTGACATTAAAAACAAACAGGGTTCTCGAACAAAGCCGTCGGTCTTGAACATCGCAGGGTTGTCTTCTTCTCACCTTTAACACCCTCCGCGGTAGGTTTGTTCAAAATTCTCCTTTGATTGTGCCATTGAACATTGGAGAGCTGACGAACCGCATTTGATCTCAGACGTACGTGGTTGCCCTGTAAGTGAGGCAACACGAACATTTTGTGGTAAAACCAACAGCGTGTACCTGTATTTATGAACAAAAAGCGTTGGTGTCTATCCACCACCTCCATCCTTTACATACTCATGATCTTTCATGTATCCTGCTCTAGGCACATCTTGCCATCACCTTCACTTTTAAACTATGGCCGCTCTCAGTTTACACCATGCCATTTTCACCAAACCCTGTGAGAAGGACTCTGATCTCTCCATGCGCTTCTGCGACATCTTTTCTTCGTCCCGTCCCCGATAGAGATGCGACTCCCACAGGCCAGCCGTTTGTATCTGCGGCTTACCAAGACATGGTCCAACGGCAGCCAACCCACCCAGATGGACCGACGTTGGGTTGGGATCTCGGCCTTAACCTCTTGGGTGATCCGATCACTGCTGCCGAACACAAGTCTCTAGAAGGTCATCAGACCAAGATAAAACTCCGGCGTTTGCGCGCGACAAACATCGCACTCGAAATTCTGTTCGGTATGCCGTTCATTTGATGTTTTTCTGGGGGTGCCATTACTCACGCGCTGCATCTCAGGTTTGTGGGGAATATACACTACTGTTCGTTACTGCGTTGCCTTCGCTTATAGTGCGGGCGACAACGAAGATGCGTATTCCCTTGTACTCGGCATTCTGTCCGCACTTGCGATCGCTCTCGTGACCAGTTCTATCTTCTTGACGCCACTGTTTCCCCGACAAAGCTCTTGCGCTTGGCGGTACGCTAGAACCCTTGCCCGAGCATGCTATCTGCTTTTGTTGTCAACGGGTGCCGTAACGAATTTGGTTCTTGTCGTGTTGTGGCATCCCAACCAGTTCTGCAATTGGGACCTCGATGTTCTGTGGCATACATCAACTACGAACACCGCAACTACACCGTGTCATCCAGCATCATTTTCTGCCTGGATAATAGCAGCGATACTGCGACTTGTCGCGACGTCGACCATGGCCGTAAGTGTGTTGCTGACGACACTCGGTAGAATTTGCTGATCCTTCTGGCATCACAGTTCTTATTTATCTACACCTTGCGTTCCTACAACTTCACGCGGCACCCAATCTCCGATACGCGTTCTTCAAGTATGCCTCATACTTTGCTTCTGATCCCGAAGAAGTGTCACCCATGTCAACGTCATCCCCTCACCATCTTTCGAAGTCGACATGTAAATTATGCCATCGGGAGGATCTAGCCACACGCTCAATCGGTCCAACACCACGTTGCCCAAGTACAATTCGATCAGCACTCTTGCGCTCTCGACGTCCTGCACGGGCCATTCGTGTTCTCATTGCACCCCTCCTTGCAAGGACATTCCCCCGAAGATCTCACCACCGACATCTCGAAGCTCCTCTGGCCATGCGACTAACCACGTCACACGACTTGGGACCGACGGCCAGTCCCGGGCACAGTCGATCATAGATCCTGTGGTCGGTACCTCCCATACTCCGTCGAACGAGCCGTATTTCAGTCACACGAGTGACTTCTGACACAACGTTGTCCGATATCACGTCATACCCCGAGAAACTCAGCGGTCAGATGGTCGTGCCGTGATCCATCCGAGATCCGATCCTGGAAGCCTGGTCATCGTGGCATCTCCACTCATGTTGACATCAAGAAAGCATCCACTCCCCCGTCTTGGGAGGGCCACGCCCGCCAGGCATCCCACACCAGCACAGGTTCAACCACCCTCTCGTCCACCGCCCACGAGGACAGTGAATTCACGCAAGAAAAAAGCCGGGAGGACGACGGAGTCGTATATGCGTACGGGTACGGCGCTTTCGGGCCTACGTATCCTTATCTAGACATGTACAACCCCCAACGGCCGGAGAGAGACGACGAGACCTCGTCCTCATCTGAGGACCTCCATGCATACTGGGCTTTCGCAGGGACACCAGCGCCCGCTCCTTCCTTTGGACTGACTTACCAAGACATCGCCTCCTCGTCCTCGCGCACGAGCTCGCAGTTGGAGGTGCGGGAGGAAGACGACTACGAGAGTACATGCAGCGACGAGGAAGAAGAGTACGTGGCCATGATGGGCGGCTTCGTGCGCCGCATGGCGACCATCGAGTCCCTCGGCTCGAAGGAAGCGTCGGGCACCCTCTCCACCACGGCCGGTTCTGTGGCACGCCATCGGGACGTGTCCCCGTCCCGGTTCTCTTCTGGCAGGTTTTCCGCGTATTACGGGACATCACCGTGGCCAGGCACGGACGCGTCAACGGGGCCCTCGTCCCACGGACACTCCTCCCTCGGAAGTACGGTGTATTTCTCGCTCTCGAGTGGGGAGACGGGTACGATGGGGGCGAGTGGGGGTATGACTAGAGTGCAGGTCAACGAGCGCGGGGAGCTCTTGCCAGGTCCGTCCTGTTCGGACCACACGAACAAAAGCGCGGCCAGCTCGCCGTACGACTGACGGTACTTTACCGCGAACAGGAGTAGCTTCGAGGGGGCGACAGAGGATGAGGGATGGCGGATGCAGGGATGAGTGATTGACCGAAGGCCAGCGCGTTCTTTTTGTCACTGTCACGTCTCACGCGACCGACGTCCACGCGTGATGCGGACTTGGAAAGGAGCGAGAGTGAAGGCAGATGCATGGCGTTGTGAATCCGTGATGCCATGACGGACGTGCCGTCCTCGCTGCCTGTCGACACGCCGATTATCTTTATGAACTTTGCTTTCAACGTCTCGGACGGGTTATTTATGCCATTCATGCTATTTCATGTCGGATTTTCCCCTTGTTTACTTTCTCTCCAAATTGACCAGGAGCTTGAACTTTAAAATTGGTTACTTGTACTGTGTATGGACAGGTCAATGTCATCTGAGCACAGGGGCTGATGAGCACACTCAACCTTTTATTGATGTTACTAGCTTGGTATGAGGCTGAGACAACATCTTGACATTGAGCTTCTATATGACAGAGCTGTATATGTATGTGCCCATCTACATAACAATGGATAGCAAGCTCTAAAAATTCATGAGATTGGCTTTTTCAAATCATTGATCTGTTTCAAGAGGTTCAAGTCAGTATCAATATAATTCAAATACAGGGAATAACACCAGAAACAAGTAGGGAGACAGATCAAGCTACATGCCAGGGAAACATCATTGATTTTGAAAAGTTTTGATAATGCCATATAAGATGATTATAAGGTATACATTTGCAATAATTTGAATAATTAATATTATCAAAATGCTAAACATATATACAATCATATAAAGGTCAAAGCTCATTGCTAACAACTAGAAAGATTGTCTTTGACCATCTTCAAAGCTAATTCTTAATGTCAACTAGATTTTATCAGCATAGTTAGAAATGAACAGAGAACCTGGCACCAATATTTGGGTCTTTACTCATATTGTACCATTTGGTAGTGATATGATATAGCAATGCAATATGTTCAAAAAATTCAGAAGATCTAAATGCTTGTCTTTATTACTTAAGATAATAGTCTCTGCAAAATAATAGAATGAATATTAAAATTGTTTTAAAAATTGTTTTAAAATTATAACAGTAATAGAATTGAGCTATTATATTATGATTTTTACTAATACCATGTCATATTATTTTGAAGCTTTTAATATTATGTTAACAATAGAACTTGGCCACTACATTGTGATCTCTACTAATATCATACCATCTGATAAACCATGTGACATAGAATGCCAAGAGTGATATAATTGTTTGCACTGTCTAACATTATGATAGCAATAGAATTTAACCACTAGATTGTCATCTTTGCTGATAATACACCATCCCATATACAATTTGACATAGAATATTATGAATAATATGATTGTACCACTGTTCTAATATTGAGATAACAACTATGTTGCAATCAGTGATATTATAACCACTTGATATATGAGAACAATGTGATTATTATCATCATATCAAAATCCCATATAATATGATATAATAAACTTTATTATTCCTAATCCAGTCACAACTTTGATCAATGACAGGATCTACTGCATTTGCACTAATATCTGACAGGAATTACATATTAGACTATTAAATTGAACTTGAATGTACGGTAGAATCAAGCATCATAGACCCAGTTAGTAACCACTGGCCCTAGCTACATGGACTGGAACAGCCACCTCGGCCACAGTGCGTTGATTGGCCAGTCGTGCAACAGACAGGGAAACTACAATGTCCCGAGGACGAGCAATCTCCCGATTAAAACCGAAAGCTTTCCTGTTCACATGTTGGCATTTCGACAAGAATTGAATCATGGTAACATACCTGTCCCACCAGAGCAACAGTTCCTGGACTTGGGTCTTTGCAAGCGGGCCCAGAGGAGCCTCGAAATAATCGACAATGTTTTGGTAAAACATGTTTGCATCGAAATCGCCGTCAATCACCCGCCAGGATGTGAGGCTCGACAATGCAAAACGGAGCTGAAGTATCTCGTCAGTAATATCACCACAGTCTCTATCCCAAATTACCTGTACGGCAGCATATGCAATTGCGCGTGGCTTGACAGAACACATACCGATGAGAGATGCAACGTGAGAACGTGTGCTTTTGTCAGTCGACGAACGTGTCTGTCTCTGCCTGTTCCGCGTCTCGAGATGTTCATCAGCAGAGACCTCGTGAGCTGACGTTGGAGAAGTAAAGATCAATTTGAATGCCTGGAATGTGATCATTCAGCATGCACATCCATGTATTCTGAGTAAAACCACTTTACCTTCAGTAATAAAGTTGATTTGAATAGACCCTTCTCGATGTGGTTGGGGTCATAACGATAACCCTTGTTATAAACAAACCTTGGCCAAGACCCTTCCGTCACTAGAAATTGAGGGTGGCATTGTAGGAGTTAGATACTCCCTACGGTTGTAGGATACATTTTCCTCGCTCTTCATCATGTCATATCATCTCCCGTCTCATCTGCCATCGACTTCGTGCCAGCCCAGTTTCATTCCTAGCGTTTACAGATCATCCGAGTCCAATCCGAGTCCAATCCGAGTCAACGCGATCCAATCCGGTGCTTTCGTACGTATTCCGCTTCATCCGATTTGACTTGTTCTACTCAATTTGGCCTTATTAAGGTCATTACTATCCTAACACCTTCCCTTTCTTTGTCATCTACAAGGTTTGACACCCCTTCTTTCCATACTCACCCTACGTCAATCCTGTACACTTACTTAGGGTCGGATTACCTTTAACAGTCCTGGGTTATGCCCAGGACTATAAAACCCTGTTTCTAACACAAAAATATTGTCTTTCTGCGTTCAGGAGATCTCCTGTTTACTCTCCCGTGCGTGAGTGAGCTGGGTAGTTTCTCTTTTACCTCATCCTATTGTTCCTCGACGTCTCATCTACTCGAATCAATACTCTCATCGCTTCGCCTCCACCCAGATACTTTTATATCGACTGCTTTTCATTCCGGATTGTCCAGCAGCTTCTAGGACTCTTAGACAAACCTGAATCCATCATCCCTTCAAACATAACCCCCCTTGGGACGAACCTATCGCCCCACCTTTCTTCTCATTCAACCTTATATTACTTTTCTACAACTGGAGCCCACCGCGAGGGGTGGTTTCAGAAGGGTCGGATTCGGACGTCTTTGCTCTCCTACTGCTTTTCCTTCATTTTGCCGCGCACCTCGCCTACACCCGTCCCAGACTTGTGCCTTATCCGGTTTCACAAACCTTATATTTTTTTCGGATCCGGTTACGATACCTTCTGACTTTTAGTCCCCGTTCACCCTGCTCGCACCCCTGTACCGTTACTAACCCTTCCGCCGTGTCTCACGATACATCCGCCCTTAGCTACGAAGGTCACGAGCGCATCAGACAATCAACTGACACCATTTCCGTCCATCATGATCGCGGCTAGCATAATCCGGATGCCGTATCGAAGCACCCTGGACGCACCAACCTTCAGCGGAAAAGCTTCCCATCTCCAACCATATCTAGACGATGTCGACTTTCTTTGCACATGCGTCGGACTGCCCCAATCGAAGAAAGTACGGTATGCATTGCATTACGTCGATCCCAGTATACGCGACCTTTGGGAGACCCTACCTGAAGCGGTTGCCGATCCACCGGATTGGCAGGCGTTCGTTATAGCCGTCAAGACACTCTACCCGGAACTCAATAACCGGTACCGTTTCGAGGATCTCCAAAATCTTGTCAATCACTATCGATCCAAGTCAATGCGCTCCCTTGACGAGCTGGGGAAGTATATTCGGGAATTTACAAAAGTAGCATCATTCCTTCTCACCCAACAACGAATAGCAACTCTTGATCGAGACTTTCTTTTTCTTAGTGGTTTCCCAGTCGATTTACAGTACGAGATTCGTCGACGGTTAGCGATCCTGCGACCGGATATCCACCCGGATGCCTTGTATGCGCTCGATGACGTTCGTGACGCAGCCGAGTTTCTTTTATCAGGATCACATTCTTATTTTACACCTACACCTTCGCTTTGCCTTCGATCACCTTCACTTTCGCTACCTGACACTTACAATCCGCTTCCGTATAACCGACCCATCTCTTCATCCGTTTTTATTTCACCATCAATCCAAGGACCGCCTACTAACTCGTATAGTGTTGCGGTTATCGCACCGGTTACGGACATCAACCCGTGTGTTGCTCTGTCATTGCGACCGTCGGTTACGGAACGACCGACGGATTTTATTATCGATTCGACCGTGTTAACTGAACCGGTCTCACTACTCTCAACCCCGATTGCACCTCGTGCAACCGTCATCACGACACCTCTCAGCATCACGGACGCACGGTCAGCCTGTCCTTGCGACCTACTTGACATCGAACCGGACACTCTGTCATATTCGGTAACAACTCGGCTGGTAATACACAACACAGCACCACGTCCAATTGAAACCGGTCGTGATTCGGACGATCCAAATGACGGATCGGTAGAACCTATAATCACCCCCGCCATTTCCCAGCTACGAAATACCCCCGTTGTCGTGTCCGCACTCGGTCTCGCATCCGATCCGGCCTCTCGTCCCATTCCCCCGAAATCACTCTCAAATGCTCCCTATCGACCCATCCCCCATTTGCGCCGATCATTTTCCCTTTTCCTACTACAGCTGCTCCATCCGCGGACCGCTATTGTACCGAGTCAGGCGTTACCGGCCGGTAATATCGTTTCGATCCGCAGCATACACAAGCCCCCTCGGCTGTACCCTGACCGTTTCAGGCATTCATTTTTATCTATTTTTGTTTCATACCCGCGCAAGACTAACATTTTAGGACGAACGAGTGTCAGCCGGTTTGTAAAGGATCGTCATGATCCGCCGGCTGAGACAGTCCCAACCGGTCGTATCCGGATCGCTGCTGTTTGCATACTCCCAAGGCCCACGAAACATCTGAACGTTCGTGCGGGCACCTTTCAACTACTCATTCTACCTACACACGAGTCCTTACCCCATTTTAATCCGCCTCCTTCTTGCATTCGTTCATCTGCGTTCCTGTCGTTTACTATTCAAGTTCCCCTCGTTCACATCCGGTCTTCCGTTACAGCCGCTTTGCCTTCGTCCTCACCATCCGCCTGGGTAGCCGGTTTCACCGCGGAGCCTTCAAAACTTAATCCGCCTATTCCCCATCTGTCACTGCTTAATCCGCGAGTACATATAACGCAGCCCTTGCGTACTTTCGATGCCCGGGAGGTCATCATTTCAAGTTCCCCTCGGTGTGAGCTTGGTTGGTACCTAATGCCAAGCTCAGTTTTTCACGTTTTTAGTCGCATAACACGCACTTTCGATGCCATCCGCTCGTATACGGATCCATTTCTGCGCATTACTAACCGGTTCATTGATTTTATAGTTCAACCTGATGATCCGCCGTTGTTAGTCGACGTCGCGACTACTTGGCAATGGTCCAAGCATCGTCTCAAAGCATAAAACATAAAGTCAGCCATATGATACGTATCCGTCTCTACCCTGGGATTCGACCGGCGCTCTCTATCTCACCCTGGGATTCGATCCGGTGCCTCTAAAACAACGAAAACCGCCGATAAACACACAGACAATTTATACGATACACTCTTTCCTTCGATACAACAAGACAGAAAAATAAAACAACGAAACCATTCGTATACTGCCAGTTCCTTTGTCTTCGATCATAACCGTTGTTATTTAGATATTCACTTTCGCTACTACTTCCTTTCTCTCATCTGAAACCGAATACTGTCATACGCAATCCGGCTGCTCGGCGAAGCGATTAGTGCAGGTATAGACTCGAAAGATGACCGAAGAAGACAAGCCAGATGGACAACCGCACCCCATATTAATTATTCTCGTTTCTTTTCACTCACATTTCGTTTTATTAATCACTTTCCATGCGTTGCTTAATTAGGGATCGCGACCGGATTGGACAGAGGACATGGATCGATTGCTATACTACGACACAGCGGGAAAGACGACTCTATCTACAGAAGCCGTAGTACGGCCTTCACCTTCTCCAACTCAGCCTCCTTCGACACAATTGCCGTCCCTTTATCTGCCAACTGCATCTCGAGTGTCTTGTACTCGGTTTTGGAGGCGAGCAGCTCTGCCTCCATAGCGAGCACGGCCCGTTTGGCCGCGTCGACCTGAGAGCGCGTAGGTCCGTCTTGACCCGACGTCTTCTGCTTCTTCTTGAGGCCCGTATCCTCTTCCTCCTTGTTGTCCACGATGGATGCCTTAGCCTTAGGACGCGGCTTCGGCCTTGCCTTGCGCGTATCCAGAACCGGATTGGACGGTTCCACGAACAGTCGGTGCGGTGGTACGAATACCACCGGTTTTTGCGAAGCTAAACCGTGTATTAATACACACGGATTGATGAGCAACGTGTTATTGCTCACCTGGGACCCTTGTCGCTTCTACCTTCCCATCCGTCTTCGCCCTCTTGCCGCCACGTCCGCTTGAATACGTGCAGCTCTGGCGGTCCTTTCCGCAGCGTCTGCATACACGACTAGGAACCCCAAAGCAGGGGTACCCTGCACCCTCGCACCGCTCGCACGGCACCTCGTGGTCGATGTCGCCTTCCTCCCGCAGCGAATCGGTATGGGTCGGCGGCGTGCTCTTGGCCGTGCTGCTTTCGACGATGATCGGCTCGTCCTTGCCCTCCGACTCGTTCTCCATCACGATAGGACGCTGTGTGTATAACCTCGTTAGCATCGCGCGTACCGGATATGTATCCGGACACGCACCTTCCGTTTCTCTCTCCCCTCTGGCGCTTTCCCCTTCTCCTCACGCCTCCTTCGCGTCTTCTTGTCCCCTGCGTCCTCTCATTCCTCACTCTCGTGCACTGCTGCCGTTGCCTTCGCCGCGTCATCAGCCGCCTTTCGTAGCTTCTTGGCCGCGTCCCACCGTTCCATCGCCTTCTGCGACTCTTGAATCGCGAGGGTGACTGCATTGTCAACCCGAGCCTCGACGCCGGCGTCCCGAGCCTGTCGAAGGCAATTGCTGAGATGTTTCTGTAAAAACGAATAGTTCACGGTTAGTACACGACGAGATGCGATCGGTTAACTACGTACCAGGATCTCATCCCATTCCTCTCGCCACATCGTTTGCTCCTCGGCCAGGTCCTCCCTATCGTCCGGGATCGTCTTCGCGAAGTCCCTGGTGCGTCCGTTCGCATGCTTCAGCTCCGTCTCGGCGAAGACGCGTGGTTCGTACGGATCGACTGCTTTCTGCGTGTCCACGTATTTGAGGATCGACTCGGCATACGACATAGTGGAAGTGTAAAAGATAAAGAGAATGGAAGAGAAGTGTGGACGCGATGCATTCAAGTAATGTCCGGTGGCGCATTGTTCAGTTTTCAAACCCAGCTCGCGCGTACATCACGTGACCGACTGAGGACAGTCGGCATCCAAGTTCCCCTCGGGTGTAGGAGTTAGATACTCCCTACGGTTGTAGGATACATTTTCCTCGCTCTTCATCATGTCATATCATCTCCTGTCTCATCCACCATCGACTTCGTGCCAGCCCGGTTTCATTCCTAGCATTTACAGATCATCCGAGTCCAATCCGAGTCCAATCCAAGTCAACGCGATCCAATCCGGTGCTTTCGTACGTATTCCGCTTCATCCGATTTGACTTGTTCTACTCAATTTGGCCTTATTAAGGTCATTACTATCCTAACACCTTCCCTTTCTTTGTCATCTACAAGGTTTGACACCCCTTCTTTCCATACTCACCCTACGTCAATCCTGTACACTTACTTAGGGTCGGATTACCTTTAACAGTCCTGGGTTATGCCCAGGACTATAAAACCCTGTTTCTAACACAAAAATATTGTCTTTCTGCGTTCAGGAGATCTCCTGTTTACTCTCCCGTGCGTGAGTGAGCTGGGTAGTTTCTCTTTTACCTCGTCCTATTGTTCCTCGACGTCTCATCTACTCGAATCAATACTCTCATCGCTTCGCCTCCACCCGGATACTTTTATATCGACCGCTTTTCATTCCGGATTGTCCAGCAGCTTCTAGGACTCTTAGACAAACCTGAATCCATCATCCCTTCAAACATAACCCCCCTTGGGACGAACCTATCACCCCACCTTTCTTCTCATTCAACCTTATATTACTTTTCTACAGCGTTCGCGAATATTCTTCCTTACTCTGATAACCGTCAGTGGTACAGTAATTGTAGAGATTCAAACACGTACCCAGCATCGTCCCAGTCATATTTGATAGGACAGAGAAGACGCCCCGTAACGTCATGATCCAGGCCGCGGTCTGACTTCAAGCTAGGCGAAATGGGAGGGATGATGGGGGCATAAAGCTCAACAAGCCAATTCACAACTTCTTTTTTGAGGCTAGAGGCGTCATCGCCCCGAGCCCCATCACCACCTTTTTGCACCTGAAACATGTTAGAATAGTGACTGTACAAGAAGTGGATGTCCTTCTTACCTCTTTGAATATACACTCAAGTTCAGCAGCCTCACAAGTCGTCAATTTAGTCTTGATCCACAGGAAAAATTCAAGAAATTCTTGAAACCCTCGGTGGAGGCAGTTGTGGCTATGGATATCAGTTAATGCTATAGAAAGTGTGACAACTCGGGAATGACACTCACCCAGGAGAATGTGGAAATGGGTTATCCTTGCTGTCCAGATCTTGATCTGCAATCTCTGCTCGTCAATCGTATTCACGGACGAGGTCAATTGGGTTTTCAAACAAAGAGACGACTCTCCTAAATGCGTGCCCTTTGTTAACAGTACTGGCAGAGTTTCTGCAAGTGGAAACGTTCGGGTCGATCAACTCAATCAAGCAGTAGGAAGGCATGAGGACTTACGATCATTTTGATTCCTTGCACGATTGAAGCTGCTCGACCTCATCCTCTAACTCCCTGATTCGACATTTTGTTCTGGACAGAAGTTGCTTGTTCTCGTGACTGCCACTGGAAAATAGGGCGCCGCCTTGAGCTTCAGTGGTCGGGGTGCGCAGAGCGGGAAGTTCCTGGGTGGACATAGAGTGTGTCACAAGTAGTCGGCAAAGTGAAGAGAGGGTAAGTCTGGCTTGCTGTCAGAAAACCATGACAATTCTTATAAGGTCTGCTAGCGTGATTAGTACTCACTATGGGCAAGGCCCCGCTTCTAAGAACCTCGGCCTATAGCATGGCAGTAATGTCATCATACAAGTTGGTATGATGAGTGGTGAGTGTTATTCAACTCCTAAGGACACAGCTATCAAACAAAGTTCAGGGTCTTTTGAAGGGTTGCAGATTACCTGTGCACTTATCACTCTCTCCACAAAGAAAAGAGAGCTTGAGTAAGGCTTAAGCCCAGTCGTATGCCTCCTTGCAAGTGAGAAGTTCTGCCCCATTTGGGTTGATCTTCCCTGAAAGGCGGGCTCAAGCCTGAGCCGTATGCCTTCAGATAAGTGAGAATGCCTCACTGAGACCCATTCCAATGGATTAATATTCCTCTAAAGGGTGGGCTTGAGCCCAAGTCGACTGTCGTATTCCTTCGGATAATTTGAAGCAGATAAGCGAGAACACCTCCCGTTCGGATAAGTGAATTGATCTCCCCCGAGTCAACCATCATATTCCTTTGGATAACTTGGATGGCAAGGTCTAAGTAGCGTACTACTGACATGGGCAAAGCCGCAAGGGTTCAGAAATTCAGATGTAGGGACTTACACTCGCAGTCTAACAAAGGGACATCTGATCCAAGTCTGCACTCCACACTCCGAGTCACCTGGGCCATGATGGTGCAATCAACGTAAATGGATACATGAGCAAGCATGCCAAGTGTGTGTGAAGAGGTGGGAAGTCCGGGTGTAGACTCAGAGTCTCATACTACAACGTGAAAAAAGTCGAGTGCCCGAGTGCTACACACATAAACATTATGTAAAAGTGAGAACCGGAGCACAGGCGGCCCGGATTGAGAAATGGTATCATCGGTGTACATACCATTCTGTACCAAGTATTATATTATCTTGGAATTGGCCCATCCACCTTGCGCTTACTACCACAAGCTAAAATTTGGAGCTTGCTCATCTTTCTTTTGATCTTAGCTTGAATTCTATAGGTCCATTTTTTCGTTACGCGGGTTCATCTAGGTTGTTCACGTGGTGAGTCATTCACTGGCACTGTAACTTCCAACGGTGGGTGTTTCGAAGTTGTCCGAGTTGTCCCTCTCGGGCCAGCATCATGATAACGTGCCAGGTGGTTGTTCAGATTTAATTTTAAATGTCATCGAGGATCCGGTTCGGTCAAGCGAATTCCATTTCATTCAGTCCCTTTGATATATTCTTAGGTGGAGACTGTCCGAGCCTGCCCGCCTGTGAGTGAGACCCACTTCAAGTTGCCAGTGGACGTGTGCACTGGCACGTGCACGCCAGCCCCCTGCTGTCCCACATGGTACCAAGGCTGCCAGTGCGTGCGCTCATCTCACGCCCACCTGCGTCGCTCACTGCTCTTGTCCAGTCGCTTTTTCCGCTCTATCCACACGGACATAGCCGATTATCTATCTCCATGGAGTCAACTTTGCTCACTTATATGGATGTAGACTCATGCACTCGCCTCCTCACTTTACCCTGCACATGAACATTCTCGTGTGAACAACCCTCGAGCAACAAACTTGAAGCGCTGTTGGGTTCCGGTCCCGATGGTCTCCTAATTGCTCACACTGTGAGTTGTTTCGTTTCTCCACCTGATCACGGCCGCTGTTGTGTCACCATGTCATAGCTACGTCTCGGTGGCATTCATTATGAATCAATTCCTGACAGGCTGTGACATTGAAATGATAACAAATATCATTGCTCCTAGTCACTGGTGGCTATTGTATGGGCAAGTTGAAGGGAGTTTGCTAGACTAAAGCCTCTTCGAAGGTGAGATCATCCGTTCCTCCAGTCACAGTGTTGAGAAACTGTTGCCCATGCGAGACATGATTAAGAATTTGATTCCAATTCCAATTTCAGATGTGACTGTGTGGGAGCTGTGGCATTTAAGCTCCGTTCCAAAGAATGACTACGCAAGTCAAGTTCCTCCCACTGGCCCGCAGTCGAGTCGTTTGTATAATTTGAATACATTCATCATGAACGACACTCCAATCCTTTCCCCTTCTTCAAACACAGATTCAACAGAACCGAGTCCACCTATGCCTTTCTCACTTGACGCCTCGCTCTTTCATACCCCTAATAAGCGCCCAATGAATCATCAGGGGGAAACACATCCCTCCCCATCTTCATCATCCCCAGAATCTCCCAGAAGACCAGTTTCTGTCTATCGAAAGCGCACTATGGATGCTCACAGATTGATGAAGAAGATGCTCACCCCTTCCCAACATCGAGTAGGCCGACCTCTCAAGTTGCGATTTGCGATGAGGTCCTTGGATAGGACATCTCACTCTTCACTATCGCTGGATGATACGATCAATGTTAGTTTTAGTGTTCAAAATCACTGATGTGTTCTAATTTAAACTTAGGGGGAGGATGCATTCAGAGAAGGGTTGAGACAGTTGCCTCAGCATCTTGTGAGGCAGTTTTATATTGCCAAGCTTGCTTCCAGGGACTATATCCTGGCCCACATTGCAAGCAACCTTCACGAGATTGATGCTCTGGAGAAGACTCGAACGGTCCTCTTGGAAGTCAAGAAGCATGATCAAGCCATGCTGGCCACCGCTGACCAGGAGTTAACAGCCCTGAAAGAAGTGGCTGAAACCCAATGTAGCGATATCGAGCAAGACATCGCTTTTCGTCACGCTGTCTATGCTGATGAGTTGGTGGCTTTGATGGTCTCGAACACGTAGCTGAGCCATATGTTGAACCTCTCTGACCTTGGATCGTCAAGTCAATCCGAACAAACGCCAGGATGTCAGGTTTCGGGAGCACAGGAACATGATGGTAGCCATGACTGTACATCGCTTCTTGTCAAACCCAATGGTAAAATGTTAATTTTTGTTTGTATAGGATGATAGGTCAGAATCAATGCCAACATGTACAACTTCTGTTGTATTTCTGCCCTCTGCCTTCATGTTTGTGTTATTGTCCCGATTTGGACATGTCTGTAACCGTAGACCAAACAAATCATGTATGTTGTTTTGTTTGGCTTGTGTTTGGCCTCTTAGTAGATCAAGAGGTCTCCAAATTTCTTAGTTCTGGCAGAACCGTGACGCGTGACGTCCAGACAACTTACCAGTCTGCTAGTGAAGGCTTGGGCATATGTCAACGTATATGTCTCCCTTATTCGTTGGTAATACGTTTGACAGGTCCCAGCCATGTCATGGTCTGAAGTGCAATATCCCCCTCAGGACGAAGTACAGGACTCTGGTATTCCGCCCCCCTTCCCTCAATCCCTGCACGACCGTCAGCCCTTGCATCATGATCGTTATGATCATTGGTCCCTGCACGATCTTTCGCCTAGGTGGCCAGAATACCCTCAATCTGGCTATCCGAATCATTCTCTCTTGCTTGATCAAGGATCGATGGCCATGTCTAGGTCATCCACTATTCTGGCACCCCTCTCAGGATATGCCCAAGGACTGTCGTCTATTCAACTAGACGATTGCAATCATTTAGCATCAGTCGACCCCACCCCTTTCTACTATGGTTCTGCTGGTCCTTTTGGGGCCGCAGCAACCTTCTCCAATACCTTCAACAGTGTCGCGATCAACCCTGCAACTCGGCCAGACATACCCGACCCCTACAATTTTGGTGCACGTCACAATATTGTCAATGATTTTGAGTCTGAGCCTTGCCACTGCAGGCAACTTACCCAATATCTACCACACCGGAAACATGCCCCCAGGCCACTGGCAAGCCGACCCCTACATCGACGCCGAAATTCCAATACCATCATCTGATCTCGGGTGGCCATCGTATCACGCCACGCTACGTTTGCTGGGCAGCGGAGACATCACATCCACTAGCCTAAGTGTCCACACACTCCCTGTGCACCACTATGAAGACTCTCAGCCGGATTTGGGCCCCTCCAAGGGGCTGTCATATCAAGCCATGTCATGTCCACTTGGCGGTGGAGACATTGCCTCGGGTAGCCTCCATACATTCCCCATCCACCATTATGATGGCTCTCGGTCAGACCAGGGCCCTTCTGCACCATCGTATCAAGCTGTGCTACGTCCGCTTGGCGGCGGAGAGATCCCGATGCACCATGACTCTGACCCGGACTTGGGCTCCTCCAAGCCATCATATCGAGGCGCCCCACATCCACTTAGCGGTGAAGATATCGCATCGGCTAAGGTCCACGCACACAGTGATTTTGGCACTGAGCCAGACCCAAACCTCTCCGAGGGGTTCTCATCTCAAGTTGCACTACGTCCGCTTGGTGGCAGTATTGAATCGCGTTGCAGAGTCACTGGCACTGCCAGCGTCACGATGCGACCCAGTAAGAAGGACAAGAACAATGAGCCTGTGCTCACCTCAGCTCAGAAGAGGCAGAAGAAGAAGCTATGGGATATTTTGAAATGAAAACTGGTGGAGTACACACTCTCCCGAGAGGCGATGGTAGTGGATGTGACCCCTCGAGACAAACTGATTGACGACAAGCTCCGTGAGGTATGCATAGCAGAGTATAACAGTTTCGTCTTGCCAGAGGACACGCCCTTCGACTTTCATTCTCCAAGTGTCGACTTCCTTTGGAAAACAAGAGATTATTTCCGCAAATTTGCAGACGACCATGTGGAGCAATTTTTCGGTCTTAAATTATCAGTCGACCACTCTATAGAAGAAGGAATTTTGCACCGACAGGAGGCTGTTCAGGCAATCCTCAGTGACCATGAGTATTCGCATTTTCACAGTAACAACCCCGTAAGTATCTGTGAGTACTAATTCATACATGATATTCCTAATCTGGGATATTATCTAGGGCCTGCCCGCAGGCACTGACGTGCGCTACTTTGAACACAACTGCATCCGAGACGCAATTGAATGTGTTGTTTGGTCAAAAATCTGGCACCCTGAATTCCTTCACCCCTCCACCATGTCATCTCTTGTTAGCCTTGTTGCCGCGGCTTATATGGTGGAATTGTATTGTCGTCAGAGCGGTCAAGTCACTCCCCAATCGACTCAGGAGCGACATGCCGCATTCTACCAGGACATTCACAACTTTATGAGCACACGTGTTTTAGTGTCAAAGCGTTCACGAGAGTGATTTGAATATTTTTGTGATCAACTAATTTCTTGCAGAAACGCTACATATGTGATTGCATAGACGTCTCAGCGACAGGACTTTCAAGTTGTCAAAGTATCCTACACATTAGACTACTAGAACTTGATCTCAATGGTTATCATGTCAGCCGTGTACTATGATCAGGCTTTCTCTGAGTCTTCGTGAAAGTGATGCCATTGGCAGTAGGACACTGTGACCGTGACCGTGACCACCGTGCCGACTCAGATTTCAAGAGTGCATCTTGACCTTGTCTTTCAAACGGCAGGTATCCAGCGTCAATGTCTCCCCGAATAGAATACAATGGACCGAAAACCAAGAATCTGGGACTCCGAGTCCATCGCAAGGTACTACTAGTAACAATTCCGAGTCGAACCGGGAAACTGGGGACTCTCGGCAAGACAGGTAAGCATCAACCTTCCTTTGCTCCTCTATTCAACCCCGCCTTCAAATTTGCTCCTCCAAGTAGAAGAACAATGCTGAAAAGTATGTCTTTCAACAGCCACATCCGATCTCATTTACTCGAGCAAATTTCAAGATGTCACCCTTCTATGAGCTGGATCTGGGTCTTGATCATGTTGGCATATGGATATGACCTCATCCCACGTCGAAGACATCCATCCACTTGAAGATCTATGAAGAGGTGTCAGAATCATTGTAGCCGTCATGCACAACGTGAAGGTTTGTCGCTTAATGACTTCCGCATCGTATCTCTTAATTTGCGTGTCATTTAGGGTGGCTTCAAGTTCTTCTTCCTCCTTGGAAGTGAAGATGGTGACCTGCTTAAAGTTATGATAGACCATGAAGAAGATGAAGCCAGGGGACAAAATCAACTATATCGCCGCTGTACCTGCGGCTAATAGCCACCATATCTTGAATCTGGTTTCCATCTCACTTTTGAGGTGAGTCACCTTTATGTTTCCATCTTCTGGACGTCGGCTCATCTTCCAATAGGTGTGTTTACCAATTCAAAAATTGGGCAATAACGACAACAAACCTGAGTTCGATTCGACTTCCTACCCTTCGTTTGGCATAGCTGATCTAATTTCCCCACCGCCACATGCATATGTTCACCCCCACCTCTGCATTACTTGGTGCTCTCAGATCATACATCGGGCTTGAAACCATTGAACATTCTACAGAATTCGGATGCTCCCCAATTCCAGTAGCTTGTGGTTGGGGCGCGCTCATGGTCTTGATCTGGAGGAATTCGTCAGCTCCGAGCTTACAAGTATCCCAAATGCCATTTGGACGTCAAAACAACGGGAAGAGTGTGTGTATCTCATTGTCTGTGTCCATTGATTGTGTCGATTTCATCCCTTTGTAGATGGGCTTGAAACATGATTGTGTTCTGATCTCGTTCGTCAGTGGTACCCTGGTGTTGTCCATTTGCGAGGTGATCAAGGAAGTGTAAGTATCTGTGGATTGACTGCCGGTGAGTAATCGTCTTTCCTCGTTCTGAGTCCATCATCTTGACCTCACATACCAGTGAATTTTTGCACTATCCGTAGCTATCCAGTCTGGCGCATGAAGTTGGAGGCTTGTCTCATAGTTCACAGCCCATTGGTGTTTCACCTTCTCAAGGACGCGACACTGGCACGTGGCCCAACAGTCACTAAACCACTTCCTGACCCCATGTTTATTAGATTCTGTTTCGATTTTTGAAACAACCCAACCAGAAAGGTCTCGCCGCCACTTCCGTGATCCCAGCATCTGCCTCCGAGTCAGCAGCCTCAAGGCATTCCCGGAGAAAGTGAGTCTCAATTATACAGACATGTGTTGATGACATGACATCTTGACGCTCCGTATTCTAGTACCCTTGTTATCGAGAAAATCTACTAGATGGGCCAGCAACAATGTATGTTCTTCAATGTATTCACCTAGCGTACCAATTTGACCCGAGACTAACTTTGACTAGTGGAGGACTCACATGTGGCTATATACTCGCTTCTGGCAAGTAAGCTCCGAGATCCACATTCATGTTATATGGCAAGCTAGGTATCTATCAACTTCAAGTTGTACTATGTAGTAGTAGCGCGCTGGGAATACCCAGTTGATGTTCAAGTTTAATTACATAAACAGACTTTACCAGCGTGACTACTGCCATTGCAGTGACGGTGCTATACTTCCAAGTCTATGAAATCCATCAAGGCCTGCATATTGATATTGGTTCTTTTCCTGGTCTCCATGGATGCTGTATTCTCCTGTGGAAATGGATGTCTGAAGCTGCCTTTCGACAGCCAACACTCGCTCAACCAACATCGAGCAACCTGCCAAACATATCATGCCTCCCTGCACACAAGCATGCAAAAACACAGAGAACGTCTCGAAAAGGCGAGGATCCCAAGTTACATGGCGGGCAAGCAGGCGAGGGATTCATCCAGTACAAAATCAATGATAGTAGTAAGTGCTGCACAATTCCCCTTCATTGGCAGGCTCTTACTAGTAATTTGCTCAATCATCTTCTTAAACAAGCTTCCAGATGCTAACGAGACTAATGAATTGATCACACAATCAAATTGTGGTCCAGCAACTCCAT
The DNA here is from genome assembly GCA_019787685.1 of Chiua virens. Classification (NCBI taxonomy): domain Eukaryota; kingdom Fungi; phylum Basidiomycota; class Agaricomycetes; order Boletales; family Boletaceae; genus Chiua; species Chiua virens. The sequence goes on from JAHNUO010000013.1 coordinate 1,526,526, forward strand.
TTTCTCCTTCACCTGCCCAATCTGCTGGTTCTTCCCACCCTTCGGTACCTCCACTACATTTGTCCCTCTCCAGCTTGACACCCACTACTCTCTCCAGCCCGGGCTTAACATTTCCTTTAGCATCACCAGGACCTGTGCCATGCACATGTTCTCCCTCACCTGCCCAATCTGCCAGTTCCTCCTCCTGCCCCTCAGCCCCCCCACATCTGTCCCTCTCCAGCTCGACACCTGCTACTCTCTCCAGCCCAGGCTCAACACTTCCTTTAGCATCGCCAGGTCCTGTGCCATCCGCAGAACCTTCACACCCTGTACTTGACTGCCCAAGGCTAATGATTCGGTTACCCCAATGATACCGTGACGAGTTCCCCCAACCTTCCACTCCGATAACAGCCTCTACAGAGAATCCATCGCAGCCATTTATCCGGAGAGTAATACTATGCATCCACAACACTATCCATACAGCTGCCAATGCCTTTGGGATCCTGCGAGAGTATCTGCATCGGCTGTCATGTGATCCTGATGCTTTTGTCACTTCCGATGATTTGACGTACAAATGTCGCCAGCCACCCCAACCAGCAATTCCTCCATCGGAGGAATCGGAATCCCAGCATCCACCCCTGTGGCCATTTCTCAATATGTCTACCTACCGCCTCATGAAATGGAGGTATTCTGGAAGTGTTATGAAGTCCCAACAGGAGGTTGACCGTCTTGTTCATGACGTTGAAGGTAATAAATCCTGGCTGTAGTGCAATACTCAGGGGGATTGAAAGAAATAGAAAAGAGGGTGAAGGAATGCGATTCCGTTCGACCCAGGGACAACGCTGAGTTGGTGAACAATGAGAAATGGTTTTTGAGTAGTCCCAGATGAATCCGGGGTGAATCTGGATTAAAACAGATAGAAAAGCGGACATGGCAGTCCGATCCAGATCGAGAAAATACGAGGAGAGCGAGAGAAAATGAACGTCGACCGAAAACGATGTGAGACAGATGCACACAGGCAAAAGCTACTGTATTTTGTCAATACAGTGAATTTATAGTCCTCGGGAATACCCTCAGACTTGTCCTAAGTAAGGATAATAATAAAAAAAGAAGGTTTTCGTACGGTATAAAGTTCGAGAGGCACCCGAACGTCCCTGCAATGGCTGCGTGACATGGTCTAGCCAATGCTAAGTATGAATAAGGAGCATCAAAAATAAAATAAAAGAGTCTGAGGCAAAACGGGCATGGATACAGCAATCCGGATGAGTTCGCACAAGCAGACAGATCAGGATCGGGATCGGGTGACGACAGGGTGTGGAAATGTGCTATGCGAGCACAGGGAATACCTATTCCCTACAACGTCCTTCTCGCCGACGATTTTAAAGTAGAGGAGCTTAAAAATTTCCGTGTCACGACTCAAAACTTGATTCTCAACACAGTTCGAGGTGTCACTGGCGAAATGTCAGCTCGGAACTCTGATAGTTGGCAGGAAGTGGATGTAAAGATTGAAGTTCCCACTGGCACTTGTGTTCACAATCCCTCCGAATTATATCACCAGTCATTCACGGTCAGTGGTTTGTTGTATCGTCCACTTGTCGACGTGATCAAGTCAGCATTCTCTGGTTTGCATGCGAAACACCTTCATCTCTTTCCATTCAAGCAGTTTTGGAAAAATCCTGTAGACGGCACTGAACACAGAGTTTTCGATGAGTTGTACACTTCGGATGCCTGGTTAAAAGCGCATGATGACCTGCAGAAACAACCAAACGAACCAAACTGCAAGCTCGATAAAGTGATTGCAGCAATCATGTTCTCGTCGGACATAACCACACTGGCAACATTCAGAACAGCTAAAGCTTGGCCCCTTTACCTTTTTTTTGGAAATATGTCCAAGTACTCCTGCGCCCAGCCTTCCGTTGGTCACGCTTGTCACCACGTCGCATTTATACCTTCGGTGAATATTCAGTATCCAGTACTCAGTACTCAGGCTTACTTAATTGGTTGATTTGTCAGTTGCCAGATGCAATCACAGAATTTATCACCACTCTGGGCCAATTTTCAAAGACTGCAATTCGGCATATACTAGCACACTGTCGACGTGAACTGATGCATGCCGTGTGGAACATTCTTTTAGATGAAGAATTTCTATACGCGTATGAACACGGTATAGTATTGAAGTGTGCTGACGGTATTTTTCATAGGATCTATCCTAGAATCTTTACATATTCAGCAGATTACCCTGAGAAGTATGCCGTTCTCTCATTCCTTCCCCATATCTACTGACGTTGATTGGCATAGAGTTTTGCTGGCAACAATCCGTGATGGAGGTTTGTATCTTTGTCTGCAATGTTTGATCCCGAAGACGAAATTAGATCATACTGGCTTTCTTCGTGACACGCGACTTCGCCTTGGAGAACTTCGGACATATTCCCTCGAGACGGTCAGGTGAGCAAGGGACTTCATATACCAGCAAGGGAGAGCAGTGGATGGCATCGCAGTACGCCAACTACTTGACACAGCATCCCTTGTACCTACTTTGGTAACATTCATGATTTCTGGCCCCTGTGCAGTACCCATTCTGATCGCTGTGTGAGTATAGAATTCTTTTTCTGAGAAGCTCCAGAAATTCGGCTTCAACCACTTCTGCATGCTGGTAGTGGATCTTATGCACGAGTTTGAGCTTGGGACATGGAAGGCGGTGTTTACCCACCTGATACGGATCTTATATGCAGTCAACCCTTCTGGGCAGCTGGTCACCCAATTGGATGGACGGTATGTCGATGGTATTGTGGGATTCCCGCTGTCAAATCTGATGTTGCTCAGCTTTCGGCAGGTGCCCAGCTTTGGACGTGGTGTTATTCGTCGCTTTTTGAATAATGCTTCAGAGATGAAGCGACTCACTGCCCGAGACTTTGAAGATCTCTTGCAAGTAAGGATCTTAGTTTTCCTTGATTGCGATTGCGGTTAACAGTGACAGTGTTCTATCCCAGTCTTTGAAGGACTTTTTCCAAAGGCCCATGAAGGGTTAATTATGACTGTACTATACCGCTGTGCCGAATGGCACGTGTTTGCTAAACTCTGCATGCACACCGAGTCATCTCTCGTGCACTTGGACAGGGTGTGCAAGCAACTCGGTCACACTTTGTGGAAATTCAGACAGCAAACCGCCGAGGTGTATCAAACATCTGAGCTCCCGAAGGAATGTGCAGCTCGTCAGCGCCAAATGCAAGCTGAAGACCCACTCAAGAATGGACAATGTTCTGCACCAAAGGCAAAAGGACTTAACCTGAAGACCTACAAATTTCACACCGTTGGTGATTATGGACAATCTATCGTTCAATTCAGCACCACAGATTCCTACTCCACTCAGATTGTATGAAACATTCTCCACACCTTACCGTTTTTTTATTTTAAAAAATTCATAGGGCGAACTTTCCCACCACCATATAAAATCTCTTTATACCCTGATGAACAAGAATAACACCATTAGGCAAATAACGAAGCAGGAGGCCAGATGGCGACACTTCCAGCACCTCGGCTCGGATAGCTGTGGTGGGGCAGTCAGCGGCAATGTATTGCTCCCTTGTGACCCAGAACTACACCACTTTGTCTCCGACACACTCAGAAATCCAGTGGACATATTCTCTTTTTTGCGGGAACATGAAGGGGATTCTGCTGTGAGGGTGCTTCTCTTCCATTTTTCTTCCGAGTCCTCACCGCTAATCATATCATAGTCTTTTATCCTGAAGCTAAAGGACCACCTATTGTACTGTCTACTCAACCTTGATTTCGAAGCAGAAGATTATATCTTTACCAATGATCAATGCAACTGTGTGCAGATCCTTGACAGCCGTCTATACTCTGTAGTAACCATGCAGGTCAATTATACGATGTACGACGTACGCAGGGAGCAGGACATAATCAGTCCTCGCACACACAAAGATGTAATGGTGCTGTCGCGGGAAACTGGACCCGGTCATCATCCATATTGGTATGCCTGCATGTTGCGGGTGTTTTGTGCTCACATTTGTCATTGCGGACCAGACTCGCAAGATCTATTGGTACAGCCTATTGAAATCCTTTGGGTACGCTGGTATGGAATCGTCCCTGGTCACCATTACGGTACAACATCAGCACAATTACCAAAAGTCAGCTTTGTGCCAGACTCAGACCCCACCGCTTTCGGTTTTCTCGATCCCTCCCTCGTGATTCAAGCATGTCACCTCATTCCTGCCTTTTCTGATGGTCACACCACTACCTTGCTAAAGGCAGGTCCTTTGCTCGGAAGGGCCCTAGGTGAGGTCGATGATTGGAGTGCCTATTACGTGAATGTGTAAGTGACTTACCGTGACCGTCCGACTATACTTAACTGAGTTCTGCTAGCTTCGCCGACAGAGACATGTTTATAAGACACAATATGATTGGTCACAGTGTCGGTCATTGTCACAATCCCTTCCTGATGAATGAAAACATTGATGGATCGCTGGCAGAGGATGGCACTGACGATGAAGAAATGGAAATTGATTCGGATGAGGCAGACACTGGTGGAGAGCATGAGCCTGGCGCGAATCAGGACTCTGAGTCGGAATGTGACAATGACTCGGAATCAGATGGGAGCAACTTGGCGCTGTCAAGTGACAATGAAAACGATTCGGACTCGGGCCTTGACGAGTATGGTGAAGAAGTCGACACTGATACTTTATTTTAAGTACTACTCAGTAATGGCATATACATAAGGAGTCCTAGTACTAGTTAAGTAAAACCGTGACCCGGATTGCCAACAGTTGCCATACTTGGTGTCGGATCACTCATGTGTCTTCAAATGCTCTGCTCTACTATCCTTGTACCACGACTTCCAAGCAGACTGGCAAGGACTCTTACTGTCATTCAATCAAATGTAATACTTTACAGCCACAAAATTTGATGACCCACAAATTTAGAGTGCGAAACATATTATCCATGCAATTGCAAGAGTGTAAATTTGTAGTGTAAATTTGCAAGTCAATTGGCTTCCATTGCCTAGACTTACAGGATCATGAAGGTATGACAAACCCATTATAATAGCTATTGTATTATATGTACAGTCTGCAAGATAGCATATAGTCATGAAGCCACTGATAATGATTATCAGATATGACACCACAAAAGAAAGTTGATGAGACCATGTAAGCCCAATGGCAAGCAATACAGCTCCTTACAATCACGACTCAAAATGGAATTGAACTGAAAAATATAACATGTCATATCAAGATAAGTACCAACCAGTGATGAAGTAAAGCAAATTTTGAGAGACCATAGTAATACATGCATCTAAGTCATTACATCCCTTGCCAGTATGTCTGCAGTCACTGTTGATGATACTTAAGGCAGCACTTTTTGCACATTCAAATGGTCTAGAGGTTCTAAAAATAGCTATCTTAATGTAATTTCAACTTTAGCCTTCTGGGTCTCTTTCACAATGGCTCCATCAATATTTAGCAAAGTGAGACTCAACTTGATGTTTTTTCATTGGATCATATGTGATCCATTTATTTCAAGTTAAGTCTCACATTCAAGTCTGTTCTAAATATGGATGCAGCTATTGTGATTAGAGCCATCTCTTACATAGCCATTTTTTGATTAAATTGTCAGAGACAGTGCTGCTTGTACCTCCTAACTTAGGCTCCTAGGCACAGAATAGTATGCTTGGAAGCACAGCCACTACTCCTATAACATTTCCATTTTGGTAATCTCTATTATTGCATTTATTTTATGTTTTTCCTTCATTCCCCTGCTTTCTCCTCTTCCACATACATACAAATGTCTGAGTATAATATATACACATTGTACATACAGTTGAACCTCTTGTAACCCATACCACTCAGGAGTGTCTGAAATCCATGGGTTTTGAGGAGTATGGGTTCTCTGGGAGATTGGTATTTCAAGGTTCAGATGTACAAATTTTATGTACTACTTGAGGACAACTTTAAATGAAACTATCCAAGAGTAAAAAAGTCCATTACTTTTGTTTCCTTCATGCTGTGCATCTTGACCACCCAAGTCTGCCATCCAAATGAGCCCAACACCACCTCCAGCCTGTGGGCAAATGGCAAATCATCATTGAAAGTACTGAGATACTTCTTGAGAATCAAAGTGGCCTGGAGTGCCTCACAATGTGCCAGAATTGGTTTGCCTACAGTGTTGACATCATCACCATCACTGGGTCCATCATCATGCTCCCAAAGCATCAACTTCTTGACCTCCATGACACACTCAAAGATGTCCTGGTCAGCTGCGCTGAAAATGTTATGAGTCTCAATCACTGGATTGAGAAATTCTGCAATATCCATCTGGTTGGAATGCTCCAGTGCCCCAGTGGCCTCAAGTTCATCCAAAGCAGTGGCAATGATTTGATGTGCCTCGGTTTCATTGGTTGTACCTGTAGCATTTGAGTCCAAGTTGGTCACATGGATGAGCAATGAGATTGGCAGTGCAAGTTGTTTGTGAGGTGGAGGTTCCAGCTGGTTGGGTAAAATGCCAGCCTTTTGCCAGCAGTTTCAAATGGTCATAGTGTCAACTTCTTTCCATGCATCCTGAGCCATTCGCATGGCTTCAAGTTGGTCAATTACATAGATATTGGATGGTGTAATGTCTGCTTCATATGATCAATGGCGCAGTGGGTGAACTTGGTGTGGTAATGCACTTTGAAGCAATGAATGATGCCCTGGTCGTTGGGCTGCACATGCACCATGAGGTTTGGTGTGAAGTTTTCGACATGTATGTTGATGAGGGTATTGGGAACTACGTGGCCTGAGAAATTGTCCTGTAAGAGAAGAATCTTTCTCCCCTCAGCTCACAACTTCTTATCCCAATCCAACAACCACTCCTGGTAGAGCAAGCCCATCATCCAGGCCTGGCATTGTTCTGATAGTAGAAACCAAGCTGCAAGCCAGTCTTGCCATTGAAAGCACAGGGCTTGTACATATGCTTTTCCGATGACCATCGGATCCAGTTTTTTTAAGCCATCTGTGTTTATTGTGAACAGGTATGTGAGGCAAACCTTGTTTCCTTTGATCCCCAACTGCTGTTTGTCAGAGAGGCCACGATCAGGAGGTAACCTAATCAATTTTGAGTTCTGATTTGAAATAAATGAGTCAATACACATATGCATAGAACAACAAGGTTTCATCAGTGTTAAAGATATCATGCTGCTGATACCCATACTTGTCAACAAGGTCTTGTATGCGATGTTGTTCCTTTTTAATCATGTCTGAGGCTACAGACTCACCTTCACCATGGCATTTAAATTCCTTCAATCCAGTCTGTGCCTTGTACCAATCTAACCATCCATTGCTAAGGTTAAGTCATTCATCATCTGGCACACTGACCAGCTCAGCAAACACTCCATTTTTGGCAAAGGATCTCTCCAGTGAGAAGAATGCCATCAGCCATCGCCTTGGATACCCACAAGCTGAGCATTTCTGTGACCTCAGGGTATTGTGTCTGGCAGACTCATTTGGCAGAGTGATCCACACCACTGCTATGTTCATATTCAGCTCAGAACTTGCTTTTGTTCTTGCACCAATCTGATACCTTCAGTTGTTTGAGCTGAAGATTTGGATAGATTTGATCAAAATGTTCTGCCATCTTCCGCTAATTTTTCCCATTTGCATGGTGCCAGTCAAGGATCTTGATCCTCTGCACTAAGGTTGCATTTTCCTTCTGTGTAAACTGAGCTTTCTTTTCAGCCTTTTTTTCCTGAGGGTGGTGGCCATCACTGGAGCTTTTCACAGAATGCTCTGGACCTATAATTGGAGTTAGCATGGCTCATCAATCTAAGATTACATGGCAACTGTACATTTATGCTTGTTTGAATTGCCAGTGAGCTTCTCCAGCTTCTCCACAATAGACTTGTCATGTGAATTCAGGCTCGCAAATGCTTGCTCATAGTCTGACTCAGATGTGTGGGTCAAGGTGTTGAGGATGCACACTTCATCCACCAGATTCCCAGTGCCATCCAACCATCCCTGGTCAGTGTCAGATATAGGTTTGCTAGCCTTCAGCTCAACTTCAAGCTTTGCTTTCTGATCTTGTACTTGATGTTGAAGCTTTCCCAAGCTATTCTGAAGAATCTTGAGAGTCAGTGCCATAATGGGGGGCCTGGGATGGTCTCACAAGTGAATTTCGACATCATCATGTTACAGAAATTGGTCATCATTCAGGTATTTCTGACACAACATATGGGTTATGGATTATGGGCTATGGTCGTGAAATCACTGCAAATAAACTCAGGAAATCCAAAAATGTATGGGTTGTAGGAGGATATGGGTTATACCTGGCATGGGTTACAAGAGGTTCAACTGTATCATAATACATTATTCCCACCACTTAAATAATGTTTGAGGAGGTTCTATGAGGCCATAAGCACAAATGGGGGTGAAACTAGAAAATATATTCATAGTCTTGAACCAGTGGACATATGGCTTCAAGAACTACATTCCCAGGTATCACCCATCCATATCTGCAATATATCAGAAGCACAAGCAGGAGAGATCAAGGACAGTGAAGTTATGTCATAATCTTGTCTTAGGTACTTTTGACTCTGAACAGCTATATTGATAGCCTTTCTAGCTCATCTGTATGAGTTATTGGAGACTTTGATACATGTATTCACATGTGCTCCATTGCCTCATTGCAGATTCCCAGGAGCCTCTCATTAAGTGCTTTCCTTTCCTTTCCTAAAATATGTTCAAAATATGAAAATGTATCGGAAAGTCCATTGTACTGTAAGTAGACTTAAAGTAGTGGAAATGAATTAGGACAAATATGTACATAAAGGATGAGTATCAATGTAGATTCAGTCATAAAAATAAAATAAAACAAGTAAAACTCTGAAAATTTGTGGGAAGTGCTTCTGAATGGGTAGTACTACATTTCATCTCTCTCTCACAAGGTGTGGTTCAAAGCTCAGGCTATCTCAGGCTGAGTCCAGTCCAGTTTCCCCTTCTGAAAAGGCCAAAACTTGAACTTGAAACCAGCAGACCACTGGCAGACGGGACTTTTATGTAAACACTGTCAAACTGCCCACATTTGCAAGTCTTTTCTGATTCATTGCATATGTCTAGTACTAACTTGAACATGTCCTCATTCTTGTGAGCAGTACTACTCTGAGTCTCTGGACCTCATGTTAATCTTTTTCAAGGGTTGTCATCTGTGCTAATGTAGTCACTGGGCCACTGGCATATCCTATCCTTGTTGGTTTGTATGCCATCTCCTGAGCCTCCCACTGGTGATCACTTATATTTATGTAAGTCACTCTTACTTCACTGCAGTTGATCTCCACTTCCCTGCCAGGTGGTCAACTTGAATCATGATGGTACATTGCCACCAGAGGCAAAGTGGATGAGGCGTGAGATCATTGAGGTGGCATCTCAAGCGAAGAAACTGGGCTCTAGTTGTCTCACTCTTCTACGTGGCACCTTACTGAGGATCGAACCGAGACGCATTCGCACTCGGAAGCAGACATCCAACATCCCGGTAGTGCTGTCGTGCCAGTCACAGAGGATGCAGACCCGCGCTGACGAATGTGATGCCTTCATCACTCGATGGTCCCGTGGCACGACTCGGATGATCCCTCACCTTCACGTCTCGCTCGTGCATCGAGACTCATACGAAGCTGACTATTTAGCGTCGAGTCTAGTGGGATCATGATGCTCCAGTCACCCCTCGATTCGTTTCTCCGGTATCCCAATGTAAGAGGTGACCCGGGCTTCGTTCAAGTTGATTGCATTCGTGTTTGTACAAGTCTCACCGGCTACCCCCGCCGAGCCACTTGTCGAACTCACGGAATGTCTCCACGACGTTGCATATCCTTCCGAACACGCCCGCTGACGCACGTACACGCAGATCATAAGTCCCCCTCCACATCCTTGCAAACCACCTCTCGTAGCACGTGGCCGTACCTCATCCTCTTGCCGTTTGTCGGAAAAACCAAATATTTAATTCAATAGCTTGCAATGCCCAAAATAAGGGCTTTTGTATCTTAATAGTATTTCAATAGATTGAAATAGAAAATTTTGATTGCAATTCTATTCCAATGCCTTGCAATCGGCAATACAATGCGATTTTATCTCCGCGTTGAATTCTCAAGCTTATTTGAATCCATTGCAATCCTTTCCTATTGCAATAAGCGATGGGTTTTTCCGACATTGCTCGTACACGAAAACACTGAAGTCGACGCACTGGTCCGCTACAATGATCCGGCTGATGTCAGCAATAACTATAGAGTTCAACTGAATAAACTTAACTGGCAGTATTGTCAGAAATCCCAACTGATGTTCACCTTTTCTTGTTCCTATTACGGGACGGATGTCCTACGAATATTCCTCGCGAGCACCCTCTATCTCTCTCGAGTGGCGGGTCGGGTTCGACGGGTGCGGATGTGCAGGTCAACGGGCGCGGGGAGTCCTGCCAAGTCCGTCCCGTCCGGAGCGCGCGAACGGAAGTCGCCGTACGACCTGGATCAACTTCTTTTTCGCCGTATCACGCCTCACACGACCGACACATTCCGAGAGAAACGTGTGGCGTTGTGAATCCAAGATCCCACGACGAACGCCGTTCTCGCCGCCTCTCGAGACGTCGATGATCTATGTACGCGTGATGTATGCCATTCACGCTCGTCCGCATCGGTCGTTCCCCTTGACCTTTCTCCGGACTGGCTTGGAAGTCAAACTTTAAACATCAATCGCTCGCACAATGTGCCACTGAGTGTGTGGACAGATCCCATCCGAGCACGCAGGGACACGCGCCAGTGCGAGCAAAGATCATAGATCGCGATACGCACGCACACCCAGCCCCTTATCGATATCGTCGCGAAATCGCTTGGCGTGGCGATATCTTCGATCTCAAAACACGAGCCGCTATCGACCGTGTTCACAACAGGGGATACATATATAGCGTGGTCACTTGCCCCTTGTATCGATTAGTATGACCCAATTGAACCCACTCGGGAATAGCTCCAAGAAGCCTCTTCGCCGTTGGATCACGAAGCAGCGGCGCCGTGTGCGACGCCCTTGGTCAGCGCAACCACGCCGCCGTCTCAGGCTCACGCACGAGGCTGAGGTCAAATCCTAGACCCACCACACGCACGCAACTCGCACGTTGCAGTCAACGTTTCGCCCGCGGGCCCATCCTCACCGGACCTTGCTCGACGGTCGATGGGGTTCTCGTCCGTCGGATTGAAACGTGACCATAATGAACCATATAAGAAACCAGTGCGCTGCCCCCACCTCCATCAAATGGTCATTTCCAACCGTTTCGACCCGATCTGCTCCTTTCCGCATTGCCACCGTGACATGGCTATGCACTCATAGCCATTCGGGCTCAGGTGGGCTTGGATGGGCTCACGGCTCGCAGTGGTTATCCGACCAGTATATCGCTGACGGTCTCGACGGATTGAGAACGACGACAACGATCCGCGGGGGTCGGGGCTACGTGGCAAATAAAAAAATCATTGCATTCTGGAATGATATCATGTCTGGGGTCATCAGACATGGCGCAAACCCGTAACCCTGAACAACCCCGCACTGGTAGGCACGCAGCGGCGCGCCCTTGCATTACATACATACATTTCGGCCATTTAGTAAAACGACGAATGTGCTTGCGTCGCAAAAAGGGCATGTACCGTAATAGGCCCCTCTTCCGAACAGTGGGACATTGCGGCTGCACGCTCCCTTGCCCCTGAAATTGTGAAGCAACGACATGGTGATATGATACATTACCTTCTTCTTGCCCATATCGTGAGCATCCGTTACAGTACTTAATGCTCTCGTACTCGGATGACCAAATGGCACCGAGAATAAATATGCCGCACGGGGATAAATTGAACCAACCCAGGCGCTAAGACATCGCGGGTGCTTGCGAGGACGGCCGCATCGAATAGAAATAAAATCGCAATGATAAGCGTAGTCGTGCATGATACATACTCACCAGAGGTGTCAAAGTCTACCGAATGGCTGAGGAGGAGAATGCTGCATGTCCGCAGTGCGGCCGCCTACTAGTCCACGCACAGAGAGTATGAATGACGTGGTCAGAATTCCACGACAAGAAGTTCTAGTGAGAAAAAGTACGCACAGGGCTATCAAAGGTACGAACCTTCTTTTTCACATTGGCGGTGGGATGAAAATCGGCACGCCGGGATCAACGCCATCAAGGTCACCACCGATAAAGTTTCATAAGCGCCTTAATCATATCAACTAATGACATAGCAAAATGCCACAAGTCCGCAAAGGGAGCCGATTCGGGGTATGAACATGCTGTAATTGGACAAGGGAAAAAGCTATGAGGTGCAAGGAAATGTGCAATACAGGTCGATCCTCCATGACAGATGCGATCCGTTAGCCGCTTCACAGGTATCGTGAGTACTATTGTGATACGCCTCGGCAACCGAAAGACGTACTGCGGGTTTATCATTTGTTACTCGATTAGTTCCAGCCTGGTCTTCTTCTTTGATTTGTCTGCATCGCCTGACGTGCGAGAGCGTTTTATCTTTGGCTTGGAAGAAGTCGGAGCACCAGTTGCGGACTGAGGGGCTGGGTTCGCAGGATTCGATGTCTTGGCTGAGTTGGCAGGGGCATCGACACCCGCTGGTCGTAAGAAAGTGGTTCCTTGGATCGAAGAGGATTGTCGCAAGTCCGTTCCGACGCCGGTCAGGTCGAAGATGGCATGCTTCGCGTCTTTAGAAGGATCCTCGTTTGACTTTTTGGACTGTCGGGCAGTGTGGGCAACGGAGGATATCGAGTGAGGTCGGATCTTTTTAGTTTGTTCGGTTGCCTGTCGGTTTATATTCTGCTGGGATATGATGTCGGTTGTTGAACTCGAGGCCTGGTAACGAGGCACGATGGTTAGCTGGGTGATCCGATGATGTAAGGACGAAGCGCGTACCTGCTGGGTAATCTCTTCGCCGCGTTTGTTAAAGACTCGCCGACCTCGTGGACACAATGGGTATGAAGGAGATAAAGATGACGGCGCGTCCGCAGCAGGCGTATCTTGAAGGGAAGGGAAGAGAAATGGAAGGTAAGATGTTTCGTAAGTAACACTGATACGCAGATGTACATTGAGTGAACAGAGGGAAAGCGGGGATAAAAACTCACGCCTTCTCGTCGCGATAAGCAGATTGGTGCCACGCATTCCTGATCTCGGGGGCTACCTCCCACTCTGCGTCGTCTTTTAAATGAGCCTGATCCGGTTTGAGGTGGGGAAGGTGCTGTGCACGACGCGCATTCTGCATGAACCGCAGACTGAGCGTTCCGGAGCTGAGCGTTTTTTCGACCATGACGATGTGAACAAGAGGTGCTCGGAGACTGAGTCATCGGTGTATGTGATTACATCATCTATTCTCACAGGTGTCTGTATGTCTCGGAACGTAGTCGAGCAAAGCCACTCCGCGGGGGAAAAAGGGTGACACGGTCAGAATAAGGGAGCGCCAACGAAGCAAGCGACATTCGTGGCAGGATATGATGAAATGAACAGGATTGGGCAAGGAACGACATGGACTCATATGATGATCATGTCGTGTCCGACATGGACATTGACGTTGCCTAGTTATTATGAGCACAGGATGGCCGTAAAGGGGGTGACAGGAGCTGTCCCAGGGTGTGATGAGATTCAGGTGCGATCGACTAACAAGTCCGATGCAATAGAATGGATGATATCAGGCCGGGGTTGGTGTGAGATTTGTAGATCTAGCCTAAATCTGACTGCGAATGTGCTGGCTCGCTTGTTGTGACCTCGTGGCATCGCTGTTCGTTATTTACCTGGCGGTCCGGTCACTCCAATTCTCCCTTCCCTCCAAGATATGTCCCAACATACTATATAATCCCCGTCCATCCCCTTCCCTCACAACTACCTCAAATGTCCTTCTACCTCCGTCCCGTCTCTGAACACTCCCCATCCCCCTCCTCATCCACCTCAACCAACACCGTACCCGACCGCAGCCCCCCCCCAAAGTCGCACATCACCCAAAGACGACCCCTCTCCCCGAGCTCCCTCCGAGGTGACACCCCTCCTCCCCCCCATCACCCTCACTGATCATCCCCAGACCTCAACCTCACCCAAGACACCAACCCCACCTCCCGAAAGTACCCCGCCCCACCCACCGGCCATGAACTCATGGCCCTCTTCCCCCCCGCGCCTCCCGCTAGCTTTCCCGAGATGAGGCCCGGCCCAACCAGTGGCTTCTTCCAGCGCCAGGAACGTGCCTTCTTCGCCCAGGCCGGTAAAGAGATCGTCCGTGTCCGTGTCGAGATCGACGTCCCCCCCTCTGCCTTGGATGACTCTCACAGAGCGAAAAGCAGAGAACCCTCTGCACACCTTGGCCCCCCTCGCTCCTGGCCACAACTCCATCCCCATCCGCCACATCAAGCTCCCATCGACCAGGCTTCTTCCCCCGCGGTCCCGTTCCCGCATCCCAAACCCCCTCGTCAATCTCGCCCAATACCGGCCCCCACGCAATCACCTGCCATGTTCCCTGGTTCTCCCCATGGACAGCCACCCCAACTCCCCCTCAATCTCCATCCGCCAGCATCACATCAAAGCGGTATAACCTTACGTACACCACCTCACGATCCACATCCTGGGACAAAAGTGGAGTTTCAGGCCCCAGAAGATTACCGAGATGACACGGACGAGGCTTGGCGCCGACCGACGCCACATGGTGACCGCCGACGTGCTGGCAAGCACACCCGGCGCGTTATCGTCCGAACTTGACTTGTGTGCGTCGTTATTTTCATGTCAGCCCGTCTAGCGCTCATCCTTGTTCATAGTATACTTATCCAACACTCTCGTTCGCATTTGATACCTGTTAAATATACCAAGCTTGATCTCGCCATTATATCTGTGCTATCCATCATCCCGTGTATTTTTTTTCCTGTGCTCATTATCGCTTGAAGTATTCTGTTATAACTTAACGACGACCACTGACGACGTTATAGTATTGAGGTGATGATCACGAGTCCACATGCTCATGTCCGCTATCCCGGAAAAAAGGCACCTGGCGTGCACTTGCAAAATAAATATACTTGATATTTTTTTCAAAAAAGAAAAAAGCAAGCGATCGAGATCCGGCAAGTTCCGCAACATCTCCGTCGGTGCCTTGGAAAATTGCATGCACAGAATAACTTGCATTCTGCGTCTTCCACCATCGGTTTTCCCGGTGGCCGTCTGCACGCGCGTTTCTCTCACATTGCATGACGACCCGTTCGGTTCCTCTCCTTCGGGGACCAAGTGCCTGATCGAAACCAAGTCACATTTCATCCTCCACGCATGATGAACGCGCGACGCCAGGAATTGAAGCGTGGTTACCAAACACGCATGCATCATCCTATCACGCCAACGGTATTGCAACCGGGGGGCCAAGGCCAAACCCAGCGGGTTTCAGGTGCGCTATCCGAAGCCATCTGGCCCCGTTTCGGCGTTGCTTTCTTCAGTACCCTCTCATCGTTCGTTTATTTCATTTCTGACAAGCACTCGTCGCGAGCGTCGGTTGTTGCGACGGGGAAGATGCATGACGACCCGTGTCTCGCCCTTCCTTTTGATTCCATGCATTTCCGGAGATGTCGTATTATGCATCTTGTATTCGCTTCCTTTGCCCCCCTTTCCTCTTGCCCCCCAAAAAATTATGGCAACAAATGTAAAATGCGGACGGTGAGGCGGGGGTTCTAATGCTTCCGCAGGACATGTGCGTGCGCCCGGGCGTGCCACTGAATAGATCAAGAACGATATCGATCACGTTTTCCCGTTTTGGAGAGTGAATGACGGAATGTGATGCCGAAACGGTGGGTGGCTTGTGCTTGGTCCAGGAACGTCGGAGTGCTCAGTTCATTGTCATTGAGCAGGTTCATCCAGACCCATTTGGCATAAACTCCGGACCGACTGGGATGTGGGTCACTCCGAGTATTAAAAAGTGATTTATCCATGGGGTTCTCACGTCTCCCTCTTGAACGCGGGTACTGCTTGTCAAAGATGATGAATGAATGGAGTCACTGAAGCGCCGGGCTGGCAGGCGGTTCTCACAGGGGATTCTGTATGGAACATTCTTAAATGTCCCGTTCGACACGGATGCGGTGGTAAAGTTAGAGAACGGGCAGGGTAAGCTGAGCTCGGCAAGTTGGTTAAATATAACGAAAATTTGTCCCATCTAGGACGGATCCGAAATGTGATGATGCTGATATGATCGCAATCTGGATTCGCGGAAGCAGAAAACGGAGGGGAAGAATCCATATCAACGAGATCCGACTTGCAATCACGCGACATGACGCATGATAAGAAGGCGTTGGAGGGGCAAATGACGTGGACGTGTCACGACATGGGGTATAGAGGCGGCATGAGCTCGTCAGCGGACCAAATTGGGCGGGAATTGGGGGAATGGACTGACATAAGGAATGACACGCAGCGATCAGCTTTATCTCGGGCCCAAAGCGGAAGCGCCCCAGATCATGGCGCAAATGGGTGTGGACACACGTTGTTCGATCACGGATGGCATCATCGTGATTCGAAAAGGAATGGGAGAGAATGGAAGCGTTGAGTGGCCGGTAAAAATGCGAGGCATCTTTTCATAAGAGACGTTTCGACAAGTACTTGGGTGATGAGACATGTGTTTGAGCATGTGTTGAGATATGGATCCCCGAAAGGGAAAAGCAACGACGGGGAACTTGTAGGAGGGTAATGTGAAGCAAGCAAGGGTCGAGGAAGTGAGCGAGTGTTGGTCGCGAGGATGTCAAGAAGAAAAGAAGTACCTCGACGCTGGAATCAATGGAATACGACTCATGCCAAGCCCGAAGAAGACCTGCATCGGCTGCGAGGGCATATGGAAGGTCCCCCTATCTGCACGTGACCCGGTGTTTCATTATCAGCGGCACGGTTCATCCGAGCGATCGTTTCACCGACACCAAAGCCATGGCAAGTACGACACCCTTATGTCGTACCCGCTCTCATCCCCTTCTCTAGTCGAGATCTGCAAAGGACAATCAGTCCGAATTCTGTAACATAACCGGCTCTTCGTCAGTGCTCGTCCTCTCCTGGATCTTCCCTGATCATGCTCCGATAGGCTCAAGGATGCAAAACGTTACCTCGACAAACACAAACGTCTCGATGTCGCCATTGACACCTATTTCAACGACAGCGGCTCTCGCCGCAACGACTCGTCCGCGTCGACCAGCAAACTCACCTCCCTGTTCGAGAAATACAAAGGTATCGATCACCCATCGCACACGACCCGGCTTAATCATGGCCCACAGATGCAGATGCAGACATCATCTCCACTCAGGGCACCCTCCAGTTCTTCAGCGATCTCGGTTTCAACCAGGAAGAAGACCAGATGGAGGACGGCCAAGATGATACACCAAAACTCTTATCGCTCGCCTATGAGCTCCAGTCGCCTCATTTAGGAGAATGGACCAGGAAAGGCTGGTTGGATGGCTGGAAGAGCATCGGGTCTGCTTCCGCCCCACACCCTACCGGTGATCTCGGACCGTTGATGGAAAGTTCTGCACAGGTGTGACACAATGGATGGCATGAAGACCGCCCTCGCACGTTTAGAAACAAAACTTGGTTCTGATCCGTCCTACTTCCGCACCATATACAACTACACATTCACGTTCGCACGGTTAGAGGGCCAGCGTAGCCTCAGTGAGTGCAACTCGAGGGCCCACGGATCGGCTGACCGCGCCCAGGAAAGGACAACGCGCTCGACTACTGGAAATCGTTGTTGAACTTTGGCGTGGGCAAGGACGCCTTGAAACATGTGCCGGTCGATGATGACCAGGACATCGACATGGATCAAGGCCAAGGCCAAGGATGGACGAGCGATCACACAGAAATGTGGCTGGAATATATGAGGGGGAAAGATGCCGTCGCCGTTAGCAAAGATACCTGGCAAATGGTCTGTATCGAGGCCCTTCTCCACCGCTCTGTTGACGTGATGGGTACAGCTTCCTGATTTTATCCGTTCATTTGACGGGGACTTTGACAAACATGACGCTCAAGGTAATGCCATGTGTGCTTCCCTCCACAGCATGCGGCTAACGGGTGCTACGTCATCACAGCTGCTTGGCCCACCATTATTGACCAATTCGTCGAGTGGGCAAAGGAAAGGGTTTGAGCCGTGCAGCATCGTACTACTTTCCCTATACCTCGTCTACCTCGTCCCTGCATGTAGAAGCCCTTCTTTCCTTCAGTAGTGGATTGCACCACAGCTACAACGCATTGATTCGCCATCATCGGAACGGCACTGCTTTTCATGGGATGAGTGACGGGAGAAACGAGGATTCTTTCACAGCAGAGTACTTGATGGAAGCGCGGGATACTCCAACGATGGCGGCCAAAAATTTCGGCGCATCGCTTGAACATGATCCACTTCAGCCCATGCGCGCCTCGATGCAGACTTGGACATACTCTGGGCTGATACGAATGACCGTCTCCGACCCAAGCTCGTCCACGGACAGGACATCGATGTAGGTGCTTGCAAAGGTGAGGCCAAACATCTCCGTGAGAGCATCCTGGATGGATTTTCGTATGCGCAGGACATCGGTGCAACGAGGCTCCATGGCGAGACGTATGTAATGATGCGTGGGTGATGTATGGCTTAATGTCATGTTACTGACACGGATTAACGGGACAAGCTCAGACGTCGTCTCCTACGTCGGGTTAGAGTCTCAGTCTGAGGCTTTGGCAAAGCAAGCCTGTCCATGGAATTATGTAATCGCATACCACTCGGATGCCGCACGACATCAACTCGAACACTGAACTCGGCCCTGGCCGCACTCCGACTTTCCCCTCCTAGTCCTACATGTCTCAGTCCACCCATTCTTGCTGCGGTGCCGTCGAGGAAGCTCGTGTTCGTCGCATCGAGGCCTCTAAGCCGCAGCCATGGATTGTACGCAAGTTCGCAGTCGGCCTCACGATCCTTATTGTCGGTTATTGCACATATGTATACGCTGCCAGGTTCTGTAGGGACATGATCACAAACAGTAGCGGGGCCCTAGGCAATCAGGCGACCGGAAGTATGTTGTTCCCTCCCGATCTTGCTTGCCGTGTAACATACACCATCTAGTCGCTTTCTTGGTTGTGTTTTCTATATTGCTATTCTTGATGTCCTGGTGTTACATCATGGTACGCCGTTTCTTGCGCGCTGGCGTCAATCATTGTCCCAATTTACCGACAATAATACTTTAGGTGATTACCACCTCTCCTGGTAATGCGCGCCTGGTAAGCACCGTTAATAGAAGCCCCGCTTGTCTATTATTTCCACTCATTCCCGTCCCTCGCGCGGGTACACAGTATACCCAGAAAACCACTCGACCGGGCTATGACCATAATGACAGATCATCAACCCTCAACTCCACTGACTTCCGCGGAACTTCCTATGAACTCACGACTCCCACCCCCAACACATCTCACCCTCCCACGCACGAGCCTGCGAGGAAGACGCATCATCCCCAATCGTCACTTGGTTCTGGGAAGAGCAAAACAGTCCTCTCACAACTTCCCGCTGCTGCTTCTTCGGTTGCCAAGCTGGAGCAAAGTTCTCACTCACAAGCATCCACCCGTGGTTTTGAAGAAGCGCGTGCTACCGATGGCTCTGTCGCTCCTGACTCGCCGCATATCCCGGATACTGCGACGTTCCCCACCCATGCGAATTCTTATCAGTCGAGTGTACCCCGGCCTCCGCCGATATTCACCCGACGTCCGACCACGACCCCTGTGCTTCTCCCGGAATACCGATATTGCAGTAGATGTCAGATCGTCAAGCCCTCCAGGGCCCATCATTGCAGAGCATGCGGTATCGTAAGTTACCCTTTTTCATCCCTGGGTCTCCATCAATCTGAGCTGGGGTCTAGTGCATTCTAAAGTATGACCATCACTGTCCTTGTGAGTATACCTTTTGAGAAATTTGAAAACCTGTGTATTGACACCGTGATAGGGATCGGGCAGTGCGTCGGTGCATTTAACCAAAAAGTGTGTCCATCTTGTTATCCGCATGATGTTTGCGTATTGAGCATTTTTCCCAGTTTTTTGTCAATTTCCTTCAGTGGGGGACGATATTCTGCTTTTGGACGTTTGCGACGCTTCTCGTCCTGAACGTGAAACCGCGACCTTTAACAGCCCACGAACTTGATGTTCAGCAAATTGTCGTTATCGCCCTGTTGGTACCTGTCGTAAAGCGTCTTTGCTGCGTGAGACTGATGATACACACTCAGGGCTGGTTTCTTTGGATTATTTTGCAGCCTCATATGGTTCTCCCAGCTTCATCTTATTCTGCTAAACCAAACGACTGTCGAGTCACTCACTTATAGGTCGATGCGAGACCGAGAGCAAGAATTGTTGTCGCGGATGCACAAGTGGTATCAATTAGGGTGCGTCTGATTGTGGTATCGCGGGACCGGCTAGCTATGCATATCCCGGATCACGTATGGCTGTTCCCACTGATGGCTCACCGGGATTCTCTCTAGTTCAAAGCGACGAACGCGAAAGCAATGGGATAGCGAGTGGGGGAGGATTGGGATCGAGGGCAATCTGTGGTGGCTAGGAAGTCGCAGAGAAAATTGGCTGGCGGTGATGGGGAAGAACGTGTGGTGGTGGATTCGTGCGTCTTGCCGTCTGTGACTCCTTTGTTGGCATATCTCTGACATGATCCACCGTTACGTTTCAGTGCCTATTGGGCATCCGCTTGATGATGGGCTGAATTATCCAACCAATCCACGCTTTGACGGTGCTGGGAGATGGCGGAGGCGGAATGAGTGGCCGACTGATCTACAATGACGATTCGTGACGATTTCATTTGTATGATATGTATTAGATTCTTGCACATGCTCTACCGTACTAGTCTAGGAGTGGCCATCAGCCGATTTGGTTTCCTCGGGCGGAGCTTGACATCACTGTGAGCTCCTTCCGGTCAGCCACAAAACGCTGACGGCCTTGATCGGTTCCCATCTCTCACGTTGAACCACAACCTACACCATCCAAGTTCAAGTTGTAACAGTTGTAACACTTTGCACTACTACTACATCATGGCACCTGCAACGACTTTCTCAAGCGACGCTCCTGCAGCGTCGAACGGGAATGGCGCCTATCCGCTCAAGCAGCGCCGAACGTCTGAGATGATCTCCTCCGCGGGTCTGATCCAGATGGAATACGACTTTAGTGCACACAAGTAAGTATGACCTCATGCAAAGGGACCTGGGCCGGTCCCTGTGTTTATGAAACGTCCTACCCATGGGCCAATGGGGGTCGTTGCGGAGTTTTCCACCAGCGAATGGTGTTATTCCCTCACGATATACTTGTATTGACGCGATCGTCGTTCTTTAGTTACCACCCACTTCCCGTCGTCTTCGATTCCGCGAAAGGCGTCAGGTGAGCGGTTTTTGCGAGGGGCCTCGCTTTGGGCGTTTGATCGTCGGTTGACGTGACTTGTAGGGTATGGGATCCCGAAGGGAACGAGTATATCGACATGCTCTCTGCGTATTCGTAAGTGCCCTTGAATCCTGTTCGGTTCGACTGTTCACATGCCCTGTTTCTGTAGTGCGGTGAACCAGGTCTGTGGTCGGTTTAGAAGCGTGGTGGACCGTGGCGCTGATGCAGGTGCTCACACGTCCAGGGTCATTGTCACCCAAAGATTGTCGCTACGCTAGTAGAGCAGGCTCAGAAACTGACGCTGTCCTCGCGTGCATTCTACAATTCCGTCTTCCCGCGTTTCGCAAAGCAGATGAAGGACATGTTTGGCTATGACCGGGTATTGCCTATGAACACCGGTGCCGAGGCGGTCGAGACCGCGCTCAAGGTGGCTCGGAAATGGGCGTATGAGACGCCTGGGAAAGACGTCGAGCCCGGCAAGGCGGTCATACTCAGTGCTGCGGGGAATTTCCATGGGAGAACGCTGGGCGTCATTAGGTACGTTTATTTGGTGGAGATCGCCGTGGTGTTTTAAAACGACTAATCTATTCTCGGACGCAGTATGAGCACGGACCCGGAGAGTCGTGATGGGTTCGGACCTTATCTGACAGGGGTTGGACCGACGTACAAGGATCAAGAAGGCGTCGTGCATACGATTCGGTACGGTCAGATTGAGGATTTCAAGCGGGCGTTGGATCACTTTGGGAAGAACGTCGCTGCATTCTTGTTGGAGCCTATTCAAGGCGAAGCAGGGTAGGTGTGCTTCGAGATGCGTCTGTGACCTCTATTTCTCATGTCATGGGTATATCCAGCATCGTCGTCCCGCCACAGGGGTATCTTCGTGAAGTTCGCACACTGTGCACGGAGAGAAATGTCTTGCTGATATGTGATGAGATTCAGACGGTCAGTTCGCATGCTCGCTACGGTGCTATCGGGTGTTGACGATAGGGATCAGGGACTGGCTCGGACTGGGAAGATGCTCTGTTGCGAGCATGAGGGTATCAGACCTGATATGGTCTTATTGGGGAAGGCTCTGTCTGGCGGAGGTTGGTCGCGCAATGTTTTCTAGGTGTCTCGAGCGTCATTGACATGTCATTTAGTTTATCCCGTGTCTGCCGTCCTTGCCGATCGTGCGGTCATGGACTGTATCGGGCCTGGCCAACATGGGAGCACATATGGGGGGTAAGTGAAACACGCCGCGAACGAGGGTACCATCAGTGACGGACGGCGGCTTTTCATTAGGAACCCGTTGGGCTGTGCTGTTGCGATGACCGCACTGAATGTGATTCAAGAGGAACGGTTAGCCGAGAACGCTGAGCGTCTCGGGTGTGTTTTCCGCGACCGTATGAATGGGCTCAGGGCCAAGTCGCCACTGATCAAGGAGGTCCGGGGCAAAGGGCTACTCAATGCGGTCGTGATGGATGAGTCGGCAAGTCGCAAGGGTCATACGGCATGGCAGTTTTGTTTGTTGTTGAAGAGTCGGGGCGTGCTCGCCAAGCCGACGCATGTAAACATGTAAGTGAATCCCTTGTCGTGTTGGTGTTGACGATGACGTTCTTGTCCATCAAGTATTCGATTTGCGCCTCCGTTGGTGATTTCAGAGGAGGAATTGGAGGTGGCGATGACGCGGATTGAACAGTGTCTGGAGGACCTTGACAGGGTGGGTGGTTGTTTTGTGTGCGGAGGTTGACTTGGCTGATACTTTTAGTAGCTCGATGAGATTCCGGGCGAGGTGGAGAGTGAGAAAGGCTTCAAGGATATGCTCGACAATTGAAGTGCTTTTCCACTGGCATGTTGACTGACGAATTGTGATAAGCTCGTTTGGGTATACACACTCTACACGGACCATTGCACGTCTCGTACATGTATCTTATGGGAATGCTAGCCTGTATAATACAGAAATTGATGTATTGACTGGAATGATGGATGTGAGACAGCTCGTAGGGACGACATTTTACGATGGAAAAAGGCGTCCGAAAAAAATGCCTCGATTGATCTCCCCTGATATTAGCAACTCGACGTTCGATGGAAAGAGTCGAACGAGGAGTGAATAAAAAGGGTACAAAAAGAAAAGTTGATCCGGAAATTTGACAATTCGATTCTGTCAAGTGACAAGACGAAAAAAAGACAAACGGAACTTGACGTCGCATTGAATTTTACGTAAATTGCCGCCTTTTTATTCGGATTTTTTCTCTCGTTTTGCTGGTGTCTTGTGACTGTAACGATGGGTGTCGACAGTCCACAAGGATTGCGCCAGAGAAAGGTCTCACCGTCGTCCGGAATATCCAGCACTGTTGCCAGCGATGGGATCCATGTCGTCGGCGTCGGCGACCAACAACAAGACCCGAAGCTCCGTCCGAATCCGAACCCAGCAGCGCGAGAGGAGGTCGTGTGGGGCAAGACCCCCAGCGGTCAAGGTAAGTCGTCGTTGGAAACTTGGCTTCGCTTCTCGGGCGCTCGTCTGTGACATCAACTCAAACCCTATAAATACTTCTCCATCCAATAGTATTCCGAGTTCCTACCACCCACGATGTCCTCACGCTTTTCCACCCCGCTTACCCGAAAAGTCACTTGGACGCGCTCAACCTGTCCCTCCTCTGTTTGCAACTCGTCTTGTTTTACGTCTTGCCTCGGCCGATCGCGAAAGTGTTCTTTTTGATTTATTTTGCGTTCTGGCGCGCGGCGTACGATGCGGGGTTGGGGTGGGTTTTGACGAAGCAGAGTAAGAAAAAGTGGATCGTGAGGGAAGTGCAGCGGTTGGGATGGCTAGATCCGGAACGCAAACCGGCCATGAGGCGCTGGATCAGGAATCAGCTCGCCGGGAAGATGGGCAAGGATTATTCGTTCGATGTGGGTATATTTTGTGCGTCGTGGAGTGGATCAGGTGCTGATGGTGCGTGTTGGTTGGACTTTAGGAGCTTCCGCTGGAGTACAACACTTGGCTCTTGTTCAGACAGCTGGTCGACGTTATTCTTCTAAAGTGCGTGTGCGTTTGATGCTGCTGACGATGCTGCTGACGATGGGTGATTCGTAGCGATTTCTTGGCGTACTGCATGTTTGCGTTTTCGTGCTTCCGAGTTCCAGAGGGACTTTCGTTTACCGTCCACGTTATGCGGTAAGTGTTTGTCATAATGTCGAGACACCTAGTACGACCAGCACGTTATTAGCTGGATTGGCGGTATCGCGCTGATCGTGTTCAACCTCTGGGTCAAGACGGAGGCACACCGCGTTGTCAAGGATTATGGTTGGTACTGGGGCGACGTCTTCTTCCAACGTGGTAACCTGGTCTTTGATGGCGTGTTCGAGCTCGCACCACACCCGATGTATTCTGTCGGTATGTTCTTCCATCCCATATCATCCAAGATATTTTCATATATGACGTCTTATATAGGCTATGCGGGTTACTATGGTTTATCGTTGATCGTTGGCAGTTACCCCGTGTTATTCGCCAGTCTCCTCGCCCACGCTGCGCAGTTTGCTTTTCTGGTATTCTTCGAGAATCCACGTACGTCTTGATCTGTGGCATCATACCGCTGTCTGACGTCCTTTCAGACATTGAACGTATGTATGGGAAGCGTCAACAGATTGCTGTACGTAAACCACTGGCAGCGAGCGGTTCTCGCAAGAACGGCACACCGCCTATCACTTCCAACCCACAATCTGTGGATGGCTTTTCGACTCCATCTGCAACTGAAGGCGAAACTGCTTCCGAAACAGAACTCGAGACCGAAGTCGATACAGTATTATTGTCCAGGAAGCTGAAGAAGAATTCTTTGCCACGTGGGGGGAATGAGTCACTCAAAGCAACTATAGTACAGCAACAGCCAGTGTCAGAGCATGATCTATATCACAAGTACTTCAGGCGTGACGTCGTCGGACTTCACAATATCGACTTGTTACGGTATGCTATTCGTCCAAGAACGTGTCCCAAGAATTCGCTCAACCGAATTCTTTACGTATCAGATCTTCTGATGCGATGTTGGTGCTGCTGATATTCTACATATTGGTCGCTTCTTGTCTTCCGATCGTGCCTCATCGGGCAACCCTGGCATTACATTTCGCTCATGCAGTGGCCTGGTGCACCTTCCAGAGCGTTGGCTTGGGTCTTCTCCTGCGGGCGCAAAGCCAGTCCAAGTTCGTCGTTCGCCACTTCCTCAAGAATTACCCCTATCCGGTCAACGATAATGGCGACGGGGCAGTACAAGAAGCATTCACGAATTGGAAATCGTTGTGTAACATGAGTTTGTGCATGACTTATAGTATTTGTCTTTTCATTGTCAGCTCTTTCGCTTGCTGATATTATATACTTTTGCGCAGTTTCCCTCGTTGGCCTCGCTTGGAAGACCTATGAATTACCGAAGTCATGGACGGAAGGAGATGATCTCTTGTGTCATACTTTGGGAGCGGTAAGTCATTTCGTTTAAGGCAGTTGTATCCATTTTCTTATTTGTAATAGTTGCTGATCGGCCTCCACGTGTGGGCGGCCATGGAGTCCTATGAAGTTCTCGGCGTCTTTGGTATGTATTTCGGCTCTCCATTTGAAAACGTTGTCAATTCAGTACATTCAGGATGGTTCTACGGAGATTTCTTTGCCGAAGACTTCCCTGCACATCTGGAATACACCGGCATCTTCCGGTGAGCTATTTTCTGAGCCCGTATCTTGATATTTCGAATCCCCACTAACCGAGCCGTCCAAAGTTATCTCGACAATCCAGAACTTATGAGTGGTGCCTCATTCCTCGGACTCGCGCTTATCAGCGGCAGCAAACTTGTGGGTCTCCTTGCGGTCCTGAGATTCTTCGCACATTGGTGGTTCCTGCACAATGTTGAGACGTAAGTCCCCGTTGCTTCTTGTTCATCCGTCTGCGACGGACAGTGGATGCTGATTATGGCGATAGCCCTCACATGCGGAAATTGTACGGCGATACCCTGCGCAAAGAGGCAGGTTTTGTCAAAGTCATCAAGAATGTTGCAAGCAAAAACGCCCGGATTTTGGAGTCTCGTGCCGGGCGACATGCACCAGAGATCAGGAGAGTCGCCAAGGAAGTAAAGGGGACGTTTGACAAGGTGTTCGAAGAGACTGCAGACATTGTGGAAGAGTTTTTAGCCAAGTGTGAGTCGATTCGTGTTTCCTTGGCGATACTTTGGAAGTGATTCCTGGAATAGCCAGACCCAAGATATCCGAAGTCATGCAAGAGACCAAAGTGCTTTTGCAGCAATCGCGTGAACGCCTGGTCATAACGTGAGCCTGGAGTCATCCATATCCTTTGGTGATGTTGACAATTTGGTTTTCTCTTTTCAGCCGGGTTGCGAACGACCTGTCTTCCTATGATACCGCCAAGTACAAGGTCTCCATCTGCCACAGCAAATCCGGTGATATGCGGTTCCACCTTGGCGAGCCGATTCATATCAAGTGGGAAGCTCCCTTGCGCCACTCTCGCCGTGATTGGGTTGGCATCTATAGGGTGCGGCGTTTTCATTTTCCCTTGGTAAAGGTTTGATCGTTAGGAACTTCGAATAGGTCGGTGCGAACAAATCGACGTTAATCACGCAGATAGCGTCATCCGGACTGTGGGTTCCCGTTCACAACGAAGAGTGGGATGGCGATGTGCCCCTCGATAACACGAGTGCGACCTCGAGGGGTCCAGATGCGCAAACGGGGACAGTCTTCTTCCAAGGTCCGACTCTTCCGTGGACGATCGGACGATATGAGGTACGACCTCGTTAGTCAGCCGCAGCTACCCAACCAAATATTGACATGGCACGTCAGGTTCGGTATCATCATGATGGCAAGCACAATGTCCTCGGAATTGACGGTCCTTTAGAGATCTACGGTAAGCGTTTCGTGTCATGATTACTATCTCTGGGTTTTGAAACACAACGTCATTTGACATGGTGACAATGTCAAGTCAACAAGCCGACATCCCTCGATTTTATGTCCATCCGGACATGTCTCGCTGACATGATTCCGCTATGCCTGGACAACGATCCGGCCTTAATCCCCCTGTCGTGCGGCGGTACACGTCACTCGAACGTGGACGCTGATGACGAGCCGCCGAATCCAGATGACTTTAGCTTCTGGTCGGAGCGACAGGCGAAACGTATTTGCACTGCGGTCGAACAGGCATTCAACGTGGAATATGTGCCCGAGGTGGTCGTGGCGGACGCCAATTTGACGCGGTTGGCAAACCGGATTTTGGTGTCGAAGCAACTCTTGGTGTCCTAAACGTGACTCTTTTCCCTTCCTTGACTTGAGGCACTTTTCCGTGTGGTTCAATGGTATACCATCACTAATTGTAATGTACCCTTTTGTGTTGATAAGTTTACTGGCGAACGAAGTGGATCTTTGGGTCGGAAGTGCTTCTCAGGCCTTGTTGGCTCAAGGAGGTTTGCTTCTGATTCGACGAACGTGAGTCGCAAAGTATATCAGCTAGCGAAGATAGGTACAAAGTCAAAGAGTGAAAAGTGTCGCTCGATATCACTGACTTGTGGATGTAGTCCATTTCATCATTGACACCGATGGTCGCGAGATGTTTTTCAGATATTCCAATAACTTGAAGGCTAGTACAAGATACTGTTCAAGTTGAGCAGCTCGGTGAATCATTGAACAATCATGAATGGGTCGCTGTGATTTCCAGAGCTAGCGTTAACTTGGAAAGACAAATAGGCTCACAAAAAAGTTCATATTCACCAGCTATGACATCTTTTGGGATTTCGACCTTCACTCGGCCTCGGCCAGCTGCAAGCGTGTCATTTCTAGCCAACAGGTACTGTACACTGCAAGTTCGTTGAGTAACGGTACTGGATGCCAGTGAACAGGTAAGAAACGTACAAAACGAAATTTCTCCCATTGCCCAGGTGAGGTATAGATTGCTTTTGGTCTTGTTGATGTTGGCGTTCCTGAGGAGAAGGCAATACGAGGAGGTGTATCGTACAAGAACGAATCAACGTAACATAGCGGATCTGCCCTGCTTTGAGCTGGATGTCTTTTGTAGGGTAGAGGTGTCATTGACAATAGGAGCAGCGTAAGAAAGTGTCCCGGTAGCCACGAGTGCAAGCAAGGAAATAAAACACTTGGGAATCATGGGTGCGATGCATGGAGGGGAGACGTACGTATTTATAATTCGCCAGGATGCATGATTTCCTCACTTCAAGTTATACCGTGAATCAGACTGCCATGACCACTAGCAACAAGCCAAAGTTATCAGTTGAACTCAGGACGCAGATCCAATCGCGACTGCAAGAGCCTGCAAGAACGGAAAGGTAAAAGGAGAGATCCCACCACTCGCCTCAGCAATCGAGGTAGGATACTAGTAACTGCGGGAATTATGCGACGTTCCAGCGTCTGATTCAGCTCGTCCTCACTTGAGCTTGAGAACTTTCGTTAGTCCATTGGAAGTAGGGTGACTACCGGACTTGCGATAGCCTTGCGTCTGATTCTGCTCGGCGTGTCTCCATGATCATACGGCCTTAGTATCTGAGCTCGAGAGCTTACTCAATTGTAACGTCAGTATCGTCCAACAAGTGTCAAGTGTCAAGTTGAGACTAAATGTCACGCGTCACGTCACGGTCACGCCGCCACCTGAGTTCGCTGCGTCGATCACCTTTCCGGATACGTCCGACTCGTCGCACGGACTCTGATATGCTGTTCCTTTCGTGTACCAGATGCAGCCGATGGAGGGGCACCTGGGCACCTTCAAGTTCACCAATAGTATAAAGTCGCCGCGCCAAATGCCTTCAAATAACGAAGTTCAACAAATAGCCTAAGTACCCGAATCTGAACATGCTCCAGGCTGGCGAGCCGGTCCTCGAGAGCCTCCCCGAACCGGTTCGAATCTGCCACTCTAATACTTACTCAAAGATTCAGAGTTACGGTTTATCCCACTTGCTTCCCGCTTGGAAGCGTGAAGAGTCCTGTCGCAATATTCGAAGCTTGAACCCCCATACATATTCATCGACGTTTGTTCAGTCATTGGTCCTTCCACCAGCTGCATCCTCCAGGCCTCCGGGGCCGCAATGTAACAGCTAACGTCGACGACATGATGTTCACCCCGCATCGTTGTCTATCCCGTACCACTGACCTTGACCAGATCTAGTACATGAAACGAAATCAGGCTCTTTGCAGGCGAACGGCCACGTTCCGCGCGTCGATGGCCCCGGACCTCTTCGAGTATGCACATAACGCAAGGCGAGAAGTTATTCAAGGAGGCCGAACACCCCAAGTATCACGCCGAGTTTTTTTTTTTCATCGTACAGAGTTCCAGCACAGGAAAATCAAGAACATTCAGGTCGTAAGTCGGCGTTCCTGTGGCTGAATAGATGCTCATTTGAGGAAGCAGGATCCTGTGGTGATATTGACCTACCTTCTTCTGCTGCGGAAGCCTATCAGACTATTTGTCATGCTTTCTTTGTCATTTGGATACTGTCCGAGTCGAGGAAACACTTTCGGGTCACACCATCGGCAACGTCCAAGGGGTGGTTATCAGATAGGTTCGCAAGTTCAAGATGTGCGACATATAGGGGCTGGACTCGTATAATCGTAAGTGTATATGCAAGATTCCGAGATGCGCCAACCGACAGTGACAACGAAAACATGAAGCCTCACTTTCACATAAACAAAATACTGCTTGAAAACGGAAGGAAAAAAAAGGGTAAGGCTACAAATGCCATAGCTCGTGAGTGTTCTGTTAATATCTATTCGACCATCAGAATTCTCACCGGCCGGGTGACAAACACTCCTTATGTGTCAGTCCGCACGCAGACGCTTTCGCGGTGGCTCTGCATCTGGGTTAGATATGTCAGCTGTGTACAACCTTCATTTTTCAGGTGATCAAAGTGAAACCGATGACCCAGGACCGTCTTGTGCATAACATTCCATATCCGAAGGTGAGGGGGGAATCGATCCTGACGTGACTTCGTGTCCCACTCCTTGACGTATTTTTCCTTGAGTGGCTTCCTCTGAAGAATCTTGCCCGTGTGCGTGTGTGCTAATGGTCGCCCTCTGCTCCGAATGGCAAGTAGCGCCATCACGGGGGACAGCGGCAAGCCCCAGAACCTTACGTCGTTCTCCTCGAAACTGTCAGGGAGGTTAAACAGATTCCGCCTGATCCTTGAGTCGCTAGAAGACGTCCCTGTTGGGATACCGAGAAAGTTACAAAGCCGAAGGTACGAGGGATGTTCTCTGAGATAGAGTTGTCCAGTGCACACGTCGAGCTGATCAATCAGATCCCATGATGGGGTCCAGTGTGATGGCAGGGGAGGAATGACATAAAGTTCAAGAGCATCAGGGGGTCTCATTCGCTCTGAAGTGCGGGGAGCATATAGGTGGAGGTGGATGTGTTTTCTCGCCCTGATCTCCGGGAGCAAGATGTTGGCTTCAAATGGGCTCAGCTGCTCGCGACCCGGACTAATTTGGCGCGAGAATCCACTGTGCAGGAGTCCAGGGTCCCTCGAGTGGACTCAGGCCAGATCGTTTTGGAAAAGTCTACCGTCGCCAAAGTGAATGGGCTCCAGACGTCCGCGTCTCGAGTTTCTGCCGTGCTCTTTTCGAGCGTAGTGAAAGGCGCTGTCAGTGTGAAGTGGAGGGAGAACACCCTTCTTCACGAAGTCAAGGACGCCTGGATGAAGAATATGTTCCACTGGTTCTGCTTCTGGAGATATCTCTAGCTCTCGTTCACGCTCCCGCTCATGATTGACTTCCCGTGCTTGCTCCTCATCCATTTGAGTACTGGGAAGTGAAAAGACCCCAAGATCTTTGCCACGTTGACGGATCTCCGGATCCAGAGCCGACAGAGTATGGACGCCTTTCGCATCGCAGGGTGCGTACAGATCTTCTAGTGATATTTGTTCTAGTTGGAGCCACTCGCCAGACAGCTGCTCTGATACAACATCGCCCGCGCAAAACGGGAACAGGCCTCGCATCTCGATTTATGGTTCATGCCTTGTTGCGCCCAGTAAGGGGCCCATCTCTGAACGTCATTAGGTCTCGTGTATTGCCCAGCGTAAGATATCGACCGTCGTGACTGAGGTGTACAACCTATTGTGTGTTCCAACCACAGCGCGGATGGTCCAGTCAACATCAGGTGGCGCAAAAAACATGACTGAGGGACTATGGCCCAGCTTGCGGATGCACATGCAGGCTGAACATCATAAGGATTTTTGGATCGTGATTGGCCGGACAAACGAACCTTGTGCCAGACTATCTTTGGTGAGTTCGGGATCTACAGTCGACACACTCATAATGCATACCGTCGGGACCAGTGACGCCTTAGGCATTACTATCACTGCACCGGAGTTGCAAATTGACACAGAGATGCAAACGGCATCGTAGTGCATGCAACAATCACACAGAAGCCTTCTTATGTTACTTCTAGGATGGTATAAGTGTAATTAAGATGCTGATCTATTTTGTTTGATGAAAAATCTACGAGTGAAGAGTCTGTTAGCAATCTAATAGGCTGGACAGCCAAATCTGAGCATTGTAGGTACTCGGGAAAGACAAGTATTGGGTTTAAAATTTTGCTTTTCATTTGGGGTGTACTAGAGATACTTTGGACTATGTGGAGCATTTTTCCGAGGCCCTACAGGTTATGGATCTATTGGAATCAATGAGATGACTTCAGAGGCATGATGAGAGCACCAGTGTGACAGGACCAGTCGAAGCATGAAATCTTACACCAGCTTGTTGGTAAAAATTAATCTGCGATCACGGCTCATTGGCAGCACTCAGTGGAGATCCAAAAAGTGGTGTGACAATGTGTGACATTCCTCTCAAGTCACTCGGAGAAATTTTGCATCTCTGTGTCAAGTTGTACTTTTTACACCAACATCTCTCTGGCACACGAGGCTTTTGATGGACCCTCATAATTCTTCTTGTGGGCTCAAGGCAAGGGATTTTCCTGCGTCTCCATATACTTTTTTAGTCTCAATCTACTCAATCTCATGAACTATAGATTTTACATTGAAATTGTTTGCAACTCCGGTGCAGTGATAGTATGAGGAATATGCAAGCGCATATTTTCCCACGGTACCCGACGACAACCTGCCAGTGAGCAACAAAAACAACAGCTATCCATAGGTGAGCACTCTCTACTTCATGTACCTATCTAATGTAGTCTGTTTAGCTTCAAAGAACTCCTTGCGCTGAAGCTTGGCATGAAAACAATAAAGAATATGAGGCAGCTCGAGCATATCTTCAATGTCCCCATGCTCCTTAACAGCGTGCTCGAACATCAGACACATCAACATTGTTTCCACACACGATATCAATGGCTCGGGAGTCTCATCGTTGTCGTTGTCACTCTCAACCTCAATCACCTTGCCCTTTGCAACTGCCATCTCATGCTGCACTTTGGCCACAATCACTTCATCGCTCCGGTTCAGCTCTGTCATCAGGCCCTGCCTAATCTCCTTTTCCTCAGGAGGGTCCATGAGATCTTCAAGGGTGGGTGGATCAAAAATCCGATTGCGTGATTTGAGAGTGTTGACCGTTTCCATTAGCTGTGCTTCCTCTTCCTGTAACTGTGGAATGTGAGGATGCAGTGTGATTTGGATCTTGAGTCCTGCCCAAGCCTTCGCATCATGTTCAAGACAGTCAATGGCATTTATTGCATCCTCCTCCAATCCCTCAGCATCCATAACAGCCTTGAGAGCTGGTTTCCAGTCAGAGTCGATGTATCGATTTCTGAGATGGGTTTGGAGTCGAATCTCTGCATTCGGCAGGGAAAGTTCTGTTGTGGCAAACTCATGAATAATTTTCCATGCGCTTGGATCGTGGTGGGGTGTCATAGATTGGGAGGAAGATGGGAGATCATTTGATGGACCCAGTCCTGTGTCCGTAAATCTTTCACTGTTACCATAGTTAGTGATCTCGGATTGCGGAATGAATCAGTGACAATGCCTTACGGTTGGATCTGTGTGTGATTCCAACACTTGCTTATTGTTTCAGACGTCACTTTATCCCAGGCTTCCTTCGCCATCAACATTACTTCGAGGAGATTGATTTTGTAAAGTTCACTCTTGCCGGCTTCATCGAGCTTGATTGCATGAGCATTGAAAAGACGACGGTAAATTTTCTTAAAGCACCTAATTATTCCTGCGTCACAAGGCTGGACAAATGGTGTCATATGGGGCTCGAAGTACTCCATCTGAATATGAGATGGCTGATATGAGATCGTATGCCCAGAGAAATTGTCCATGAGCAATAAAATGTGGTGATTTGCACACCACATCTTCAAATCAAGTTGCTTGATCCACCTAACCAGTCATGTAAGGTCAGAAGATGTTTCTGGCACGAAATTGTTGATATGCGCACCCTTCAAACAAGTCTGATGTCATCCAGGCATTCTGGTTGTTTCTATAATAGAATCCACGCTGTCCTGGGCCATGATCCTTGAAACAATGTGGCTTTGCAGCCTTCCCGATAAAGAAAGGGTCAAGCTTTTCACTTCCGTCTGCATTGCAAGCCAAAGCAAGGGAAATGTGAAATTGCTCCTTCTTCTTGCCACTCATTTGCTTTGTAGCAAGACCCCGGTCAGGAGGAGAACTAGGTGATCAGAAAGTCAGCAATGCTTCATCACGATCATCAACCTCACTCACTAAGGGTTGAAGACTGTCTCATCAACATTAAACCTGTCCTGTGGTGCAAACTCAGCAAGAAGTTGACGACATTGTATTCGTTCTGCCATAACAGCCTCTTGATCAACTGAAGCTGCCTCACCCATCAGTGGAACAGCCTTCACACTGTTGAAAGTTTGGGCTTGCCACACAAGTAAATCAATGTCTAGGCTCACAAAAACTATCTCAATTGGCTTCATTTGATGGAAATTTTACCTTGTGAAATTTTGAGAAGAAGTTTAGAGGCAGGATTTTTTTTCGAAAATCTGTCCAGTTCTAGACAGTTGGGAACCTTTCTGTCGAAAACTGTCCAGAGCTGTCCAGCACTGTCCAGATAATGGTTGGTTTGCTGATGCCATGACGCCGGACTTCATGAATCTTGTAAGCTTGACAAAATGACTGGACCCAGCCTTCACTCTGAAGCCGTTCATCTTCTGGAACCTGAAACTGATCTTCAAACCTTCTCCTCTTCTCCTGCAGCATTGACCCTGAAACTGTTTCACCCTTGTTTTCCATGTGCCTGACCCAGATGATCAGTGCACACTCGACATCAGGCTGTGTGACAACCCGGGGTCGCTTTGATGACAAAGCATTTGGATTGTCATTTGTATGGGCTTGTATCTCTGACTGTTCACGAAGTTTGCATGACAGTGTGGACTGATTGAAGATCAGAGCACCACTCTGAAGGGTGCGGAAGTGCTCAACAATCATGGACTGTGTAGCAGATGGATGGGCATTGACATAGGCATAGACTGTGAGCCAGTCTGCAAGGGTGAAGTTCTGGCGTGCCACTGTGGTTGGAGACTGTGTGGATGTCCTTGGTGCATCATGCGAGTGTGCAACTTCCTTTGCATGCTCGGTGGATCTGGTACCATTGGCAACAGCAAGCTTTGCTCGTGGTTTTCGCTTCAATTCAGGTGGCATGGAGGGATAAGAGTGGTTTCGAGTCACTCATATTCATCCAAGTCAGGTCTTTACATACTGTACCCACTTCATCAACTCAGAGTGTCCCATGTGGTGCAGCACTGGTGCAAAGACAGCGAAAAAATCCAGTAGCCGGTCAACAACCAGTCCATTATGATGACAAAGTTTACAGCATTTTATCAGGGCCTTAATGTAATGGAGCAGTACCATGCATTGTCAAGTCTGAGCCTACTGAATTACTATCTCATGATACATATTCGCTTCTGAGTGTCAATGCAATATGCATTATGCAATTTTTGATAATTTTGGCTGGCCCTACAATGGGACCAGCCCAAACCCTATGCATTAGTAATTTTATGCATCACTACTGTATGCATTATGAGTATGTCAACTGTACTGTGATGGCTGCTCGTGACCCGATAGGAACTTGAAATTTGAGGTCAGTGCCCCTTGTATGCGCATGATCCAGATAGACCGCACAACACTCTAATGCTTGTGAAAGTACCGAGGATTGAATGGGTAGAGAGGTACCGTCCCGTGCATCAATTCATGATTCTCGTTGAAATAACAGCATCACTCATATCTTGGGCGATATTGAGCCATGATTGAGCCACTTGATGATTGGAAAGATCGAGGATCTGTGCGCCATAGTGTTCCGGGGATTTCACATTCAGCCAAATTCACCCAGCTAATCCACCCAGCACCCTTCAGGCCCCAAATCCATGCATGTACATTAACGCTTATTAACAACAGTCGAAATACACGCTAATTAACCCGTGAAAAAGCCCAAATCCACCCAGCTTCCCCGGCGAATCAGAGTCAATCTCACCCTAGTCCCAGTTTTCCCAGTCCTCACTTCTAGGAACTGTCTTGTTGGATACAGAAGCGCTGTTGGAAGCTTGGTTTGCTCTCCCCGAATTGCCCTGAGCCAGAGACTGTATGTTGTTAGTGTCGTTGAGGATATCCTGCAGAAAATGTGAATGAATATTGATATCCGAATGGCCGGTGAGCGTGAACATCTGTCGCTCGGCTCCAGCAGTGCCTAGATCCAATTGATGTGGCTCGTCAAGCCAGGTGTTCCCATCATCGACGGCATCAGAACCAGGGCAGGTCACAGACACCGTCGGCATAGTATGTGGTCTTGGAGCTGCTCTCCCGAAAGAGTGGTTGTCTTCACTTGTGTGCTCTGCTGCGCGCTTTCCGAGCTTCACCTCCACATCACGCCATTTCATCAACGGCTTCGGTTTGGCATCCTCCTCCTATGATAGGCTGGATTCATGAATTTCCTTACCCTAAATGTGATATTACTTTACCTTATGTGCAGTGCTACGATGCCACTGTCGAATTTTGATGTGGTCTTGTAGTGTTCCCAATTCCTGTCAACTCTGCCGTGGGCTGTTGAGCCAGGTGATCATTGACATTGTCCATTCATCAGTCATAGACGTAGGCATGGCAGAAAAAATTTTGACTGCGAGAACCTAGCAGAACACAGCATTAGTACTCCGAGTCATACTGTCTAAGTGAGAACACACTGCAAGGATGTTCGTATGGTCATGTTTGTAAACTTGCTCCCACCAAGTGAGCGACAAAACAATACAAGAATCAAAAGGGCAATCGAAAGGAGGATAGCCTTGAGCGTAAGACTTTATTTGATCCTTGAGCAAATTGAGCACATCGGATGGGTGGAATTTTGCAAGCGATGGGTTGCACTTTTCCATCAGCGACTGTGCATGGGTCATGGTGGCTGTATTCGAATAGAGGTCACCGTATTCCCTCCTGAGCATGTCCAATAAAGCAAGACCGACTCGCTTCACAATGTCTGTGGCAGGCTTCATGGTAGCACTTGTTGCAGTGCCATCTGTTTGTCGAATCACAATGGCAGGAATTGCAAGCGGGTTGATTGTGTTGTATATAGGCGCTTTCCGGTATTCTACATATTTCCAAATTAGATTTAGTGTCCAGTACAGTAGAACGAATAGAATGACCTACCAGGATTTAGAAAAAATGCAGTAACATAGATATCATTGGGAGCGTCAGTTACCAACTCATCAAAACGTGAGTTAGTAATTGCTCGTATATCTTCGATTGTGCTTGGTTTCATGCGGTATTCATTTGTCTTGAAAACTGACTCGAGCTGGGCGATTATTCCTAGCCAGTAATAGTAAATTTAATCCACAGTTACGTGGCTGTCCTCGAGACATTGGACCACTTTAGCAAATGGCCCAATCACAGACAGGAGACGAGATAGCTCAATTTTGAAGTTAAGTCTCACTCCTCCCACGAGAAAAAGATCATTGAGTGACTACAATGGTTCAACTTAGATTGGAGTCCTAGAAAGTAATGTACACTCACCGCAATATTAATGCCTAGGGCACTATTTTGCACGATGGCTTGAAAGGCTGGTAAGCCTCATTGAACTGATTTCCCAGCCCAATATACTGTCCCGAAACGTATTTCACCAATTCCTTCCAGGCCTTGTTTGATACCAAGTCTGGATCGCTCGTAGTCAAAGTGTTCCATGGTGTATGTGGACTTCGACATATAAGCAAGAACACGGCAGAGCTGACTAATAACATCCTGGAACTCGGGCAGTAAGCATATTGCTTTGATGGCGAGGTTAAGGAGATGGCAAGGATCCTGAAAATTGAGGATGTGGGGATACCGCTCACACAAGAGTCTGCAAGCCTTCTTTGTATTTCCTGTATTGTCAGAGGATGCAGCCGTAAATCTCCAAGGTCCAATTTTAGAGATAACCTAGTATATAGTTGTGTCAATGTCAAGCTCCATGTTGGTAATGTTGACATTTACCTGCTCTAGCGCCTCGAGAATATAGTCAGCAGTATGACTAAGAAGGGAAGCATCATCAAGCTCCATACAAAAGGACCGTCGCCCAGCAGTTGTGACATGGATTGTGTATAAGGACTTTGGCCTGCATATCTTCCCACCATCAAATGTTATCGTGAGATTATGACAAGTTTTAAGGTAGGTTGCAACTGCGAGTGTAATCTTTGCACCCTCGTTTGCAATAAGTTTATCTTCAAGCGTTGTTGCACTTGGTGGTGAGTAAGTGGAGCTGAGTGTCGATACCATGTCCTTGAACTCAACCGTGTCAGCAATTGATGGAGGAATACCACAACAGACAAAGAACTTCATCAGGGCATAATCTCCCCGCTCCTTTGATGCCTTTTTCCCTTCACTGACGAACTTCATCATCATCTTCTCCGTAGCCACAGATCCTATCACTGTTGAACTTGAAGCAGATGCCATTGCAATTGCAGGGGACAATAAAGTACTGGATACCTCTGCGCCGGGGATGATGGCCTTTGGTCCAGGTGCCTTATCTGCCATCACTTCAATGGCTGCATCACGAAGCTTGTGATCAAGGTAGGTACACTTTGATCCATGATCCAGAATGCGCTGGCGATAGCATGGCCAATTCCAGGTGGTATGACAACAGCTGCTTGCAAGGCATCGCACACGCTTGGTTCCAGGATTATCCTTTGGGTGGCAGTAGATAGCAATTTCCCGCAACAATGGGAGGGTCTTGGCACCACCTTTCCGATTATCTTCGGGCTCTGGTATGTCCACATAATCAGGGTCATGGCTGGAGCTCATCTTTTTGCTGTCCAATTTTTGCATAGCTTTCTTGCCAGTAGCGACATTGGTTGAAATAGTGCTGGTTACGGTGGCTTGGACTGGAGAGTCCGGAAGCTGTAACACATCAATAGGAGTTCGAGGATCAAGTCGACATGGTCACATACTGGAATACCACTGCACACAAAGTGGAGTGTAGCAGATGTGGTAAGGTCTTCTACCCACTTCTGGAGAATAGCTGATCCCGGGTCTTTGAGCAGATAGGTGTGTAAAACCTTTACAACACCAACTAGTCTAGGGCCACACTCGACAAAGACAATTGGACCATTGTGTCGACTTCCGAAAATGATCTCGAGCTGGCGATTGATAGCACCAGTTTCGCCGTAATCTTCAATATCTTCTGGGGAAGCCTCAAGCGACTCGAAATTGTAGGTAGATTGTCCAGGCTCAGAGAGGGGTGAGGTGTCAGGAAGGTGTGAGAGGTAGTGTTTTAGGATATCGAGCTTTCGGGTCAATTTAGCATCCATCGTGATGTTGGATGGTTCGTTATGTTTTTCTGTAGTTCATATTTTGACATACGGTTACTACAAAAGGCAGGCAGTACTAGTAGCAAATCCACCCAAATCCACCCAACCAATATGTATCTTCTGCCCGCCACTGCTAATTAACGCGGATCCACCAGGGTGGATTAGCTAATGTTAAATAACCCGCCCTAATCCCCGGAACACTAGTGCGCCAACACCAAGCAAAATCTGGGCTCCTGTTCGGCTACCAATTGGAGAAATTCGGGTATGCTTCGTCGTTTCCCACTCTCATGAGTGACAATGTAATAATCATTCTCGGACCAAAGAAGACATCCAAGAACTTTGGCATCCCTTCCCTTCTGATTCTCGAAATCGCGCTGAGTAATGGACATGGGTAACAACCATCGGCTATCGTTCGTACCCGAAAATCCTAACACTTGGTTGAGCAACAAGATCTGATGGCACCGTGACAGCACAATTTAATCACCTTTGATGAGTTTTTCTCGCTTCTCTGCTATATACCAACCAGGTCCTGAAAGTTTCCAGGGATATTTTTTTGCTTCCTTCGGGAAGACAACTCGCGAAAGATAGAAATCTATGACCGCTTGATTCCGGGTGAGGAGCGGGAATGTGACTTTATCCCACTTTCTGATGGTCTGAGATTTACATCATTGAGTTCCCGCAGGCATTTCTCAGCTGCTTCGCGGTGAGGCCGGTGTAATAGTAAGATCGACATGTGAGAATGATAGTGATGTCCGGATGGCCAAACTGGATGTTGGGTGCTGATACATCTTTAGCCCGGAAAGGAACGGCAAGCATTGTGGGTAGTGCGTGGAAACCAGTCCATAATCGACTCACCATTTCCACTCTGAAAGAGCGAACATGAGAATGTTCGAGGCTAGGAGGCCAGACCGCTCCATAAATGATTCTGGTCTGATCCTTTGGCGTATTCCTCCACCTCCACCTTCTTGACTGTATCAGGGACTTGAAGGACATTTTCATCAAATATGAAACGAAGGATAGCGTCCTGCAATGCCTGGCCGCCGGGAAGACAACGAAAGTCGAGATCAGAGAGCCATCCAGCATCACCTCGTCCGCAATAAATGCTACTAATCGTCGACCGGCATCGGAGGCTGGCACGATGTGAACGTGTTGGAATGATCCAGGTGGTCCGCATACATACTCTATGGAGCTGGTGTAATTCTTTGAAAGGACAGGAGCGCACTCTTTCACAAGTTGCTGAACTTGAAGCCCATTGTATAGATCAATTGGAAATGGGGATGAAGTATCTCGTCTCTCTCGTCCAGAATATCTCAGGCATGAAAGTCAATCTATTTTTGAAGCTCCAACCACTTGAGTGGGCTATCCAAATCCTGGTGAGTATCTTGATTAATTTGTGACTGGAATAGTAAGGAACCACTGACTCGGCGGAGAAATCCTTGTCGCTGTCGTCGTTGACTGATTGAGTGACCCACTGAAATATGTTATTCACAAGGCTGCCTTTTGTTACCTGGATTCGATAGTCAGTTGCCAGTGAATCAACTATCATCCACGAAATAATTAGCCATCATTTTCTGCAGCCGTTTTTCCATCTGGTGCACCTGAGGGGTGCTCTGGGTGACGTTCTGATGTGCTTGTTGTTGTATTAGCCCGTTTGTGGCGTCCTCACCGTGTCTGGCTCGCGTTGGTGTGGGCACTTCGTCGTGGTTGCCCGTTTCGACTTGCGCTGGACCTAGAGGCATGTAGGATGGTGGAATTGTCCTCTAGGGCGCTTCAAGTGAGTTTTTATTGATTGGATTACCGTCGTAATGATCTCCGTTGTTAGCTGTGGTCGATCGTGTGCGCATTGGCATCGAACGAGCCTTGAGACGCTGCGAATGCACGTCCTCTCTGATGTACTATGCCTGATGATGTGTGTACAAATGCCCACACGGGCGCCCTCGCCACGCGCTTCGTCCGAGTGCTGCTTTTTTTGCGCTGTCGGAAGGGTTTGTAGATGCATGGATTTAGCCTACATAGTCATTGTTTACACTATTCTAAGTTGGACCATGTGTATTGGCGTTAGCCACATGAGATCATTTAGTGAACTGAGCTGGATGAGACGACAGTCTACAAATCATCTAACGAGAGTATTACTATGATACTGCTAATTCATCTAGGTTGACATCGGGGACGGGACGGATCGTTGTCGAAGGTCGTTCCGTTGTCCAAATATGTTAATGTCACGTGATGCGGCGCTTGCCGATAGGCCGTATTTGGGCGTGTTAAAGTGATCAGGGCGACACTCGACTTGCTGTCTGTGAACATCCTCCTCCCATCGCACTAATCCCTGATAATCGCACTCAACATCGTACATCCTTACTTCTCGTTCTTCGCTCTTCTACAGGACATATCATCCTCTTACTCCTGTTCTCTCACTTTCCGGTCCTTGCATACTTTTGGTAAGCGCACTTTGGGTCCTTGCAGTATGGGGTATTAATCAAGCACGAGATCGCTTAGAATGGCTGCAGGAAAGTCGCAAAAGGACAAACAATCTTCGGCCGTTCCTTCTTTGGCTCCAACCTCCCGCACCCCAGTGCCTGCCGCCTCTATGCAACCCACTCTGTCTGCTGTGAATGGGAAGAAAGCCAAAAAGAAGAAGGGAAAGGGCAAGGAGACTCAGAGTGCTACCCTCCAGGATGGTGAACTCTACGATGACGTGTCGAACCTTGGAGATCCCGACATGCATTTACCGCCCATAAGTGGACTCTCTCCGCAGCTCGAGTCCCTTCATATCACCACTACCGGATATACGACGCTCTCTCAGACCAGCGCTGGAGTGACCACTCAAGTGCACGGCGAAATATTGGCTACTCCTGGCGATATTCATTGGCGCAATATCGAGGTGCAAGCAAATGGCCGAACTGGAGCAAGAACGGCCCCACTGAACTCACATCCTCCCTTACCGAAGACCAACGGAGCTAATGGACCAGTGTTGGCAGACGATGAGTATTGGTCGTCTTTTCCACCGCACATCAAAAACTTCGTGAGTCAGATAGCGATGTTGTTCGGTACCGAGTTCTGATCGAGGTCGTCAAGGCGCAAACGATGTACAATATCGCCCAGCAGATGGTGCAGTCAGACACGTACCTAAAAAACGGAACTGCGACGGCTACGGCGACAATGGCTACCAAGGGTGTGCCGGGTTATCCGCCTGGCGCATACCCGTCACTTCCTTTTGATCCATCCATATTTTCCGATCCCGCCTTTACACTATCCGTGGAGCAGGCGGCAGCGGCAGCACTAGGTGCGGTGTCACCGTCACCTGGCCAACCTCCTCGTGGCCCGTTGCCACAGACAAACGTTGTGCTTCTCAACGAATTTGAAGGAGGGGAGCACGAGTTTGCGGAGGAGGACTACTACAGTGAAGATGAGGTGGACGGCAACATTGAGGATGAAGATCTGGAAGACGAGTTTGACTTGGAGCCTCACCCGGCACGGCCTCGGACTGGACCGACAGCGACGAATCCGGATGCAGTCGCACACGTTGTTCTGAGTTACGGAGAGACGGCTGGTGGAAGACCGGCGCGCAAGACCGGAGTTAGCACTAAGACTAGCATTACTACTAAGCAGAACAAGCAGACAAAGACTGCTAAGAGTCCGGCTGAAGCTCCGGTGGCTCGTTCCGTGCCGAACACGGCAACCGCGGGAGAGTTTCGGCCGGCAAGCTCGGCACCGGAGACTGGACCGGAAAAGGGCGGGATACGTCCCACGGGAGCGGTGGATTTGACAAAGCGTCCTCCTCTCACCGCCGCCAACGCCATGCCACCGACAAGAAAAGAAAACTTGACTTCGAACCCTCCCCCAAGCTCTCGTGCACAGGGAAAACAACCAATGGCCTACCCACCCACCGCAGCTACCGCTACCACTACCACCACTACTAATAGTGCCACCACTGCCCTCCCCGCCAATGCCCAACAGCCCGCCAGGACCGCACGGGCTCAATCAAAGGCACCGATATCAACCAACCCATATTCGCATAATCACACCCATCACCACCCATCGCCCCCGTCTTCGAACGCATCTACTCCCCACAAACCTCGTCCACCCGCTGCCACTCCGTCCACCAAGCCTCCCCAAAATAACAACAAGATCTGGAGCACGAGCACGACCGAGGAGCGCGAACGGATCAAAGAGTTTTGGCTCGGCCTCGGTGAGGATGAGCGTCACAATTTGGTCAAGATCGAGAAGGATACCGTTTTGAAGAAGATGAAGGAACAGCAGAAGCACAGTTGCAGCTGTGCCGTCTGTGGGCGGAAGCGGTTCGTACCCTTTTCACATGTTTTGTTGGACAGGCTGAACGAACAGCTGACGTGTCCTGACTTTTGCCTTTGCTCCGTACCCTCCCCTGGTCGATCGCATCGCGAAAAATTTTCTGCACACCTCCCATCCCTCTGGTCGCTTGATCAATGGACTTGCAGACATGCGATCGAGGAAGAGCTTGAGGTACTGTACGATGCTTATTACGAGGAGCTAGAACAGTACG
This sequence comes from Chiua virens, assembly GCA_019787685.1. Classification (NCBI taxonomy): domain Eukaryota; kingdom Fungi; phylum Basidiomycota; class Agaricomycetes; order Boletales; family Boletaceae; genus Chiua; species Chiua virens. The sequence continues at coordinate 1,570,113 of JAHNUO010000013.1, forward strand.
CGAACTATCAGCAGCGCTATGTCAATTCCGGCGGCACCATACCACCACCACCTGGTCCAGGTCCTTTTCCTGGCAGCGTCGAGCTCGATAAGAACGGCGCTGTCATTGGCCATCCTCACACCAAACCCACACATCATCCTCCACGGTCAAACAGAACACCCGCTCTCACAAACGGCCGAAAGCCCCCGAAACACGAGAGCGAGTTTGATGATGACGAAGGTGATGACGATGACTATGAGGAAGAGGACGAGTACGACGACGACGACGAGGAGGAGGAGGAGGAGGAGGAGGAGGAAGGTGCGGAGGAGGAGGATGATGACGTGAAGCCCCGAGATCGAAGAAATACCGGTTCACGTGGGCGTAGGCCGGTGAACGGCAACAAAGCGAACGGCCGAGATGGGTTATTTAATTTGGGCAGTAGCCTCACCGTAACAGGTTCGTCACCCTTATCTGCGCCCTCACTTTTCTCATAGTTGCCACAGGCCCCAACAATATCCTGACCGTCGCCGATGATTTATTGAAAAACGATGGACAAAAGTTTTTGGAGATGATGGAGCAGCTTGCCGAGCGCCGAATGCAGCGCGAAGAGGAAGCAGCGGCCGATGTGGAGGATGATAGTGATATCGATGACGATGACGAGGGTGATGACGAAGATGAAGAAGAGGATGACGAGGATGACGAGGATGATGACGAAGAGGTAAGATCTCAATGGTGGCTTTCCCTCCTCATACTCAGCAATCTTTACAACCTGAAGGTCATGACCGAGGAGCAGAAGATGGAGGAGGGAAAACGGATGTTCTCTATATTTGCGGCCCGCATGTTCGAGCAACGCGTTCTTCAAGCATACCGCGAAAAGGTTGCGCAGGAGCGTCAACAACAGTTGCTCCGTGAGCTTGAGGACGAAGACAAGCTCACGAAAGAACGCGAGGCCAAGAAACAGACGCAGAACCAGAAGAAGAAGGACAAGAAAAGGTATGCTGAACGTCTACTTTGCTTTGCAAGTGTGACCCAACCCTGGTTCAGGCTACAGAAACAAGCCAAGGATGAAGAGCGAGCAGCTAAGGCTGTAGAGAAAGCGGTCGAGGAAGCGGCTTTGAAGGCCAAGCAACAAGCCCACGAGGAGGAGTTGCGCAAGAAAAAGGAGGAAGATAAAGCTAAACGCGAAGCTGCTCGCAAGGCTGCTGAAGAGGAGAAGCAGCGCAAGGACGAAGAGCGTCGCAAGCGCCTCACTGAGGAGAGAGAGCGGGAGGCTGAGCGGGAACGCAGGCGCAAAGAGAAGGAGGAAAAATTGAGACAGGAAAGACGTGAAAGGGAGGAGAAGGAGCGTAAAGCCAGGGAAGAACGAGAGGATAAAGCGGCTGCTGAGAAGGCAGCGCGCGAAACTGCCAAGAAGGAACAGCAGGAGAAGGAGGAGCGAGAGAAGAAGCTGACCAAGGAACGAGAGGAGAAGGCTGAAAAGGAACGTGTTGCACAACAACAACGCGCCACAGCCAAAAGCGCTCGCCAACCTACATCTCCTCGCGCCTCGGGATCCGCTCAACGTTCGCAGAGCACTAATGGCTCGACGAAGAAGATACTGAACAAGCCCGTCGCTACATCCGCCGCTTCTTCCACTCCCAGTCGCGCCACGCCTCAACGACCCTCGGTTTCTACGTCTCAGTCTGCTACTCCTGTTGTTCCGTCTACTCCGAGTGCCTTCTCACTTCCCGTGGCCCCCTTGTATCCTCCAGCCCCGGGGATGGTTCCACCATCGACAACGCTCCCTCCGTTTGCGCCGCCTCCGCCATTCGGAGTCTTTGGACCTGGCCCTTCAATGTCTCAAGGGCCTCCTCCCTCACTGGCCCCCTCTGCTCTCCCGAGAGGCTTTGGGTCGCCCTCGCCGTTCGACCCACCTTTTAGCCGTGGCCTTCCTCAACCCGCGCCAATCGGACCTCCTTCGAAAGCGGTCCCGAACCCTCTCGCTTCCCCGACATTAATCCCTGCCGGTCCTTCCAGAAAGGCCTCATTGCCGGAGCCCGGTCCTGTTGCGAGGCCGGTCTCGATAGCTCCGATCGCGCCACCAGCCCCTATAGCCCCCATCGCGCGACCCACGACTGGTGAGGCATCGGGATCTGGATCTGGATCCCCCGTCCGTCGGTCTCCCAGTCCAAAGGGCGTGCTAGGATCGTCTGCGCTCGCGGCGGACGATGACGAGGTTGTCCCACCTCCCGGCAGGCGTGGTACGGTGCCTGGTGTTGTCGGTCAGTCTTGGGCTACGACGACCAACTCCCGATCAGGTGCTGAATCACGACCGCCCTGGGGCCCTCCCGCACCTTTACCTGCCTTCGGCTCACCACGACCTCCCCCAATGGGTGGCTCGCTGTGGGGGAACATGGGTCCTGATCCATCCTGGCAATCCCCCGCAGGCTTTTTCCCAAACACCTTTGTCAATCCCATCAATCCCTCTTCACCCCCCCACGCTGGCAATTGAAGCTGTAACACTCAGTCGTATTTACCTCCCTAGTAGCCCCTTATTGTGTTTTTTACCCTTCAGACGTTTTTCGGCATCCACCAACCACGCGCAGACGTTTCCCCCCTCACGCTTTGCTTCATCTACAATATCCCGTCCGGTCGGTTGGTAGTAGGTTTCCGAAGTTACACAACGCACAAATTCATCATAAAGATTTGAAAAAGTTTCCTGACCCAAGTCTGAAAAAAGTTATGATCTTTCCTTTCCCTGAAAGTGTAAGACCACCAGAAGTGCCCAACTATATTACAGAAATGAGGCAAGAGGAACTTGCCGTGGCGGGCATACCTTTACACTGCCCGCCTGTTGAGGTCTTGGACTACTGTACGATCCACACGGAAGTCCAGTCAGGACCTACCTAGTCGGCACAAAACCAACACATGCGGCATCCGCATTGCAAGTGGCCAGCGCTCATTTCATTCATAACTCTAGCCAGCGCCCGGATCGTTCCGTTGCCCCACATCCACTCAGTTTTGCACGCTGCGTTCAAGCGCTGCAACGCGTGGTTTCCTCCGTGCATAAATGGAGTACATTCCTACTGACGCTTCACCCAATCTTGGCTTAGTTCTCCGACCTTGATATTCGAAGAACATCAGCTCACTTTGGGCAGCTTTCCTAATTTTTGTTTGCAATGACGATGCAGGAGTGTTCGACTCGGACCCCTCGAGTATGGAAGTGTTCAGGACCTGTAACTCCGAGCTCCAGAAACCTTGTGGTGTGCATTGACGGCACATCGAATCAGTTTGGTATCAAGGTAACAACTGTTCAACTTACGTTATGGACGTTCGTTGGCAGAATATGAACATTGTCGAGCTCTACAGTCACATCAAGAAGGATGATAGACAACTAACATATTACAGCAGTGGGCTTGGCACGATCGCCAAGGCTGCTGGTGCATCCTTTGGCCATCGTGCGTCCAATAGCCTAGATATGCTTTTTGGCCGGTATGCCGTCAGACAAATAACCTAGTGGGAGATGATTCACCTTCAGAACAGGAAACTACAGCAGGTCATCATGGCCTCTTACCTGGCTTTCCGACAACTATCAAGACGGGGATAAGATCTTTTTGTTGGGTAAGATATTTACTAGCAGTACAGTACGAACGCTGACGCTTTGTGTATGTATCAGGTTACTCACCCGGTGCTTACCAAGTTCGAGCACTGGCGGGTATGATTGCTCGACTCCCCACGAGTACCGGCTGCTGCTGCAGCTACTGAAACATGATAGGTTGGACTACTTCTCCCCGGCAATGATGAACAGATACCGTTGTAAGATCTCTCATCACTCAGGCCTCAGGTCTTGACGCCTCTGATATGATTGCAGTGCTTTCGATTTGTACTCGAAAAAAGCCGATTACGGTGTCCTGGCTGAGACCTTCCAGGAAACGTTCTGTCGAAAGGACGTTCATGTCCATTTCGTTGGGGTATGGTGAGTTTTTTCGTGTGCGTTGTCTGATTGCGTATTTAGCACCACGACTATTTCAGGGACACTGTATCAGTTGTTGGTCTCGGCAGGAACAAGACATTACCTTGCACGACGAGTTCCTGCGACCATATCTGCTATTTCCGGCATGCATTAGCCTTGGACGAAAGACGTGTCAAGTTTTTGCCCGAGTACATGTATGGTGGACGATCCAGTGCTTGTGGCGACGGGCGTATCAAGGAGGTTTGGTTTGCGGGATGTCATTCGGACGTGTACGTCGACCATCAGCTGAGCGTGGTTGCCATTCTAACCCGTGGGTCATTAGCGGTGGCGGAAATCGACGTAACGAGAAGTTACAGTCAGGGGACATACCTTTGTTGTGGATGCGGAGTCAAGCCATTGCTGCGGGACTCGAGGTGAGGCCCCCTGACGTGATGTGGAAGATCGACGTTCTGAAAGCTAATTACGTCTTCCTTGACGGTGTGGTGGTGGCCGCTAGAAGTGTTGCCTCTCAAACGTCTGCTCTGCTACAATTCAGATCGGCATACTAGCAGGTGAAGTAGATCGATGTCATTTAAACGCTATCTCACTGTTCCATAGGCCCCACCTTGGGGAACCCCGAAAGATCCTGCCAGGAAAAAAGGTGCACGTGTCCGTGTCATTCAAGAACAATTACAAGCCTTATTCATAATTCTTCAACAACCCCGTAGGATGGCCAGAGCCTATGTTTTGGAATGATCCGGCTAGTCATCGGCGACTTAGAGAACTATCAGACGTGTGGGAGAAGGACATTTTCGACGAAACCTCCATTCGAACATTACTCGACGATCTCGAAGGAGGCAAGTCGAACCCGGACGCCGCGCTGGACCAGCTGGCGTTCATGGCGAACTTCGGTGGCTTCCTGTTTCTCATCTTTCTCAAATTCTACTGATAATGCTTGTTCAGATGTCGGCAAACATGCCATTCTTGCCCGTCCGAATGCAAAGGAAGTTTTGGCCGACTTCTTAAAGAACAAAGACAGAGTGATACGCCTCAGCACTGCAGCCATATATTGTGAATTGAACTGGCCTCTGGAGGCGGACCACGGCGACCTGGTTCAGCAAGTTATTGACGACGTTTCTGAGCTTCTGAAAAGCGAGCAACATCGGCGTCGGGCTTGCATGTACTTACCATCCCTCTGCGAGCGGGAGGACTGGAAGGTAGGACTGATCAGTGAAGATAACCTAAAGATGCTCGTCCAATTCTGCGACAACACACGCATCGTCAGAAATGAAGAAGGAACTTCGATGATTGCTTTCCATGGCGCACAAGCTTTGGGTATGTTGATGAAGTATACGTTGACGGCTTTCACCCTTTTGTGAAGTCTGTCTTGAGGATGTCTCCGCACCATTGACAGTGGACCCCGACATCGCCGAGAGGCTCATCAAAATGGGTAGGGTGACTGATATTACCCAGGCGTTGCATTCAAATTGTAAGTGATGTGGTTCGAGTGATGATGCACTGGGCTTACGTCGATCTGATCAGGCAAGCCTGTGAGGGTTGCCGTATTGAACATTGTGGACGGGTTGGCACAACACAGTGAGTAGGTCCTTGCGGCTCCTAAATGGCTCGCTGACATGCCCCAGAAAATGGAAGGACGACCATGAAAGCAGGGCCCATTGTCGCCACGCTTTTGAAGCTGGTCAAGCAATTCGACGATTTCGTGGCACCGGCAGCCATTCGCGTTCTTTGTTCCCTCCTTTCGGAAGGTTCGTCCATATTGATGCGTCGACGAAAGAGGATGTCCGAGTCACGTTGTCCGAAGGGCACCTGCGGAGGCTCGCGAAACAGGCACATAGTCATGTTCCAAGCAAACGCGACGGTGCTATTATTGCCTTGGTGACCCTCGGAGATACCGAAGGTGTGCAGTTTGGTGTTTCATTCTGGCTGGAAATTTAATGTCTCACTCGGTATGTAGTGAAGACCGACGTGATGGATGCCATCAATAGAGCGAAAACGATACAAGTCCTCGTTGGTCGGCTTAAGCAGAAAGCGACTGCATTGTCAGCTGCTTCGACACTGGCGCGCCTCGTGGAACTCGGTAGGGCTAACAACCCGGTGAACGGCAATGAGGAAGTTTTCTCATACCGCCTGGACAGACGATGTTGCTGTGATATTGTCTAGCGAAGAGTCCGGTGCGAACGTCTCTATCGTAGGCATGCTTCAGGAGCAACGGCCTGACGGCTTGCGGGGAGAAGATGGCCTTCAGGTTCTATCTAAATTGCTTGAATGCGGTCAGTTTTATCTACAGCGTTTGTCCAGTTCTTTGAACCGATTGCGTTCACAGAGCAGTTGCGTTCTGCCGTCCTGAAAGCGGACGCTATCGATGTGCTGCGTGGCATGATCGACCCTACACGCTATGGAAGGACTTATGCAGCTCTGCATTATCTTCGAGTCATTGCAAGCTTTGGCAGGCCCCCTTTCTTGCCGCTTTCAGTATCCTCGAAAGATGAGGATGGGGCCGAATGTGCGCAACCGAGTAGTGACATGGAGGAATTAATTCGGCGCGTGGTGAACGCGTTGCGAGTTCCGCGTAGGAGGGTCCAGAGGATCGCCGTGGAAACATTGCGGCTCCTCTCTGCACAGGGTCCGTCACTTTATTTTCGACGCGAAACTTGATATTCATGCTTCCACACAGTGAATCTCCGCGGTGCGATGGTGACCAGTCTTTGGTCCGTTGCACAGAAACAATTCATGAAAAGGTCCTGACGGAGGACGTGTTCTGGAACCTGAGTCATGATTATTATGATAGGCTGTCGAGGCTGGAATACGACAACAAGGGCAGGGGCCCATACAATGGTGCGTCTCTTCTCCCCATTCTCGTGCCTTGGACTGACGCCTTGGACAGCTGAGGTATACGCGTCCGTCGGGCGCATGATTAAGCTGATCCAGGCACGTGAGGGCGATGAACCCACAGGCGCGCAAAGCGAGCGGGCAGGTACCCATGCTGAGGACAGGTGGCTTGAACCCGTATCGTATGAGCTCACGCAGAACAGATGGCAAGGCATGTATTGGGTCGCGGCAGCGATTCGCTCCCCGTCGTTGTCGCAGCGGGTGTACAGGGATCCATGGCAAGAGGGGTGATGACAGCCATGGCGGAAGCGTGTATTCCCTCCGTATGCACGCGTGTGGCAGAGGATCCGAGTCGTCCGATCAGAGTCCCTCGGGTTGCGTCGCCGTAGTGCAGCACGGCTCGGAGTGTAACTTTTTGCCCTTCAAGTTGTTCTCGTGATTGAGGAGTGACTCTTCTTGTTGCCGATGAGCGCTTGAACGGTAACTCACGGCCACAATGGCAGGCCCACAACCAAGCTGTTCCCTGTGACGGGTTAGCAGGTTTTCTTCATAGTCTCGGACTTACGTAAAAGTGGCCGAACAGGTTCGAAGTTCAAGTCGTGACGGATTGCGAGGCCCGAGCTCAGTAGTACATGTAGTCGATCCGAGTCCCTCGACTAGCGCTATCGTGTTCATGTCACGATGGCTAGAACAAGCCTGACACTCAGACTATTACCATCTGTCAGTTTCCTTTCCATCCTAACACTGAATGATGAAACTTCGATCTGACTTCAAGCCGTAGCATCAAAGGCTTTGCTCCTGTGTAACTCCAAAGCCTGGTCAAGATCTAAGCCGTAGAGGATGAACAATCAAAGTTCCCAGTGCCGCCACTTTAGCTCCGCTGCAATTCTGAGGCTGTAATCTGGTATTGGATCACCTAGCCATCTTTCCGAGATATGTATGAAGATCCTTGGAAATATTACGGGGTCGGTCCCAGGCAGCAGGCTACGTTTACTCGAGGCTCCAATGAACCACTTTTACCTCTCTAGCCCATATGTTCTCAATGATACACTTGGGAGGATTTTGTACTTACAATTCAAACCTTTGAATCTCGGAACCAGATCACCTTGACCAATCAAGAAATCACAACATTCGCACAAGCTATCCAGAGGGATACCGTCAGTCTCTCCGTCTCATGTTTCTTCATAGTCCTGAACATATTGATCCGGGATCTTTACAGAATCTCTTGGTGTCAGGAAACCCCATTCGAGCGGGAGTGTGGACTATTGCCCCGACTGAGGTGCAAGACCAATATGTGTAAGCATGCTTTCTCCCACTGACTATTCAGCTTGTTGATGACGGTTTCTGTGCATCACGGTGCATTTTGGATTCTTTTCGACGACACCCTCTTGCATGGACCCTTTCGGATCCCTTGAAGTCAGTGGCGCCGTGGACGGAACTCCAGTGAGTGCACGCATCCTTTTATACGTGTCGCAAGATCTCATTTTGTCGACAATTGTTTTTCGCCTATCATGGTACGTAGATCATTTTGAAAGAGGTTGCTAACTTGAATCCCCCACAGGGCGAGCAAATATGGAAGTTTAACGTGGTTCCCGTTCCCGGATTGGATCAGACAATGATGCGAAGGTCTTTATTTACTATGCTTTGAAGTGACCAATATATGCTTCAATATGTGAAGTTCGTACAATTGTTCACGGAGTGGTTCAGCCCCAGCGTACCCTGTTCCGAGTCGGTCCAATATTATATATGCATTACTAAGATCGTAATCTGATTAAATAGGCAGCGATTTATATAAATACTATCATCTTGAGAATATGTACATGCAAGTGACCAGTACATCTGCACGACTCGGGACGATAGCGCCTCACAAAGCATTTGGCAAGAGTGCATGGCTCGGAGTAAACAGACCATCCGTCACTGACAAATATTTGATCCAATCTTGACTCTTCAATGATTTGGTGGTGCTGTCTCTTTCTGTCGTGACGATGAAATTTACCAATCTGCCCAGAATGTTGACCCGGGATACCGAGGTAACACTAGACTAGAAAAAACCTGTCCTCATTATGTTCTTTTCATCCAAACTCGACAACGTCGTGATTAGGATTCAAGCCAGAGCACATATCTCTCCATACGTAACCAAAGTCTGGCAAGTCGAGTTTCGTCCAAATCAGAACAAGCAATCTTCATAGACCATTCTTCGTACGTTTATGTACATGCTAGTATTACACTCTGTTCAGCCGGCGTACACGATGCATATTCCTGAGCATGGTGGGACAATCAGGAACCTTTGGTCAAAGTGACACTATAAAGGTTGTCCTCGTCGGCGAGCGAGTACAACTGCCGGAGCGCAGCGGCCACTTCTGGCTTCGAAGCAGTCTGCTTCTGAGCCTATCCACAATCCATGGAATTAGCCCATCCCAAAGTCACTCCAAATCCGGAGTCTGTCACATACCTCCACCGTGGGCCACCCAGATACGATGATATACTTGTTCTCGTCCTCGCGAGTTTGTCCATACACGAGCATGTTTCCGCTCGCCTCTGAACGCTTGGATAAGATATCGACGACTGCCCCATGATTTCCAGGGTCCTTGAGGGTGATGATCACCATTTCGGTGACGGGTTGGTCGAACGCAACGGCCGGACCCGAAAACTGGACATGGTATATTTTATGCTCGGTAGTGCCAGTCGGGTTCTGGCCTGATAAGACCGGCTTCAAATCGTTGACGACGTCCGTATAAGACGGGCTTTTAACGACCTTCTGGTGCTGCTCATAACTGTCCCACTCTACAAGACACGAGGAATTAAAAATCAGTGACAATAAGGGGGACGGAGGACTCACGGACGATGATGAAGCCGCCTTTGGGGTTCTCAGCCTCCACGCCCGTATAAAATGACCTGTCGGATGTCTGGCTTTGTTGGACATGTGGCTAGACGAGCGTCACTCACGGGTTCACTCCCAATGTTTTAATCTGCTTGAAAGTGGACAGCAGAGGTTCAGGAGTGGGAAACGAGTCATTGGAGTTGATGATAACAATTTCGGTGGTTGGGACAGGCATTTCGTTCAGTGGGTTAATGAGAAAACCTAAGGATACATCTCTGCGTTTGCGGGCTGCCTTTATACTCGTTCAATGAGGTAAAGGTGCTTCGAGTCCCACGTCAGCTGCAATTGAAAAGTCGCTGTCACCCTAAAAGATTTCTGAGAAGTCCTGGGAGTAATCCGTTGGTTTACTGGTGCACGAGATCGGGCCTAAGTCCGCCACCATCATGAATCTGGGCGATGGGTTTGACATTGGGTTATCATCCCCGGGCCGCAATTGGTAGAACGACGTCGAGTCGTGCAATGGATTTCGTAGCAGACAGCGATCCCTGTGTCTCTGTGTCGATGTCAGATTCGGATGGCTATAGGATGTATAGTGTCGGTACATAACTGTACCTTGTACAAGCCAGTGGCACGTGGTCACGGATTGAGCGAATCTTGATACCACTGGCGTTTGCTTCAAATTCGAAATCTGAGACGGCTGCGGAGGAGAGATACGAAAGCACTCCTCGATGGAGATAGTTCAGACCTGTCTGAAATTGTCGATCCGCTTCGACTCCAGTTTTGCCCACCTCCGCGATCAGTGAGACCTGTGTTTGAGGCCGAGGATCGCGAGACAGCAGACTTGGCATTCAGTCGAGAGGAGAGACGACGCTCGACTCATTCGTTTGTATTGGATGAATGTAGTCGCTTGCCAGGAAGATGCAGTAGTGGGTACCTCGCGAATGAACTCACTGCACTGGTACTGTATACCTCTTACCAGAGAATATATTATACGTGGATCGAGTCGTGTCTTGGCCAGCGGTGAATTTTTGTGGAAGTCGTGTCAGTGTCAATCGCGCGTTGTTCGCTGGGGTCTAAACTGTCCACTTTTCATGAAAGAACCGGACCTTTTCTCATCCATTCAATTGTCCACATACGCCTGCCCTAAATTTCGAAATGGGCTCAGCTGCCGGCTCACACTTGATTAAATCAGAACCTTGCAACCAGGTAAGACTTCAATTAGAAATTATTTTTTATTCCTTCTGGACTCGGACGCCGAATCCAAGGATGAGACTTTATTTTGTTCAGTTATCCCTGTCTTAACGTTCATGTCGAGACGCATGTTGTTCAACTCTGACCCTTATTTTATTGTCTCTTGGTCAACGTGACTCGTGTGCTCACATTTCGTACCACCCTTCGCAGGAACTCCGTTTGAGGGTGGGACTCGTCCCAACTACGAGCAATCCTTTTGTCATGCGGAACATTTTTTCAACTCGTTGTGCGATTCATCTGAATGTGACACATTCCTTGAATCAAGCCCAAATTTGATGGTCAGAAGGTAGTCGGCATTCCGCTAGTATTTCGTAGACTGTTGATGACCTCGTGGTGCCGGCACCTCAAAGGGGCGGTTGGCCGATCTTGCGTGCGCGTGTTGCGCCAAATCGGTGACTCACAATCTGTTCAAGCTATTCACCATGATTGCGTCGAAATATCCAAAACCAGGAAGCGGATGAACGGGATCCCGTTTAACCTATGTGTCAGGCTGAACATTTTGGCCGTCGCTACTTGAGGATGCATTCGTGCATTCCGAGGCTCCACCGGATGCCGATGGGCAGTCGTCAATGCTGTGGTTGGTAAGTCCATTCGATCCGATCCGCGAAGTGATACTGGCGACTGAATTGCAGGTCGCCAAAGAGGAGAGAGGCTGCCCAGCAGCGGGGGGCTGGAAGGTACGGGTTTCAAGTAGTCCTCACCCGTTAGTATATGATTTTTCCCTTGGCGCAACTTGAATGTCATGATGACAGGTGGAACTTTGGGAAGATCAGACATGGTGCGGGAGGCGGTGTGCGCTAGCGAATTTTCGAGTACTTGCATTTTCCGTGTGGAAACGAGTGCAGCGCCCACAAGCAACGCCGCCGCCGCGACGGCAAGTTACTCCCACTGTGGGCATGAGTCCAAATATTGGGACGAGTGAGTTGGAGTTTGTGGGGTAGGTGAAAGTGTGTTCATGGTTGAGAACGTTGTTTGGAGACATCAATGTCATGACTTGGAAATTTGGCACTGTTTCTTGAACAGTGATCTCGCAATTCGTTTCAGTCTAGAACTGGTAGGGAAAACATCCCAAAGATGCCATGCTGGCAAAACCTCGTTGTAAACATGACTTGGATGGTTGCTGCAGCCACGTTGACTATGCTGGGAGTAACAGAAAGCATCTGTGGTGACCCGTATGCTTCAGGTTAGGACATGTATCGTTGGGAGACATGTCCTACGTTGTTGAACACCTTCAAATATTCTACCCCCTGTATAAACTCCCTTTCGTGGTGTCATTTAGGTTACTTTAAACGCTATGCATCCACCACAAATGCCTCAGAACCCACAGGGCCCAACGTGAACCCGCCCGTCACTGGTTCAGACATTACATGTATACTTAAGTTCTAAATTTTCACGGTGGATTACTTTTCTGGCGACTAGCCTTATTTTTTTTGTTTGCGGCAGACCTTTTTTGCGATGTGAGCCTTACTTTTTTATCATGCAGACCCCTTTTTCTAATTAAATGTGCAGACGTTACGCCATAAGTTATGTTTCAACTTTTCTAATTCCGCTCGATACTTCGTTGATCCATCGTATCTCGTACATCAAAGAATCCTGCGCCCTACTCGGGAATACATAACGGAGAGGGGGGTAATCTATTAGGAGCATTGTGACTGGTCAGCGAATTCTTCATGGGGGCTGATCGGTCGCAGTAGTCGACCCGACCATCGAAAAAAGTTTTGGAGCATGGGGACATCGTGTCATCAAATGAGATAACGGCGCCCGCAAGATGCCCATCACATGTCAGCACCTGATGCTATTAATTGATTAAGCTGATAAACCATCCGTGAAGATACAGTAAGAGTCCGGACTCTGGGAGTTAGTACACGAAGGGTGCGCAATTGCAGTCCGATGCAATGCATCTGGTTGAGAATGAGGTGACAAGGTTGGGGTAAATTGTTGTCGCGACGAGTGTGGTTGGTTGTAGTACCTTCCTTTTTCACCATGACAAAGTCGATCTCGAAGTACCAGTGGCCACTCAATCCAACTTCCAAGTCCAGCGGCGTAGGCGACCACGACGGAGCTTCCAGCCATCCGCCGAAACAACCCAAGATCAATGCCTTTTTCTCGCGCGCGTCTCCCTCAGTAAGACGGCGACACAAACGCTGGTGCTAGCGGCGAACGCAAATCATGTTAAAGAAGGATATTGGTCTCGAGGGGACTGGTGCGATGACGGTCTATATGAGCGGCATAGAGTGACGGGCGGGTTCACGTTGGGCCCTGTAGGTTCCGTGACATTTGTGGTGGATGCATAACATTTTATGTAACCTAGATGACACTACGAAAGAGGTTTTGCACGAGGATATTCAACAACGTAGGGTGTACAACGATACGCGTCCTAACCTGAAGCATACGGGTCACCACAGATTCTTTCTGTTACTCCCAGCCATAGCCAGCGTGGCAGCAGTAGCCATCGATCTGTCCCCAAGCAACGTTCTTCATCATAAACACACTTACACCCACCCCACGAACTCCAACTCACTCCCCGATATTTGAACTCATGCCCACAGGGGTAACTTGTCGTCGCGGCGGCGGGGTTGCTTGTACTCACAAGTTTGCTAGCACACACCGCCTCCCGCGTGTCTAATCGTCCCATTCAAGTTGCGCCAAGGAACAAACCATGTACTAACGGATGAGGACTACCTGAAACCCGACCTTCTAGCCCTCCCGCTGCTGGGCAGTCTCACTCCTCTTTGGAGACCTGTAATTCAATCGTCAGTATCACCTCGCGGATCGGATCGAATCGAATGGACTTACCAACCACAGCCTCGACGACTGTCCATTTGGCATTTGGTGAGCCTCGGAATGCACGAATCCCTCCCCAATAGCGACGGACAAAAAAAGGTTACACGGGATCCCACTCATCCGCTTCCTCGTTTGGGGGTATTTCGACGCAACCACACGCAAGATCGGCCAACCACCCCTTCGAGGTGCCGGCACCACGAGGTCATCAACAGTCTACGAAATACTAGCGGAATGCCGACTACCTTCTGACTACCAAATTTGTCACATTCAGATGAATCGCACGACGAGTTGAAAAATGTTCTGGCATAACAAAGGGACTGCGCGTAGTTAAGATGAGTCCTACCCTCAAACGGAGTTCCTGCAAAGGATGGTACAAAATGTGAGCACACGAGTCACGTTGACCAAGAGACAATAAAATAAGGGTCAGAGTTGAACAACATGCGTCCCGACATGAGCGTTAAGACAGGGATAACTGAACAAAATAAAGTCTCATCCTTGGATTCGGCGTCCGAGTCCAGAAGGAATAAAAAATAATTTCTAATTGAAGTCTTACCTGGTTGCAAGGTTCTGATTTAATCAAGTGTGAGCCGGCAGCTGAGCCCATTTCGAAATTTAGGGCAGGCGTACGTGGACAATTGAATGGATGAGAAAAGGTCCGGTTCTTTCATGAAAAGTGGACAGTTTAGACCCAGCGAACAACGCGCGATTGACACTGACACGACTTCCACAAAAATTCACCGCTGGCCAAGACACGACTCGATCCACGTATAATATATTCTCTGGTAAGAGGTATACAGTACCAGTGCAGTGAGTTCATTCGCGAGGTATCCACTACGACATCTACCTGGCAAGCGACTACATTCATCCAATACAAACGAATCAGTCGAGCGTTGTTGTCTCTCCTCTCGACTGAATGCCAAGTCTGCTGTCTCGCGATCCTCGGCCTCAAACACAGGTCTCACTGATCGCGGAGGTGGGCAAAACTGGAGTCGAAGCGGATCGACAATTTCAGACAGGTCTGAACTATCTCCATCGAGGAGTGCTTTCGTATCTCTCCTCCGCAGCCGTCTCAGATTTCGAATTTGAAGCAAACGCCAGTGGTATCAAGATTCGCTCAATCCGTGACTACGTGCCACTGGCTTATACAAGGTACAGTTATGTACCGATACTATACATCCTATAGCTATCCGAATCTGACATCGACACAGAGACACAGGGATCGCTGTCTGCTACGAAATTCATTGCATGACTCGATGTCGTTCGGCCAATTGCGGCCCGGGGATGATAACCCAATGTCAAACCCATCGCCCAGATTCATGATGGTGGCGGACTTAGGCCCGATCTCGTGCACCAGTAAACCAACGGATTACTCCCAGAACTTCTCAGAAATCTTTTAGGGTGACAGCGACTTTTCAATTGCAGCTGACGTGGGACTCGAAGCACCTTTACCTCATTGAACGAGTATAAAGGCAGCCCGCAAACGCAGAGATGTATCCTTAGGTTTTCTCATTAACCCACTGAACGAAATGCCTGTCCCAACCACCGAAATTGTTATCATCAACTCCAATGACTCGTTTCCCACTCCTGAACCTCTGCTGTCCACTTTCAAGCAGATTAAAACATTGGGAGTGAACCCGTGAGTGACGCTCGTCTAGCCACATGCCCAACAAAGCCAGACATCCGACAGGTCATTTTATACGGGCGTGGAGGCTGAGAACCCCAAAGGCGGCTTCATCATCGTCCGTGAGTCTTCCGTCCCCCCTATTGCCACTGATTTTTAATTCCTCGTGTCTTGTAGAGTGGGACAGTTATGAGCAGCACCAGAAGGTCGTTAAAAGCCCGTCTTATACGGACGTCGTCAACGATTTGAAGCCGGTCTTATCAGGCCAGAACCCGACTGGCACTACCGAGCATAAAATATACCATGTCCAGTTTTCGGGTCCGGCCGTTGCGTTCGACCAACCCGTCACCGAAATGGTGATCATCACCCTCAAGGACCCTGGAAATCATGGGGCAGTCGTCGATATCTTATCCAAGCGTTCAGAGGCGAGCGGAAACATGCTCGTGTATGGACAAACTCGCGAGGACGAGAACAAGTATATCATCGTATCTGGGTGGCCCACGGTGCAGGTATGTGATAGACTCCGGATTTGAAGTGACTTTGGGATGGGCTAATTCCATGGATTGTGGATAGGCTCAGAAGCAGACTGCTTCGAAGCCAGAAGTGGCTGCTGCGCTCCGGCAGTTGTACTCGCTCGCCGACGAGGACAACCTTTATAGTGTCACTTTGACCAAAGGTTCCTGATTGTCGCACCATGCTCAGGAATATGTATCGTGTACGCCGGCTAAACAGAGTGTAATACTAGCATGTACATAAACGTACGAAGAATGGTCTATGAAGATTGCTTGTTCCGATCTGGATAAAATTCGACTTGCCAGACTTTGGTTACGTATGGAGAAATATGTGCTCTGGCTTGAATCCTAATCACGACGTTGTCGAGTTTGGATGAAAAGAACATAATGAGGACAGGTTTGTTCTAGTCTAGTGTTACCTCCGTATCCCGGATCAACACTCCAGGCAGATTGGTCAATTTCACCGTCACGACAGAAAGAGACAGCATCACCAAATCATTGAACAGTCAAGATTGCATCAAATATTTGTCAGTGACGGATGGTCTGTGTACTCCGAACCATGCACTCTTGCCAAATGCTTTGTGAGGCGCTATCGTCCCGAGTCGTGCAGTTTTATTGAGTTTATTGCCAATTTATTGGTCACTTGTATGTGCATATAGTTGAGATGATAGTATTCAAATCGCTACCTATTTAATCTGATTAACATGCTGTTACACTAAGATACTACGATTACTTAATCACACAGCCACACGTAGATTTACATATGAGACTGACTGACTCAGATCAGCAAAACCCAATCGAGGCTGTACAAATTGAGTCCCCAGACTGCTCCTTATATCCACAGAAGCCCCAGAAGCCCCAGAAGCCCCCAGCAAAAAAGTGTTTTGCTGGCTCGGAGGTTTGCCCGCTTTCAAAACAAAGCACAAATGCATCATAAATCGCATAGTATTGGGTCAGAGATGATAAGTTACGCTTTTCCTTTTTCCGAAAGATGTCCGCCATGAAAGAGGCAGATAGGAACGGGGAAACACATCTATATACAAGGAGGCTAGAGCAACTTGCTCGACGCAGCGGGTGCAATCCGACTACGTATCAGCTTGATGACGTACAGGGGGAGTGCACTGATCGCCACGATGAGGGCCACTTTCCATGCAAAACGAGTGGACACCACGAATTCGAGGTCTAGTGGAGCGAGCAGGTTGAATATGCGAGGCAGAGCCCTGAGAGAAAACGACGTACCAAAATATTCTGGTAGGAAAGCGATACTAGTGACGTACATAAAGAGTGTGACCACTTCGGAAATGACCATGTACGTGTGCCTGGCAGCGATGAGCGATCGCCACGTATACAGAGTGAAAATGAAAAGTAAGACGCGTACCAAGTCGTGATCTCCAAGGCAACCATAATTAGCTCGTTCATAATGAGCGAGGTGAACGAGATAGAGACAATGTTCAAAAATTCGTTCTCAAAGAGCAGGAGAGACATGATCATGATGGCCGCGCCTGTATGCATCATAATAGCGTGAGTAGGGTGGCAGGAGGAATTGAGGGAGACAGACCTTGATATACGCTGATCATCAACCATTGGAAGAATGTCTTGTAAGAAAGAGCGCGACCCTTTTGGAGGACAGGTGAGGATTCATTGTCTCTGACTCAGAGGTTGCATCACGTACCTTTGTGAGTTCCTTGTACAACTCGGGGTATATCAATGCCAAATCTTCGTTCACGTCCCTATCCAACACCAACGAAAACACGGGCGCCATTGTATAAATGGTGGCATAACCAATCATGAGCCACCCCTGATATAGCGCGATCGGCGCAAAGTAAAAGATGGCCGAGAACACGGCTTGCATCACCGAGATGATGAGACCACGGTGGATGACAAATTGGGCGAGTTTGGCAGAACGACGGTACGAATTGCGACCGTGCCACATGAGGAGCTTGGTGAGGTGGCTGAATTGGGTAACGGAAAAGTCGGCCGCGAGAGAGGCCTGTTTGCCTTCCTTGCCCACGATTCCGACGCCTAGACAAATACCGGAGCAGGTGAGTTTCGAAAAGGGAGATTAGCACGGTGGACTCACCAACGTCCGCAGCCTGTATCATGCTCACGTCATTTCCACCATCACCTATGCAGCACACTCGTTTCTTCGTGTACTGACGAATGAGACGTGCTACGTCTGCCTTTTGCGTGGGGGAACACCGGCAGGCGACGACGGCGGATAGCTTCGTAGTTATTTCAATGAATTCGTTCTTGTACAAGTTCAGACAAAGCTATTAGGGCCAATGTCAGATGAATCAAAGGCACGAGAGATTTGATCGTACTTGTAGGGAATCTCCATCGATGACGAGACAACAATCGAGTTTTGATTGTAGGAACTCGAGCTGGTCGCGAACCTGTTCCGATGTTTTCACTAACAAGGCCTGTTCAACACCAACAAGCTCAGTAGGAAAAAAAAACAACTCACGCTTCGCAACTTCATGGATGTACTGATTCCTTGCAACAAGCTTTGTCGAGATGGCAATACACCTCGCCGTCTCAATCTTGTCGCCTGTCAGCATCCAAATCTTAATCCCAGCATTCCTCAACAACTCCAGCGATGACTTGACTTCATCTTGGAGTTTATCCTCGACGCCCGTCAGACCCAGCAGTTCGAGATCTCTCTCCAGGTATTCCGACACGACAGCCGTCATTGCTTCATTCCTTCCATCGGTCTTGACGCCCGCTTCGTGATGTCGTTGTTTGAACGCTGCGTAGTGTAGTGAGGTCAACCGCTTCCGGCCAACGACCAACGTCCTTAGGCCTTCTCTTGCCATATTTCCTGTCTCTTCCTCAAGCCAATCATTCTTTTGCACGATCCTTGCCATGACCACGTCCGCGCCCTTCTGCAAAAACAGAATGTCGCCAGTATGGGTCTCACGCACGACGATGCTCATACGTTTTGACTCGGAGGTGAACGGGAAAAGTTCGAGGATGTCGTAGTTGAGTGAAGAGCCGGTGGGGGTTTGTAGGGTGATCGAAGAACGGTCCCGTGCAATGAGTGTCAAACCGACCGATTCTGTCCACTTCACAATGGCAACTTCATCAGGGGAAGATGCTTGGTAAGTTATGGTACCGTCGTCATTCGTTACGGGAGTTACCTGAACAGCAGAACAATCAACGAAGCCGTGGGTGAGTGAGAAAGAATACATACATTATGACACAGGGCAAGACTGAGAACGACATCTCGAAGTCTAGAAGACATATCTCTGCGACCACGAGCAGCAAGTTGTGCTCCCGTTGCAATCGACCCAGATTTCGCACCTTGCGAGTCCACAAATATCAGGATATATTCCAAACGACAAGAATAAAAGATACCTTGTTCGGCTCCAAAAGCCATAGCAAGCTGATGCGCAACTTCGTCCATCGAGTCAAACCCATAAGATATCGTACCCATGTGTAGTTTCTTCATCTCCATTTCTAGTCCAATCCTAATTGAGTATGTTCACAGACGGGCAACAATAGGAATACCAACCATTTTGCGTGAGCGTTCCAGTCTTGTCACTCAAAAGATATTCGATCCTTCCAAGTTCTTCTGGAAGCGTACTGGTGCGGACGATCGTGCCGGGAATCTCGCTGTCCGACATGATTTGCTGTGCATACACCGTTTTACCCATGTCAAGATTTACACGAAGACTTTTTGGAAAAAATTAGCGTTGGTCGAGAACAAGGGGCAAGTGAAGGAAGACGCGAAGGGGTATGATCAACGGGGTGGTAAACGCACCTGATAGGAATGATGGACGAGAAGAGAATCAAAAATCTAAACACATAAATGTACCAGAGCCCGCGAAACCCATTCAACGCTACAAGCACCACAGAGAGTGCAAACGTGACTGCGCAAAGGATCTAAAAAAAGCACGTCGTTAGCGTACCTTTCTCAAGCAGCGCAGTAAGGAAAGGCTGGACAGAAAAGGATGATAGGTGGCGCGTCAAAATGAAACTCACCTTGGCAAGTCTGTTAATCTCCAAATCTAGCAGTCCGACCTTTGTCACCGGATGGCTTGTATTCATAACTGCCCTCGTCTCGCCTCCCGAGTACACCACGAACCCAACGGCAGACCCCGCCGCCAGTACCGTGTTTGCCCAAAGCATATTCTCCGCCGAAAGGGCTTCCATAGTCGGCGATGAGCTTTCATCCGTATGTCCTGAAACACTCCTCGGGTGAACTGTGATGGTACCAACAAAGTTATGAATATCCTTGATCGGTGAATCAGCGTAGACCTCTCCGTCAAGCAGCATAATCTCCCGTTCACCCCCTTTCAAGTTTTGCGTCGCGCTGACGGCGACCCGGGCCTTCCAGTCTGTTTCACCGTCGAGTTGATCTGTACGTATAAAACATGTGCCAGAAGGATCGGAAGTTCGGAGCAGAACCATATCAGCAGGTACACGATCGTTCTTCTCCAGGAGTACGAGATCGCCGATTTTGAGCGACGATGAGGGTACAGAACGCGTGTGTGGGCCTGAATCGGGTTGAGTTTGCGAGTGTTCCTGGAGTTCGGGATCAGCGACATCGAATAGCGCTAGAGACTCGGGTGAACGGAATCCCATGTGTGGGTGGGAGGCCGAAGGGGGTACCAGTATCAGGTATTTCTGAGAATTGGCTTCGCGGTCTCGAAGATTGCGTTTGTAGTCGTCGTATGCTTCTTTTCCCATTGTGACACATAGCACGAATGCCAGTGGTGCAACGTACGTGATTATGAAGCCTAGATGATATCAGAACATGAGGGACACATGAAGGAGATGGATGGTAGGCGTACCAATCTTGAGTGCAGGAATGAACTGCGATAGTGCAACGAGCAGGAAGTACAGGTTGAAGAAGAATTTGAATTGTTCGTATAGAACAACCGGGAAGAAGGTGAATATGTTGTACTTCTGGTTGCGAACGATGTTGGGAGGAAAGCGGGACTGAAATTTCTCTGTTAAAGACAACAGAACAGTCACGTACGGTCATCAGCCAATTGAATGAAGGGGATAAACCAACTGCCCACCTGGGGGCCTGAACGGGATGGTTCGGGATTTGTCTTGCCTGCCCTTGCTCCCTGCTCTGGTGAGTGTTGATGAACGCTGTAAGAAGCCAGAGGGTGAATACACACGTTGACGACCGTTCTGCAAAACCCAGAAATCAAACAACGCACCCCGGCCACTTGCGATCCCTCCAAACGCTTCAACCTCGTCGAGCCCTGTCCCTCACCGCCAATATCACCCTCGTCGTCGCCGTCAGGATCACCATCCGCACCCTCCTCGACGTGTCCTAACAACAACGTCGCCTCTTCGTCCGACTCGTCTGCATACTGCTCTCGCTGCTTTCCCTTGCCCTTGGCAGAACGTCCACCCCCGAATCCACGAGTCGTGCTGCGTACCGCCGCAGCGCTCCTGCTGAGTGCACCGCTATGCATACTTGCTCTTCCTGGCGTTCGGTCGTCGTCTCCTTGTGATTTAGAATGATGCTGGTCTGTGAGAGGAGCGTAGGCTGCGCGCGATGCTGACTTGGGTGCGATGGCGTGAAGCGGTATGCCAGGGTTGGACATGTAACGGTTTGGCGCCTTCTAATTCGTAATTGCTTGCGACCCGTTAGACGCTCGTCGTTCACAGACGCGGTCAAAATTAACGGCGCGCTTCTTATTTAAACTTGAAGGCAAGATTGTTGAATATGACGCCACCGCGGTGACCTTCAAGTTGTAGTGTGATGGTGGAACTGTAGTGGCACTTGAGTAGACTCACTACCCACTGAAATTTGATCAAACAAGGTTTCAAGTGAACAAGGCTGATTGTAAACTACTAATTTAACTGCAGCGCTCACGTCAACCCCGAGAGAAAACATGAGAAATAATGAAAAATGTTCGTGGCAGGAATCGCGCAAGTCCCTTATGTTTGACTCGGACTGTTCGATAACCCCAACTCGAACGTCAGGGTGACCTAGGTGATGTCTGGTACGGATCCTTACTTCAAGTTTGTCTGCTGTCAACGATGGATTGTCCTTTGCGTCGAGGCAGTCCAAGATGAAACAGCTTGGAGCATCGTGCACTGAAGAGATCACGAGAGAAACGGAGGGGAGGCGCACCCCCAAAATGCGTTACACCCCAGGAACCAGGTGAACGATGGCAACCGGCGTACAACCGACGGCAAAACGCACGTACTAAAAGGTCACCAGGCTGCCACTAGCAGAGAGCATCGGAAGGCGAGATAAACGCAAACGTCGAAACAAACCTGCCGATTACACAGGGAGGAATGCGAATTAAAACGACGAGAAAAAACCAAAGGCATGACTCTCATGCTGTCTTGATTGAACGCTGTAGACTTCACCAAAAGATGAATACACACGTTGACGACCGTTCCAGGCGGTCAAAACCCAGAAATCAAACAATGTAGGACAGTCAGCTGATCAGCCCGTCCCTATATCATACCACCCTCGTCGTCGCCGTCAGGACCCACCATCCGCCGTGGCACCCTCCTCGGTGTTCTGATCCAAATAACATTGGCACCTCCTCTCTACATAATTTATGTAAATGCTCTCGCTGATTTTGTACGCGGGTATCTCACCCTCCTGTGGCGTCAGGAAATGAAGTCGAAACAAACATCACATTACTGTGTAACAAACGCCGATCTCATGCAATTGCGACAGTTCTGGTTGAATTGACATCAAGGAAGAATATAACGCAAATTCTACTAGTGGTAGTAATCTGAGTCCGAGTCTGAATTCGAGTCGACATAGCAATTTTCACTATCTTTCGAGTTAACCAGACCTCTGATCTTTTTGATTCGACTGTTGACTGTTTCCCAAAGGCCTGGGTAGTCGGATCCGTAGTTCCTCGGACAAGTTACACCAGTTAGTGACGGAAAATGTTCGTGTAGGAATTGCGCAACTCCTGCCACATTTGCCTTTTTGATGGGTGATTCCGACGCGACCTCCAGATGTTCGATAACCATGTTACACATCTCTGATTCCTCCGGTGTCAACACTGGAACCGTCCTCGCGTCGACGCACAGCTTGAGACGACACAGCTTTGGGCACCGTGCAAGCAGAAGTAACATACCCATCAGGGTGACGAAGCGAGAAGACTCCTCCTTCTCAGTGGTTACGCTGAACGTCTCCAGGTCGGGCCATCCTTGAACCAAGCGTCCAAGGTCATTATCGTTCAAAAGAATCGGGTTGTTCAGATGGACCTCGAAATCGTGAAGGCTGAAGCCCGCCAATGGGGCCAGAACCTCAAAGTGGACCGGAGACGTATTGCCTCTGCCAACGGAAACCTGATAGTTACTATAAAGTGCACCCCATGACGATGGCGCAGTTTTCGTGGCCACACGAGACCGCCGGCGGTCGCCACTACCAGAACTCAGCTGACAGCTACCAAGTTTAACCCTTCGCAGAGATTGCTGACGCGTAGGTGAACTGAGGGCTGTGAAGAATTCATGAAGAATTTCAGGTGAGGGATCCTCCGAGAATTCGATAGATATTTCTTCAAATGGTTGGTGGTAAGACTTCAAGTACGGGATGACGGTGGAAACATCGCAGACACGAAGGTGAAGGACGCGCAAGTTTTCAAAAAGAGGGCAATCTAGAGTGATAGACTCGGCGAACCTCCGCAAATCGTCTGGATGGTGGTGGAGCAAGCGAGCAGAGAACTTTTTGATATCGCGTGATTTAGCAACGTGGAGAAAGGCCTCTTCACTGAGGGCATGACAAGTCAGAGCTTCCAAGGTTGGGAGGCAACAGACGGCACGCGAAATTGCAGCTACTGGCGACGAAGAGTTCCGATTTAGATCACGATGGCGGAAGTGGAGTGACTTGAGCTTGGGACAGAAGGTGTGGTAGCATCTGAGAAACCCAAGAACGAAGCCTTCGATACCATCCTCGTCTATGGGAAGATGCACATCAAGATGAACAAGTGAAGGGCTGAGAAGCAAACGAATCAAGAGGAAATTTGTATATTCGTGAGGGTTCCAATGGAGCTTGCGGAGGTTAGGCAGTAACACTGTAGTATGGAACCACAAAGACTCCAAGATCTTGATCGAGAGTTCATCGGATTTCATGACGATCAATTCCCGGACGCGAGGGGCATGGCGTAACACGACATTCCATTCTTTTTCATCGAACGGAGGCTGTTTCCGATGTTCAGCGAATCAGCGCTACACACGTCCTCGATTGAAACTATCTTACCACTGATTCATCATAGTCGACATACGAATCCTTGTCGCGCGAACATTGCAACAAGGGCTCTAGACTGGGTAACAAACACCAAAGTGCATCGAGTGCAGACTCAGAAAGAGTACGGCACGTTCTCGCAAGCGCGGCCAATGCCTTTTGTCCAGCTCCAGGCTGAGTGTAATTCGGTGATGTCGAAATTCTTGGCTGGCCTCCTTTGCCAGTATCTGCCGCCAGATAATCCAGGATAGTGCTGCGCACTTCGGGTATCAACAAGGCATTATGCATGATTTTTCGTGCAGTGAAGGAGAGCTCTTGTCTTCCGGTGGATGAGATATGGAGGCTAGTCTGAACGGCTCACAAACGTAAGAAACAATTTCTCTGGAAGCTTGGGGTTGCATACAGGAATCTATACAAGTTGAGTTTGTGCCACTGAACACGGCGGTAATCTCACTAGCAAGGAAAGTGCGACGAGAAGGATAAATGTGGTTGTGGCAAACAAAGTGTAGAAGACTCTGGTCAATTGTTCATGCTCATCCAGCGCCGGTTGAATTTAGCCCCGCGATGTTCATTTCTTGTCAGAGAACAACTCAGACTCATAATGAGGCTTGTTCTTGCCGACTGAACTATGGCCACCTCTTTATGGCGAATAGTTTCCTGGTGCATCATAGTAGAGATGGCTGACCTTCAGAAAACAGGGGAAGCCGGCTTTTCGATGACTCTATCTATTGTCATTACATCGACCCGATAGGTATACCCTGATCAGTGACAAATACGAAAATCAAAGCCCAATCTCATCAGCGTAGGGCAATGTCTTGACATCGCCAACAGCAACATAAGTCGGTGTAGCCGCCGTGAGCTCGGAGACGGCCTAAGTTACGAAAGAGGATGAGAAAAGGGGACACAGGTGTCTAAGAAGGCGCTCACCTTCGAGATGGCAGTTCCATCTACCTTGTCCAGCGCAGCCAATGTGCTCTCGATAGAGGCATTCGCATTCGAGAAAATCTAACACAAAAAATCGTCAGACCGTCTATTCTGACAGCCGATCCGGGGCAACCCACCTTGCCGCCGATGGCCTCCACGAGACCATCCCGACCCTCAGTAGCTGCGGCCACAGCGAATTTGGCACGGGCAACAGCGGTCTTGAGTTCATCTGGGTTCAGCGGCTTTTTCAGTTTTTCAACGACAGCTTTGGCAGCTTCCGTGACACTCCTCGCGTCAGCACCTTGAACCAGAACACCAGTTAAGAGGGCATCGGAATAAGGAAGATGGACCGAGGTGACCGCTGCTGATGGCCGTGGAGCAGAAGGCCACTTAAGGGACTGGGTCGGTGCAATGTGTGCGCAGAGAACAGGGAACACTGGTGAAGGTGTCGTGGTACCGAAGCCAATGAATATGGTTTGAGGACCCTCGTGCGAATCGATTCGTGTGGAGCCGCCAAAGTATTTCGAAGGCGCGGCAGTGATGGGAGAGCTTGTAGGGAGGGCGGCATCTGCGAGGGCCTTGTCTACAAGCTCCGCAAGACGCGTCGAGTCGATACCGGTGCCGACGACGGCGACGTTGCCCGAAGTGAAAGCCTCTTTGGCGAAGGATTTGACGGATTCGAGGGAAACAGGAGTATGAGGACCAGCAAACAGGGATGCACCAAGACCCGTGCGGAAGGCGAGGGCATGTGCAGCCTCGACGGCAATGGTACCCGGTGACCGAGAAGCAACGGCAGCCTCATCGTGGACAACAGGGAGGACATATTCCGTGTACTCGTGAGGAAGGAACTTAGGAGTGGTAAGCACCGAGGTCAACACAGACGTAAAGAAGGACCTAAAAATGGGTGAGCGCCAAACATTCTTGTGGGACTAGCAAAGCACGAACTCGTCCCCGCGAAGGAACTCGGAGGTGAATGCAAGATACTCGCGTGATAGGCTGGTGGAGAGAACACCACCGTAGAGATCGCTTTCACGTACAGTACCAAGCGTCGACCGGTTCGCCGTACTCTATTATGGAAGGTTATTGGTAAACCATTTGAGGTTAACGAAGTAAAAACTAAACAAACCTTGAAAGCAAAGTTTTTCAAGGCATGAGCAACACCTGGACCTGGTTCGTAGCGGCTGCCGGCTTTAACGAGGAAGGTGACAGCGGTTGTTGGCTGACCATTGTCGATGGCTGCGACTTTGATACCAGAGGCCTTAGAGTCAACGACGGTAGCAAATGAACGTGCCAAACGTTTGGCGGTCGACGCTCGAGCTACTAGCATGACTTGAGTTGTTCAGGTTTAAGTTTTGCGGCAAGAGCGGAGTTGACACGACGCGTCCAATTCCGTATTCATCCGAACCAAGTACGATGATAATAACTACTGGAATGATACCATGGAAGTCAACTGACAGTATCATTCACATTACCTGTTGTGATTTTATCCTACTTCCGATTGGAACATCACTTCGTCTGTTTACAGGCCACTCACCAACTTTCGCTCATTCCGCTTCAGCCGGGCACCCCACATGACCCAATAGAGTCTTCGCTGGAGGAATATGGCTTAGACAATGCTCCAGAGTACGTCGCCATCTCTTACGTCTGGGGTGATCCCTTGCTCCAGGGCAAAGCCATTACATGTGCAGGCAAACGTTTCGACATCACTCAATCTCTCCACGAAGCGCTCGTTAAAATACGCGGCGACCAAGGCTCTCTGTTGCTCTGGGCAGATAGAATCTGCATCAACCAACAAGACGTCGAAGAACGGAGTAATCAGGTGACGCTGATGACATTTTCCGCGAGGCTACGGCCGTGATGATATCACTCGGTGACGATGAAGAGGGCGATGAGAAGGAAATCTTGTCCTTTGTGCGTGATATGGTGGACCACTTCGGCGGGGTGGGGGACATGTCAAGGTGGGAAGGACAGGTGTTTATCCTCAGGGACTCTCCATCTCGAGAGGAACGGAACCCTTTCAAAGGCCTCTTGCGACTTTTCGGAAAGCCATGGTTTTCACGCACGTGGGTTATTCAGGAATACGGTCTAGCGAGCATGGCCATCGCCATGTTCGGAGACCAAAAGGTCCAATTTCTTTACATTGGCAAAGCGGCTCTCGTCTTATTACGGGTTTTCCGAGAGCCTTCAAGTGAAACAAACGGTTGACATGGTCCACCATCCGTACATGATGTTCTCACCCGAGGTTCGCTTTCGCAACTTTACTCATCTCATCGACAACGCGCGGCTTTTCCAAGCAACAGACCCACGCGACAAAATCTACGCCTTTCTCGAGCGCTCGCTCGCTCGTTCTAATTCTGGCAAATCTTTCATCGAACCAGATTACAGAAAATCCACTCTGGAGGTTTACCGAGAAGCCGCCATCAAGCTGATCCAAAAGGGCCAAAGCATTGACATTTTGTGCGCAGTTCAACATGACTCAAATGCTGCCACGATAGACCCCGACTTCCCCTCGTGGGTGCCGAGGTTCGACAAGTACTACGGCAGCCGCGTACTTGGTCGTTTTACGAGCGATCATTTAGCCGGAATAACGACTTTCCCCCCGAACTCGTGCCTATGGACAGCGCGTCGAACAGCCTCACCGTCCGTGGCATCTTTTTCCACAGCATCTGCTCTCACACGCTCCCCCTCCACGCCCCCCAGTTTGACCTCACGGAGAGCGACCGCCTGGATGACAATCCTGTCCGTCTGATATGGAGCGCAGGGAAACTGGATACCACGGACGCGTCCTATCCGAGCGGTGATCCGATGAAGAAGGCTTTCATCGCCGCACTCACGGCAGGGGCCAGTTCCCTCGGCACCTTCGACGCCGACTTCGCGTCGTATTGGCTCCGGATATTCGAATCGGGTTTCGATCCGGACGACTGCACCGCATTCGACGCACAGTACCATCTGTCGTTCCGCCGCGGGGGTCGTGGATGCACATTCAGGATCTGGTCTCGGACGTGTGCAACGGGCGCAAGTTTATTTTCACGACGAGGGAGTATTTTGGGGTCGGTCCTGGTGCTGCTCAGATGGACGATCGGATCGTCGTGTTGTTTGGGGCGGATGTGCCGATGGTAGTGCGCCCGAGGGAAGATGGGCGGTATACGCTCGTGGGGGAGTGTTATGTGCATGGAATCATGGCTGGGCAGGTGGTGAGGACGTGGCGGGGGTTACTCCCGCCCGGCGTGGGCCACCCGCTCGTGTTGAACGGTGTTCACTATCCTCAATTTCTGGGAGCGGAACTGCTAAAACTTGAGTTGGTGGATACCGAGCTCGTCTGAGCAATATGCGTCGTTAGATGAGTGAAGCAATGTAGTAATAGCACCTCTATACCGAGAAATACTTCACGAATCCGCCTCTGGAAAGCAGCAAATCGATAACATGGAAGAAGACATTTGCGGGATAAGTTTATCGGGGAGAATCCGACTCGTGTAACGGTGTCCGTTTCTCTCCTAACAAACTCTCCTGCGTGATGGTTGCAGGGTATCCTGGAGGTGAAAAGGCTCAGATATTTATACGCGTCGCCTCGTGTTCATCGACGATCGATGATCAGTCATATGAGCTCCTGGTGGGGAAGTGTCTCGTGGCTTTTTACGATCCGCCAATAGCTGATTGGAGGAAATAAAGACCTCGGATCTGATCGTTCTCAGCCATATATTATTGTCCATGAAGTCATTCACATGATCAACAGTGATAGTCGAAGGCGATAATAGTATGTATTCATACATGTAGTCACCCGTCTCCTCTGGACAAAGATGCCCACCATTCTTAGCGATTTCGTTTCACCCGCGGCTTCGGGAATTCCAGCGGGGTCTTGAGTACAGCTCTCTTCGCCTCTCCAGCACTATCAGGAAGACCGAGTCGCTTAAGGTCATGCACGGTCAACTTGTTGATCTTACAACCCATTAACTTGAATAGCGTGTTGATTCTAACGGAAGAATAAGTTTAATTTCTACGAGAAGAAAAGAGGGACGAACAAGGCGAGTTTTTGACTCAGATCGCTCGCAACAAGGGTCGTGTCTGTCGCGTAGTCGTCGACACGAAGACATAGTGAAAACATGTGCGTGAGTAATAGCGTCTCAGTTTGAGATGTCGATTGCGGTCTAAATGACGAGGGTGAGCAAGGTCTAACGAGTGAACCCTCAGTGGGGAAGACTCACTTTGTCGACCCTCTCGGCGTCTCCGTGAACCTCGACATGAGACCATCGATAATGATAGATGGAGCAGCGGAGAGTTTCTCGTAAACGTCTGGCTTTTTGAATTCACGAATGGTCAAGTTTCGGAAGGACATCATGATTGAGATGTACATCAGAATTTTGCTGGTCACGGTGCAAGTGTTAGTCTCCGAAATAGGGACAAGGAACTCGATAACTTACACGTGCGTCTTACTGGGAGAAGGGGAAGCACAAACGAGATCTAGGTGTTGATTGATCCACTTTGACCGCTGATATGTAAGGAGAGCGGTTCGCTCCTTACTCGTGCTAGCCTGGATGATCGCCGAGGGTGACAGGGTCTTCCATTCTGCTTCTGGAATGACGTTGTGCAATGGGTAGATTTCCGATGGCGTCTCTGCATCTGAGTTGTATGGAGGTACCAAGCGTGCACCGTCAGCCATCGCTCGCGCTTCCTCTGTCAGATATGTCACGATTACCGTCATCCTCGCAATGCAAGAGACAGGAATGTACCTTTGGAAGGCAAAGCTTGCGTATTCCGTTGGATGATATCCTGCAGGTGATCTGCAACTGCCTCCATGGCGGATACGTCCACCTTGTTTCGTTCTTGGGCCCTGATGGCTTGCTTGGCCTTTTTGGTACCGAAAGTATCGCCCAGGGCAGCACGGCCTTCGAGGCGTTGGAATGTGGAGACGGGGGCGGGCTTGAGAGACTTGAGGGCCTTGACTTGGTGTGAGAGGATGTGGAGGGGAGCCTCACGAAGCGTCGTGGTCTTGGTACGCTTGTTATGCACCGCAACGAGATATCTAAGCGCACACTGGTGAACAAAGTAGTGTGAATCCGTTGGGGACGCACCGGGACCCGAAGGATGTACGACGACTTTCTGTAGAGGAGAAAAAGTCGACCACATCGGTCTCTCCAGCGATCAAGGTGGGCAGGTCCGCGAAGTGGGTGTCCTCATTGACAGG
The DNA here is from genome assembly GCA_019787685.1 of Chiua virens. Lineage (NCBI taxonomy): Eukaryota > Fungi > Basidiomycota > Agaricomycetes > Boletales > Boletaceae > Chiua > Chiua virens. The sequence goes on from JAHNUO010000013.1 coordinate 1,600,147, forward strand.
GACCTTTTCGGTCTGGTAACAGTCAAAGGAGGTGGACTTGGGTGCTTTGATGGCAGGAAAATTGACTGTGGTGGCGACGGACTACTTTTAATTGTGCACGACCACGAGCAAGTGTATAAATTGTACTCACCCAGGACAGGACCCAGCTGCGATTTTGGCTGGTCAGACAGCGCCAACGAGATTTTTTGTTGGTCGTCGTCGCGCTTTCGCTTTTTTGAAGTCGACGCGGGCGCCATTGCGCTAGCAAGGTTTGGTTTGACGTTGAGTCGCCAGACCCGACTTGTACAACTCGGACGTAGTGGTCTCACAAGAACAAGGTCTGTCTTTCACCACTCCACTTACATGTCCTCGTCAATGCTGACACCGTCGTCGGCAGTGTCGCCGTCGAGTTATTCATTTTGTCGTTGACCCCGCACACTGACCAGCACGGTGCACTCCTTCCTTTGCCACCATGTCCGAACCCCCCTCGAAGCGTCAGAGTCCATCTCTCACCCCAGTACTAACCCACCATATCAAACAAGAAGACGAACATGGCTTAGAAGACCGTCTACCGAAACCAGAAGACGTCGACGACGTCAAACCCCCACCCGAGACCCCCTCCGTCAAGACAGAGCCTTCACCACCCCCTCTACTCAAGCGAGAAAAGTCGGAATCAAGCACGCCAGCACCAGTAAATTGCAAGCCCAAACGCACAGGTCCACAGCTCATCGGCGACCTTCCCCGCGCAGAGGAGCAGGCCCGGGCCATCTTTATCGAGCTCCCCCAAAATCACTATCAGTACAACACACTCGGACGCTCACGAGAGGCTCTGGAGAGCATGACCTGTGACTGCGTTTACGAGCATGGTCAGTTTCGCGGTCTCTTCTTAGTCGTAGTCTCGAATACGTAGTAACTTTTTCGCTTTTTGGTGACGTGGGCGCCTTTCTGCCGTCGCAGGTGTGGATGACCCATCGGATGCGTGCGGGCAGGGCTCGGATTGTATCAATCGGCTCACACAGGTGGAGTGTCTACCAGACGACTGTCGCTGTCGATCCCACTGCCAGAACCAACGGTGGGTTCATCTTTTGTGCCTGTTGGCCACTGATATGGTGCTCATCACGACCTCTTTCCACAACATTCTGTACATTCAGGTTTCAGCGCAAGGAATATGCCGACATCGAAATCGTGTTGACGGAGAAGAAGGGATTTGGGTTACGAGCTGCCTCTGATATTCCAAAGTATGTCCCCATTAAAGTCAGCTCTCCAGACATCGTTTACCGAACATGACAGTGATACATTCATCTACGAGTATATCGGCGATGTGGTCTCACATCCATCGTTTATGAAACGCATGCGAGAATATGCCGAAGAAGGAATCAAACACTTCTACTTCATGATGTTGCAGAAGGACGAGGCGAGTTCCTATTTCCTTTCTTTGCAGGTCGTCCACCTTATCTGCTTCCTTGTTTAGTACATCGATGCTACTAAAAGAGGCGGCATCGGTCGGTTCGCAAATCACAGCTGCAGCCCAAACTGTTACGTTGCCAAATGGCAAGTAGGCGAGCGTGTTCGGATGGGAATCTTCGCAAGCCGGGCTATTAAGAAGGATGAAGAATTGACCTTCAATTATAACGTGGACCGATACGGGTACGTCCATAATTCCTTATCAACATTCCCTACTCTGAGGCCGAATGACTACAGACACGATGCACAACCTTGTTACTGTGGAGAACCGAATTGCGTGGGCTTCCTCGGTGGCAAGACTCAGACAGACATCGACGGCATGGCTGACCTGTTTCTTGATGGTATGTCTCTTTTATCAGATCAGCTACCCAAACCACATCTTTTTTGCTTAGCTCTTGGAATCATCGACGAGGTGGAGCAACTCGGGCTCAAGGGCAGCAAGAAAAGAAAAGGCAAGAAGCTCGACGAGGATTATACGGTACATTCCCGCGTTTTGATCTTTGATTTATGTCTCATTTTCAACACCTTTTCACAGCCTGAACTCAAGCCTCTTGTCGAGAAAGATATTCCAAAGGTCGTGCAGGCGATCCGACAGACGCAGAGCAAGAAGGTCCTTTCCAAACTCCTCACTCGAATAAAGGTGCGCTGCTTCATTGGCATTCAATTTGAGCCGATCAACTGATTGGGTGACAAACAGATCACTGAGAACGATGCTGCGCTGCGTCAACTCATGCGGCTACGTGGGTTTAGTCTGATGAACAACATACTCCAAGATCATGCAAAGGATGTAGAAGTTACCATTCTGGTGTGTCTTTCGTCTTTTCTAGTCTCATCTCATTTATTCATGACTTTCCCAAAAGGCCCTGGAAGCCATGGTTAAGTGGCCCCTCATTCAACGTAACAAGGTCGACGATTCGAAGATCAGGGATCCAGTCCAGATCTGTGCCCAGTCGGAGCACGAGGGAATGAGATCCCTGGCACTCAAGGTCTGTTCGGTCGTCCATGGAGGAGTCATATGCTAACGTTAGACAGCTTCTCGAATACTGGGATTCCCTCGAAGTGGCTTACCGTATACCAAAGCGTCTTAAGGCCGTATGTCGTGTTCTCTTGATGCTGTGGTCGAATACTCACCTTGATATGTTCATTATCCCTAGAATGGCGAGGAAGAGACGGCAGAGTCGCCCACCTTGCTCCTCCCGCCACACGATGACAACCGACCCCTGAAGAAATCGCGCCGGGAAGGAGACGATGTCCTATACAAGCCTGTACCAAGGTCTGTGATACAACTGGGGTTCATTCCGCAGCAACCACAGCTGCAAGTACCTCTGTCCGCGCGCAACGTGCTTGACGGCCACCGAGCCAGGAAGAGTGAGGTTGCCGATATTATCGCTGCCGCGAACGCTGCAGCCGAGGCCGAGGCTGCGCGACTCGCTGCTGTTACTGTCGCCGCCGCTGCCGCCACCACCGCCACAATCCAACTACCACCTGAAGTAGTGAAGAGGAAGCCCAAGGCACCGAAAAAGACACAGTCCAAGGAGGAGAAAGAGGCTAATAAGGAGAAGAGATTGCTCAAGCTCGTGGGTGCGGTGGTGGTCAAGTGTATGAGCAAGTACGCAGGGAAGCTGGAGACGGACGCGTTCAAGAAGTATGCCAAGGAGGTACGTTGCTTCCTTGTTCCTTTGCCTCGCCTCTTTCTTACGTGTATGAACCCTTGGCGGGTTGCCCAGTTGACCCACGTGATTGCCGAAAAAGAGAAAAAGTCGACTTCTTATAAAGAGGGTCGTCTGGACTCCCTCTCGGACGAGAAAGCGGCCAAGATAAAAAAGTTTGCCAAGGAATACATCGCCAAAGTCCTCCGCAAACTTGAGAAATCAACGTCCAAACACGGCAGCGCGTCATCATCACACCCCCACAAGGACCGAGATCGGCGGAAACGTGAGCATGCACCCTCGGGGTCCCTGCCGTCGCCGGTTGCACACCGGGACGGGTCGGATGGGGAGAGGGAAGAAGACGTAGAGATGGTCATGTCCGTCGAACAGGCGATGGATCTCGGATCCGACAGCGAGGACGGCGATCACGGTCATGACGGCGATGATGCGGATGCGGACATGGACCTACGGCATTCGTCCGACGAACCCGATCACGATCCGTCCCCGATGGAAGGTGTGTCTTCACACGTCCACCCACCTGCGTCGGTGAGTGTGACGCCGATCACGCCGCCACAACACCAGCAGACGGTGGACCCGCGATTGAAGCATCGGAGCGAAGAGTCAGGGTGGGATCCAGATACGATTAGGGTGGTGGATCCTGGACTGGACGAGGTGCCTACTTAATTTGTTTATACTCATGTTCATGGACTGTTCGTGTTGTTATTTATTGTAAGGCTATCGCTACATAGTACCTTTGTTACTTTTGTTCTGTAAATTTTAACATTTTCCTCCCCTTGCGAGGAGTTTCGTTTATGGTGTACGCAATCTATGTTATGCATTACTGGCAATCGGATCAAGTCACTTGCCAAGTACAATATAGCACAAGATTAAAATAAAGCAATAGATAGCATCACAAAATTCAGGAACAAGTTCAAATCATCGCGGCCAGTGTTGACTCGGAGACGTTGTCCAGGGATGTCAAATCCAGCTGAGCGATTCCAGAGCATTGTAGGCAGAATAAAGGGCTAGGATGTGACGGCTGCGGGGGTAGGCAGGAAATGATCATGCGAAACAAGGAACGCAGCAAGCCCATCGGACATCCAAGACGTGATTCGAGGTGCGGCAGACACCGTGTGCGTCCTTGCTCACGAAAGACAGTCCAACTCGTCCGGTTCGCTGTCAGCACGATTCAAATGTCGTGCAGCACTCGCCTTGATTCGCTCCAGTACTTCAAGTGGGGGACCTTTCGATGCCAATGAGCGCGATGGCGGCTTTATCGTCAACTTTGGGCGTGTTGCATCTGGCTCGTCCTGAACGCTGGCCTTGGGCGCACGCTTGTGCTTCGTGTCGGATTGGTTCTCTTTCAACTTCTGGGATGAAAAGTGGGGAGGACTAAATAATCCGGCGTGTGTAATGAGAATCGCTCTCCGAGGAATATCGAAATACGTACCATATGTCGGAAATTTTGACAGCTTTCCGAGGTCGATCGTCGTAGTTATCCTCCTTCTTGCGTTTATTTGGTTTTGGCACCGGGGGCTGTTTATCATCTCTCACTGCATGTTCGACGGTAGTTGAGTCAGAACTCTGTTCTTACTTGGACTAGACAGTGAGAAAGAGGAACAGACCTGGCGTTTTCTTTTGAACCTTGGGTGGCCTGCCACGGCGCTTTGGAGCAGGCTTCATGGCCGGATCTAATGAATAACATATCAATCAAGTCGTGATTCGATTCAGCGCAAGAACGCGTGAGCTTACCTTCAGGTTGAGAAACATTTGCTTTCCGCTTTCGTGATGCCTGAGCCTTTGGTTTGGAGCTCCCTGTATGCACTCTCAGAATCCGAAAATAGATCAGAAATGCAGTGACAGACTAGGTAAAGTTTGACTTTTCTCAGCAACGGTTGTTGCGGCCGTTTTTCGCGTGGATGTCTGTTGACTCTTACGGGGCGAAGAACGCTTTGCGGCCACAGCCTTTGGACGGGCTTTTGAGGGCGATTCTCCGGAGACAGTACGCGCAAGGAGGATATCAACAAGTGGGTTTGAGTCGGACTGTACGAACGCGCTGTTCAAGTTGTACTCGGGTCAATATAGGTTACAATGAACAAAGCAGAACACCAACCCTCCACGATCACGAAAACGAGATTGTTGTCGCTTTAGACGCTGAGCCTTGCTTTCCTCTGTGGAGACGCCGAGCTTGGCTTGTTGCTCGGCCACAGCAGAGGGGAGCATTGTCGCGTCAATTGTAAGAAACCGTAGGGAATTTGAGCGCGAGATCACGCATCATGTGATTATGTTATTCAGTCATGTGACTAACACGTGATGCCTATCGATGGAGTTACAACTTTAGATGATGACCTACGGTATTAATATTAGAGAATACAAGGATGGTATAATGCTACTAGTATAAAGCTACAAAGCGAGGCGCAAGAACAGCGAGCGAGTAAACAATTTGAAACGAATGCTGGTGCGAACGTGAGGCTACAGAGCGAGGAAATAGCAGTATTGGGCATGTGATGACGCGTCGGGACAAGCTCGAGTGCTTTGCTATCGTTTCCATCGTTGGGTTTGTCCACGACGTACGCGCTCCTCACAAATGGCCGTGCACGTTTCGAACTGAGGGAAACTAAAAACGAGGCGATTCATGAAGCCGCTGAAGAACATGGCTTGGCTGAGATCGCAAATGCGTCAGGGAGAGCATAACCTGTCTCTGGGGCGATGGTCAAATTCCGATGAGAGCAAGTAGTTAAAAATACACCATTTTTTGAGCGTACAGATTTTTTCTTCCGTAGCACTCGAGTTGTCCTGCGATGTTCAAGTTCGTCTCCAAAACTCCGAGTCGTGGGAGGAATGGACATTGTTGGAGATCTGACCCGGAACAGACTAAAAGCCATCTACCATGAATCCACCAGCACCAGCACCATCAGCTCCACAGGCCGCGCCGCATCAAGATGGCCTGCTTATCCAGGTTTGGGAATGTCTGCTTTGTCTTGGGTACGTTCTGATGCTTCCGGGTGACACTAGGAGTCTCCAGTTGCTTCTGCTTGGTTGTCTTACCAGCCGTTGCTGCTGTTGCCGCTACCGATTCATAACTTGCTGTATGACTTCTCTCGGGCATTCCTTGGTTCGCGTTCTTTCCAAGTTTGATCCATTGAATACTTTCAAAACATGGAATACCTGGTTTATGACCCGATTCAAGGTTGCTCTCTCCTAGTCCAAGCTCGGACAGTTACTGGTCCTGACGTTGCTTATTCGGACCCTTATCAACTGTACAGCTCTGACGATCTGACATCTTGACATGTTCATTCTCCTGGTCCTGACCCTGTCTGTCTTTTCTCTACGCGCGCCTTACGGAGACACCCATACCTCCCGTTGTTCTCCATCACGTATCACCAATGTCGCCGGAATAATGTCAACAGTCGATGTGCGGGGTGTATTGAAGCGGTTCGATGAAGCGAATATAGACGTCTTTTGGTTCGATATCGAGTATTCCGGCGGACACAGTACTTTATGTGGGACGAGAATGCGTTCCCTGACTCGGTCGAGATGGTTGTAGACATCGAGGGCGAGCAGCGAAAGGTGCGTTTTAGTGATCGGAGTGTTGATGGGTCTCAATTAGACACAGACAGTCGTTATCATCGAACCCAGTTTCGAAGGCGAGTCCGACGATCCTGATTGCGTCTGGTATCGGTGTGCTTGTGAGTCCCAAGTCGGGTGAAGGTGAACTCAGGGTAAGTGATGGTTTCGCTCTGACTCGTCGCGACAACCGATACGCGTGTCTTAGATAGGGTTGGCCCGGATATTCCTCGTGGATCGACTTTTTCAACCCAAACAACTGGGATTTGTGGATCGAATCATCTAAGACTAAGAGTATAGATGGCCCTGGAGCATGGACGCAGAGTTCGGAGAATGTGTGTATCAACAACACGAATGTGATTTGTCGCCTTTCTACCTTTTTCTTTCCGATTTAAAGGTCAAAATTTTAAGGCCTTTCACTTCGGTGATCAACGGTCCCGAGATCTCGATGTCAAGGGATAACGTCCATTGAGTATAGTGAAGTCGGGAGCACCGAGATGTGCATAGCATCAATGGCATGCTTTATGTAAGTGTCCTCACCGGTCACGGTCCTCTGGATTTTACTCACTGCTGCACTCGTCTTCATCAGGCCAATTAAATCTACATCGTCTATCACTATTCAGACTCTCCCAAACTCCCACCTGTATTCACGCGTGCCTACTATGTCACTATCCAACACTTCGCGGCAATGTGGACTGGTGACAACCTTGGCAAATGGCAGGAAGAGCGAAGATGGTTCTTTCAAATGGGCTCGCTGGAGTATTTTCAGGGTGAACGTCCCATTGTTTTCTTTGCTACAGCTGGCATTTCTAACGCGTATTCTGAATCCCCCGTAGTAACCCCGAATCCGGGATGCTTGCGAGGCGTTACGGGATTGGTGTTATTCTCACCGTTCTTTCGAGCACATACGCACGTCGACGCGAACCGCCGCGAGCGGATGAGGCCCACAAGGGTATGATCAAAGACGTGTTGAAGTTCAGATAGGCGAGGTTGCTGATTGGTAGAACACTGACGGGAGTACCCATCCTCCGGTAGGTCTCTTCATCGTTATTTGTGGAACGAGTTTGGTGCTGATACGCATTCGTGACAGCTAGCCCATGATACGTGCTGTTCAAGTTACCCAAGGCTTCGGAATTGATGATCAAATTTATCTCGGTGACAGAGCGAGGCATGACCCATGCCTGCTAACCACTCAGATGAACTTATTATGCCTATTTCTCATACACGGCCCATCGTTCATCCATGTTCCAAGCCCTGGCTGGACCATCACTGTCCCAGCGGTCCTATTGGTCTCGCAGACGGTACGGACCTTTCGTCGACACACGGCCATCGCACTGCTCGACGGTGTACCGATGACGGAACTAGGACGCGAGTCAGTCGGCGGTGATGAGGACTAGTGTGCCGATAGACCTTCAACCATTGGACGGGTTCGTACTGGCTGGAGTGCGAAGCGGACGGCTGTCGTTGGTGTTACTGAGAGGCGAGGAGCGGGTGCGGTGGTATCTGATACTGATTGAGTATGGATATGTCAAAGTGGGGTCAAGGTGGTTGATCACCGTCGGGTCTCTCGAGAGAATGGTATTGCCAAAGTCTTAGCCATAAGTAGTAAGCCGAGTAGTAATGCAATTCAGAACGACGTGGCTGAATAGTGTTGTGGGTTGTTGACACGGCTCCTCAGAATCTTTCTCATAGTCGACACCGAGTTCACAGCAGCTGAGTACAATGAAAAGGCTTATGGCTCGCGCTCGCTTCCCGTTCTTTCGCTCCAAGGCCCCCACGAGACCTTCCACAGAATATCTCGCAGAGTCACCCACAGAACCTCTCGCAGAACCATCCACAGAACCTCTCGCAGAACCATCCACAGAATCTCTCGCAGAGCCACCCACAGAACCTCTCGCAGAACCATCCACAGAATTTCTCGCAGCGCCACCCGCAGAACCTCTCACAGAGCCACCTGCAGAACCTCTCGCAGGAACTTCCGCCGAATTTCCTGAGGAATCATCCGCAGAACCTATCATGCAGATGGATGGCATCAGAAATAAATTCGGGCGGTTCAGAATCCTTATCATTGGCCGAGCCAATGCTGGGAAGACCACGATACTCAAGCAAATCTGCAACTCCATGGAAGATCCAGTGATCCTTGATGGAGATGGGAATGAGGTATGCTTAAATGAGATGTCCGTGACGATGCGGGCGCACTGATAGTCTGCGATCAGGTCGATCTAGCACAGATCCAGGAATCCCGGGACGTGAGTTAAATGGCTACCGTGGAGTCCTGATCAGTAACATTTTTCTAACACGTCTCAAGCGCGGAATGCATGACATCGAGAACGAATTGGTCTTTCGAAGCAACCCAAATTTTATCTTTCATGACTCACAGGGCTTCGAAGCTGGTAGCATCGGAGAATTTAAACAGATGAAGGAGTTTGTTGCATCGCGTGCAAAGACAGCACACCTCAAGAAGCGAGTCCATGCTATCTGGTAAGGAGAGATAGTAGCATTTATGCCACACTGACAATGACAACATTGTGACTGAATAGGTACTGTATTCCAATGGACCAGTACCACCGAGCTGTCTTGGCTGCTGAGGAAATGTTTTTCAATGAATGTGACACAGGGAGTGGTAAGTGTTCCTGATGGATGTATGGAGTTGTTTTTCTCATACTATTTGCAGTGCCTGTAGTACTTGTATTCACAAAATGTGATGCACTGCTGATACAAGGGATGGCAGCCTTGACACCTGAGGAACAAGAGCTTTCTCATGAGAGAAGGGTTGCAATTGGACAGCAGAATGCTGAGAGAATGCTGAAAGGGAATCCTACATGGGAGAGGGTACAAAGGATGAGGCATCCACCAAATGCATATGTGGAGTTAAGAGGTATGTATAATATACATGTCTCATGGTCAAACTGATTTTAATGTACATAGAACTGCACAAATCAAATGAGGGGTGTAAACTTCTCTTGAAAAGGACTGTGGGGGCCTTGGATGAAGAAGCATTGCAAATGCTGCTTGTGACTACACAACACACAAACATCCTGCTTTGCATTGAGTATGGTTTTAGGAGGTAATTTATATGGATTTTCTGGATTATAGGTTATATCTATTAAATCATTTTACAGGGTCCTGATACCTGTCATTAAGGATATACATGAGAACATGGAACCATTGACAGATTCTGCACAGCAGATGTTGGTGAAAGGAATTGGATCATGGTTTCCACATGTTAAGGTGTGTGAATTTCTATGCAGTGAATGAGATCTGTAGTGAAAGAAATTCTTGTCCTATTCATAAAAGGTGAGACATCCTTGTGATTGTAAATGAGGATGCTGGATCATCTATGCCCCACTGTCCTTGCCCCTGTCCTGCCATTCATAGGAAGTAAGTGCTCTGATTGTGAATGGGCTTCCAGAGGGATGCTGATCCATGCCCCTCTGTTCTTCCCCCTGTCCTGCCATTCATAGGGAGTAAGTGCTCTGATTGTGAATGGGCTTCCAGAAGGATGCTGATCCATGCCCCTCTGTCCTTGCCCCTGTCCTGCCATTCATAGATTGTAAGTGCTCTGATTGTGAATGGGCTTCCAGAAGAATGCTGATTCATGCCCCTCTGTCCTTGCCCCTGTCCTGCCATTCATAGCTTGTAAGTGCTCTGATTGTGAATGGGCTTCCAGAAGGATGCTGATCCATGCCCCTCTGTCCTTGCCCCTGTCCTGCCATTCATAGGGAGTAAGTGCTCTGATTGTGAATGGGCTTCCAGAAGAATGCTGATCCATGCCCCTCTGTCCTTGCCCCTGTCCTGCTATTCATAGCGAGTAAGTGTTCTGATTGTGAATGGGCTTCCAGAAGGATGCTGATCCATGCCCCTCTGTCCTTGCCCCTGTCCTGCCATTCATAGCCAGTAAGTGTTCTGATTGTGAATGGGCTTCCAGAGGGATGCTGATCCATGCCCCTCTGTCCTTGCCCCTGTCCTGCCATTCATAGGAAGTAAGTGCTCTGATTGTGAATGGGCTTCCAGAAGGATGCTGATCCATGCCCCTCTGTCCTTGCCCCTGTCCTGCCATTCATAGCTTGTAAGTGCTCTGATTGTGAATGGGCTTCCAGAAGGATGCTGATCCATGCCCCTCTGTCCTTGCCCCTGTCCTGCCATTCATAGGGAGTAAGTGCTCTGATTGTGAATGGGCTTCCAGAAGGATGCTGATCCATGCCCCTCTGTCCTTGCCCCTGTCCTGCCATTCATAGGGAGTAAGTGCTCTGATTGTGAATGGGCTTCCAGAGGGATGCTGATCCATGCCCCTCTGTCCTTGCCCCTGTCCTGCCATTCATAGCAAGTAAGTGCTCTGATTGTGAATGGGCTTCCAGAAGGATGCTGATCCATGCCCCTCTGTCCTTGCCCTTGTCCTGCCATTCATAGCTTGTAAGTGCTCTGATTGTGAATGGGCTTCCAGAAGGATGCTGATTCATGCCCCTCTGTCCTTGCCCCTGTCCTGCCATTCATAGTTTGTAAGTGCTCTGATTGTAATGGGCTTCCAGAAGGATGCTGATCCATGCCCCTCTGTCCTTGCCCCTGTCCTGCCATTCATAGTTTGTAAGTGCTCTGATTGTGAATGGGCTTCCAGAAGGATGCTGATCCATGCCCCTCTGTCCTTGCCCCTGTCCTGCCATTCATAGGGAGTAAGTGCTATGATTGTGAATGGGCTTCCAGAGGGATGCTGATCCATGCCCCTCTGTCCTTGCCCCTGTCCTGCCATTCATAGTTTGTAAGTGCTCTGATTGTGAATGGGCTTCCAGAAGAATGCTGATCCATGCCCCTCTGTCCTTGCCCCTGTCCTGCCATTCATAGGGAGTAAGTGCTCTGATTGTGAATGGGCTTCCAGAAGAATGCTGATCCATGCCCCTCTGTCCTTGCCCCTGTCCTGCCATTCATAGTTTGTAAGTGCTCTGATTGTGAATGGGCTTCCAGAAGGATGCTGATCCATGCCCCTCTGTCCTTGCCCCTGTCCTGCCATTCATAGCTTGTAAGTGCTCTGATTGTGAATGGGCTTCCAGAAGGATGCTGATCCATGCCCCTCTGTCCTTGCCCCTGTCCTGCCATTCATAGGGAGTAAGTGCTCTGATTGTGAATGGGCTTCCAGAAGGATGCTGATCCATGCCCCTCTGTCCTTGCCCCTGTCCTGCCATTCATAGGGAGTAAGTGCTCTGATTGTGAATGGGCTTCCAGAGGGATGCTGATCCATGCCCCTCTGTCCTTGCCCCTGTCCTGCCATTCATAGCTTGTAAGTGCTCTGATTGTGAATGGGCTTCCAGAAGAATGCTGATCCATGCCCCTCTGTCCTTGCCCCTGTCCTGCCATTCATAGGGAGTAAGTGCTCTGATTGTGAATGGGCTTCCAGAGGGATGCTGATCCATGCCCCTCTGTCCTTGCCCCTGTCCTGCCATTCATAGGGAGTAAGTGCTCTGATTGTGAATGGGCTTCCAGAAGGATGCTGATCCATGCCCCTCTGTCCTTGCCCCTGTCCTGCCATTCATAGCTTGTAAGTGCTCTGATTGTGAATGGGCTTCCAGAAGGATGCTGATCCATGCCCCTCTGTCCTTGCCCCTGTCCTGCCATTCATAGGGAGTAAGTGCTCTGATTGTGAATGGGCTTCCAGAAGGATGCTGATCCATGCCCCTCTGTCCTTGCCCCTGTCCTGCCATTCATAGGGAGTAAGTGCTCTGATTGTGAATGGGCTTCCAGAGGGATGCTGATCCATGCCCCTCTGTCCTTGCCCCTGTCCTGCCATTCATAGGGAGTAAGTGCTCTGATTGTGAATGGGCTTCCAGAAGGATGCTGATCCATGCCCCTCTGTCCTTGCCCCTGTCCTGCCATTCATAGGGAGTAAGTGCTCTGATTGTGAATGGGCTTCCAGAAGGATGCTGATCCATGCCCCTCTGTCCTTGCCCCTGTCCTGCCATTCATAGCTTGTAAGTGCTCTGATTGTGAATGGGCTTCCAGAAGGATGCTGATCCATGCCCCTCTGTCCTTGCCCCTGTCCTGCCATTCATAGCTTGTAAGTGCTCTGATTGTGAATGGGCTTCCAGAAGGATGCTGATCCATGCCCCTCTGTCCTTGCCCCTGTCCTGCCATTCATAGCTTGTAAGTGCTCTGATTGTGAATGGGCTTCCAGAAGGATGCTGATCCATGCCCCTCTGTCCTTGCCCCTGTCCTGCCATTCATAGCGAGTAAGTGCTATGATTGTGAATGGGCTTCCAGAGGGATGCTGATCCATGCCCCTCTGTCCTTGCCCCTGTCCTGCCATTCATAGCAAGTAAGTGCTCTGATTGTGAATGGGCTTCCAGAAGGATGCTGATCCATGCCCCTCTGTCCTTGCCCCTGTCCTGCCATTCATAGCGAGTAAGTGCTCTGATTGTGAATGGGCTTCTAGCAGGATGCTGATCTGTACTGTTTATCATAACTTCCTTTATAATGTCTATAATAGCTGGTATGTATTTCACTCTATTCAACTTTATTGATTATTTTGACATTCTATAGGATGTAAGCATTTATATGCCCTTTAATTTTCAAATATTTTAATCCCTATTTATTTCAATTCATTAGGAGGTATGAGCAAATTTTCATTTTGCTTTGTATGCCTTATGTTTTATAGGAGGTTTGTCATGTGTTGGACTTTTTGCAGTATAAATAATGATATCAACTTCATAGATTTTGCAAGCCTCTGATGTATGTTTATGCATTTTAGTCTTCTGTTTAGTCTTCTGATTTTTTTTTTTCAATCAATTAATATACAATATCCTCAGCCCTATATTCCTGTTGATTACAGTGCACTAGCAAGAAAGTGCACATCCATTGTGAGTATGATTTTATCATGCCAGTCTACCTACTATTTTATTCCATAATTCAGTCTTCTTTGCAAGATAGTACTACATGGCACATGGCACTTCATTTAGGCATTGGTCAGTTTTCTGAGTGCCAAATTCAGTAACTATCTCCATTAATATTTGTAGCCATTGCCATTATCCTGGAGCATTCATTCTTCTTACACCAGAAAGGTGTTCAAGACCCAATCATGGTAGCAACCCAGCTTTATGAATCATCTGAAACAATCCTCAAAGTCAAGAAAGCAGTCTCTGAGCTTATTTCCCAATATGACTTTCAGGATAGTAAGAAAATGACAGAACTCCTTTTGCATATGATTTCCAAGAATCTTATTTGTAAGTCATTTGCCATTTTGGTCATCATGAACAACTTTTTAAATTATGTATATTAGCTTCAAATATCACCAAGTGAAATAGTCACTCTTACAAGGCTTACAATATGCTTGTACATATATGCTTTGGTAGAAATATAGTGTGTTGAGTTATTTTGGAGCCACCCCATGTACTAGTAGTTGAAGACCAAAGGTCACAAGTGCAAAAAACCAGGCTAAATAAAATATCACAAGTTGTGGGAAAACAAAGTATGTTCATGACTTATTGAAATGTACAGACTGTGGTTCAAATAACTGTCCCAATGTTTGCATGTTTTTCACTGAATGCAACAAAATGTGGTAACCACTAAATGTTACCCAAACCTGTGGGTGTGTATGAAATATAGTACTTACTCTTGGCTTTCTATTAGATTGAGGGTCAAAGGATTTAAGTAAGATTTGATGAAATGGCAATCATTTCAAAATGATCACTTATTGAGACAGTTTTTTGACTTTATACTAATCTAAATATTTAGTGCTTGGTATGACCCTGTTTGGCCTTGATAATTGCTTCAAGCCTTCTAGGCATGCTTTTAATCCAATTCTGACACTCCTCTGCAGAAATATTCTCCTACTCCTCTACTAACCTCTCCTATAGTTGATGAACTCCTTTAGGAGCACTTTTATAAGGTGAAAGGCATCTCTTGAGGTGATTCCAGGTATGTTCAATAGGTCTGAGGTCTGGAGACTGTGTAGGCCAATCCAGAAACCTAATCCCTTCATCTTCAAACCAAATCTAAGTTCTTTTAGAGCTAAGCTTGGGATCATTATCTTGTTGAGTAATAGTGTCATCTTCTGGAATTCCAAATTCCTCCATCCTTTTCAACAACCCATGCTTCAAGATTGTCACATACTATTCAGCATCCATTCTTCCTCCATCTCACTCAAAACTCCCACCTCATTCCATCCTATATGTTCTCATACCATCAATGAACCTCTTCTATGCTTAGCTGTATTTTTGACTTCTCTAGAAATCAACCCTTCCACTGTCTTTTTCCATACATACTCTTGCCCATCTGACCCAATCCTATTAATCTTGGTCTCATCTGACCAGATAACTCTCTTCCAATCCTCTACAATCCCATGTCAGTAGTACTCAAGAGCAAAGGCCAACCTTCTGTGCTTATGGCTTGAACAGAAGAGGATTTTTCTTCTTTACTACAACTTTTAAGGAGGCTTCCTTGAGGGTATTCCTGACTGTCTGAGGGTAGACAGGAGTGTTAATAATGGTATTGATAGATTTAGTGGTCTGAACAGCATTCTTGACCTTACTAGTAATGATCTGTTGTACAATAGCCCTCTTGTTGGTGGATGAAAGCTTTGAAGGGTGACCACCAAAATACATATCTAGTCTTGTCTGACTGGATTTCCTGAAGAACCCTAGATACTGTAGACTTCCCTAGACTAGTTTGAGAGGCTATTTTCCTAGAGGACAGACCAAGAGAAAGATGAAAGATGATGTTGTGCCTTTGAGAGCTAGAGATCATCAGGTTTTATAATGATGGTGGGATTTACATAACTGAGATTCTCTGGAGTCATCTCTTGGTTTATATACTACTATACATGTTTGTATCTATTGTAACAATGAGAACCTCAGCAGAGATAACAGTACAGTCTTGGGGAACAAATCACTGCTTGCAAAACGGATAAATTCGTGACGAAATGTAAAAGAAAATACTGGCAATAGCGATCACATCTGCGGGAACTATGTACTTCAGATCGGCCTCAATTTGTCGAGGGCCTGAGTTGACTCGACGAATAACACAAATGTAGAGCACGATAGATTCATATGGGGGATAACACATCTGAACAGAGCGAAAGATAGACATGAGAGAGAAACGACTTGCCAAAGAAGGTCTCATAGGTTAGTGATGAATTCGGTCTAGGGAGATGAGGCTTTGGTCAGTAAACTGAAATGATGCTGCAGACGTACGATGGACCTTAGCGGGTGCGGGTATGTATAGTTTGTATTCGCCCTGTTGACTGGACTATGTTTTAAATAAGGATCATGATGACGGGATTCTTGGGGGTTCCCGGGTTGGTAGGGAAATCGAGTTTTGAGCAGCAACAGGACATTGCATGGTGCATTATCCTTGTGGGTATGACCAACTTTCCGAAAAGAGCGTCATCTATGCATTCTAGTTATTGCATTGTATCGAGTCTGCATAACATGAATCGTGCTATACGACACCAGAAGCAGCGGGCCGAACAGCCTCCTCGTCTCTGCCTATCACCACACAAGTGTCATCAACACCACCATATAGCACGAGAGTGATACGCACCCTCCAAAAACTTTTGCAAAAACGTGCGTTGTGGCCTCTGCTCTATATTGAGAAGAATACCCATCACATGGTCTGTCTGTTTCCAACAATTGAGCGCCTCCTGCAGGTCCAAACGGCCCTTGTGAATGAGAACCTCGATCGCGCGTGGATCGGTCACATGTCGGTTTGCTTCAAATTTTTGACGGATACAGTGTCGGACATAGGCAGGTGTGACGGGGATGGCGTACAAGGTGACAATCTCTGGTGCCTGTATGCATTGAGGGTGGTCAGCGAGAGCCTCAGACGTGGGTGGACAGAAAACTCACAGCGCGGACCCAGCCTCTGTAGAGATCAATTACACGTCTACGAGCCTCTTCCGGGTTGCTCGACATGCGCGAGACCTGCGCGAGACGGGAGGGTATCGTCGTCATCGTGGTTCAAGTTGTCTTGGTCGGCGAGACTTGGGTGGACTCGAGTTGATGAGTCAGCAGCTGATCGCATTGCCTAATTTGGGGATCTGACTAGGCTTTATCTATTGTCACTGTGGCAGCGTCTGTCTTTGTCCCACTCGCTCAGCATGGTCAGAGGCACAGGCAAGTGTATCCTCATTCCTCATATATTTACATCCAAACCCCGTTTTTCAGGAAAGTTCAAGACGAAACGCGGTGGCGGTAGAAACTTTAGGTGAGCGCGCGTGTCATAGACACGACGTCGGATCAGATGGTGTTAATGATGTGAATGGTGCCTAGCCGTGACCTGGTACTTGGTCATGATGGGATAGCAGAATCAAAATCGTAAGCTTTATTTCGTCATACGTCTCTGAATTCATTATCGTGGTGCACTAGGTCCCGTCGTAAGAACGCTCAGCAAGACGAGGATGATGATGATGACGATGATGACGATGATGACGATGACGATGACGACGAGGAGGACGAAGAGGGGGAGGAGGACGAAGAGGAAGAGGAAGAGACAGCTGGACCAAGCGCCCCCGAAGAGCCAGAACTGACGCGCGCTGAGCGACGTGAACTCAAGAAGAAACAAGCAGCTCAGAAACAAGCGCAAAACCAAACGATCGACGAAGAAGACGAGGACGCAGATCTCATCAATCCCAATCATGTCACGAAGAAGCTCACGATCTCAGACTTGGGCTCAAAGGAACTGACTCGAAAGGAAAAGTGAGTTCTGCTTACAGGGTCATCTTGTGCATTAACCATAATCGTTCGTATTCAGGGATGCCAAGGAGAAGAAGGAAGCCCTGGACCGTTACTGGCAGGTATGAGCACACGCTCGGCGATTGGACGATTGTCTTATCCATCACTTAGCTTCATCTTGCTGGAGAGACGGATCAAGCTAAGTCGGATCTCGCGCGTTTAAAGAGGATTAAAGAGGAACGCGAAGCTGCGCAGGCCAAGCGAAAGGCGGAGGCGGAAGGTCTGTACCATAGTGTTCGATACCATGTCCCCGAACTGACGAATCTTTGTTCGCTACAGCCAAAGCTGCAGACATGGAAGCCAAGAAGAAGGCAGCCATGAGCGGGAAGCGTGTCTAGTCTTACCTATTGTATGATTTGTTACCATAGCGCTGAATTTGTTGTTGGGTGTTCAAATATTTTCTGCTGGAACTGTGATTCCCTTGAAGTGAGAAGCGGAGACTAAATTTTAGAGTGTAGTCAAAAGGGGTCAATTGCTTTGACGCCAACTGCGATGCATCCTCGCAATCCATACGCAAGTCCACCTGACTTTCTAGGACTCGCAAGACGTTATCCACCACTTCGACCACAGTATGTCTTTACCTTTCCATCCGCGTTCCACTTTATGATTATGACTGGAGCGTATTCTTGACGCACGCTGGACCTGCCATCGACTTCAAGAGCGTCCTCGCACAAAGGTCAGAAAAAATGCACGCTTGAGATTCTGCAATCTGTACTTAGTAAGTAAAAGACGATTGACAGAGGCGCTACTTTACCTAGACTTTAACATCAGTCTCACCCTTCCTGATAATCGACTGTGTCCACCTGTAAGTTATCGTGTTTTAAG